>JAOYRR010000295.1:0-331528 GCA_038994665.1 Podotricha telesiphe | reverse complement strand
AAACCTAATCGAAAAATTGTCTGGAAGCAACGCTAATTAGCGATAATAGCGCCTTTTGTGCTTCATATTTGTAATTATAGTTTTATGTTTTTTGTTTCCCCTTTTCTTACTTTTGTGGTTTAGAATGAAGTATAAATAAATAAATAATAGAAAAGCGTTAGTACTTTTAGGGTAACTTTAGTATCCATCAGATAACTGATGTAATAGAGGGCAGGAGAGGAAAACGCATAAATAAAGACAGTCAACGCTATTTTTTCCTATAACACAACCGGAAGTTTAAACTACTTTTCTTAGACTACGTATAAACTAGTGATGCAATATACACATCTGTTACATTTAAAAAACATTTATAAACAAAAAATCTAGTGAAAGAACGGAAATAACAAACCAATGTACATTTTATTTTATGGTACGATTGCTACATTCCGTAGAGCGGCTGGTGGAGTTAATTATTTTAGCGCTCCTAATTTTTAGAGTAAAACGTTCTGAATAGCAATAAAAGATGAGATAATGTTTTTATTTTACCTAAAACTAGACTATTAAATCAGCGCTGCTCTAACTATAATACTCTCGCGTTTTTTCCATGAACCCTGCAAGGAGACAGAATCTAGTGTCAAGACACACCGTTTTCCACTATGCGCCTGAATTTAATATATTCTGTATTGAGTAGCAGAAGTCGGACTCACGCTTTGTCTTGCGATGAAATTATAATAGCTTTTTTTTAAAAAAAAAAAACGACTATAACTGTATGGAAACAGGAAGTGAAAACGCAATGTTTATCTGTCCCTAATCAAAGGTCCATTTAAGCTACTAGGTACCTAAAGTTCTGAATACAATGCAATTATATATAATTGATATGATTAATCTAAAATGGCCGACATAACGTGGCGTAGATATTTCTGAATAATTCACCCAACATGGGTATCAAATGAAAGGGTTCAAGATACACTACGAAAAAATTGAAATCCAAGATGGCGGCCGAAAAAGACTTGTTTTTAAATATAGTTTACATTTATACTACTATTAAGATCAGAATTTTCGTTTAAAACTCTTATAGGACCAGCTTCGGAATATACTCAAAAAAAATAAAGATTTTTCAAAATGAATTTACTCTGTACAAAGTGATGCATGGTTTAAAATTTAAAAAAATATATACGTGTTGAACTAACGCAATTTAAAAATATATATATATATTCCCTGAGTGCCATTCGAACCCTTGACATTCATTATAATGTATTGTCAATTTAATCAAATTTTAAGCACGGGACGGAGAACGACAACTAATAGGTTGTAATAGAGTTGCCGAATTTGCTAGACAAATCAAGATAATGAAATCTTACGTTCAAACATTATTTGGATAATTTTTTACCGTACGTTTTGTTTAAGTAAATGTATTGAATAAAAGGTTTCTTATTAATATTTAAAAAGTGTTATGGGATTTTCTGCGTTTCGAAGTTATATTATATACAATTTTGCACTTCTTAGAAAATCCTATAAAGTGTATACTTTACGTACACTTTGAGTCACATTCACACTTTGACAAAAAAGTTTGCTTCGGCAAAGTGCTCTAAGTAATATTTGGAATTACAAATCCTTAAGAGATCCGTCTTATAATATTTTTTAGCAAGTTCTTAAGTGCAAAATTTAGTTCTCTGTTTTATTTTCTTAACACTTAAAAAAATAAAAAACATATCTTTAACAATTTATTTTTGATGATATCCTATGTTAATGTTATATTATGATACGAAATAATGAACTCTCTGATAAAATACCTCACATGACCACTCGTGTTAAGCTAAGACTGTTAGAACTTAATTAATTTAAGAATCATCGTATCAAGAAAACTTTTTATTTATTAAATATTCATTATTACTTAAGTACTTTTAATTTTATACATTTTCTAGCTTTCACATAGCAGAGAGATCCTAGTATGGATAATACTTAGTATTATTAATATTAGACTAAAAGTAAAGGGAAATAATGAAATAACCGAACTGAAGTGACATTGCTTGTTCAGTAGTGGAATTAAATGCCATGTTTTAATTTATCATAGCGCAATCATTCCCTGAATCAGAATGGCACAACCCATTACGTTTACAAATTAATAGTTAAAACAAATTACAATATTATATTAAAATTTACAGGGAACAGTGGTTTGTGCAAAGTAAAGTGGACAGCGGACAAATAAACATTAAGCAACTTTGCGTGGCCTTTATGACTTTATAACATACTACTTCCATTTATTATCTGTTGACATTTAAACTTGGACCCAAAATTACATTAACTTCCCTTTATGCTAGTAATTTTCTTGTTTGTAAGACTTTCCATATAAGATGTTTCACGCATCCGGGTATCTGCTTTAATCCCTAATTCGAGACGCAAATCAATATCAATCTTGGTCTTATTAGAAATAAATAAGCAAAATATAACCGACGAACTCACGACAATCACGTTTACAGTCAGGCGGTATACCCTGTATAGGACTTAGGAGTACCGGTATAGGACATAGGAGTCCTGGCAAGGCTTAGAAGATACTAAGATAAGCGCGTACGAATAGACAACTAGACAGACATAAACTAAATATTTTATTACACCGAGTGCTAGGGTGATGGTCATTTATATGTTGGAGTTTGGACCTCACGTGTGTTTCGCAGGGACCTCTTAAAACCTACACTTAAATCGGAAAGGAGAGAGTCTTAGGCCCTTCTCAAAGCTCCTGTCTTTGCAACGCGATGGCTAAGGTAAAGCACTGTGAATCCAGGAGAGAGTAAAGAATTTTTACTAATTAAGTAAAGTAGTTCTTATTACATAATACAATGTTCTTGTTACAGCGCTCACACAGTGTCGTTTCAGTCAATAATATTATGCAGAAATAAATCTTAATTTTTTTTTTTTCATATCATAACGTTTATATAAGTACCAACAAAATCAAGTGTTTCAAAAAAAACCTTAAAATTATTGGTTAAGTCAAAACATACTGGCTTTAAAAGAAGTTTTTTTCAATAGCAAACGAACGAGCGCTGAATGAAAGCTAATGTGATAGCCTTTAGGGAAAACTATAAATACACTTCAAAGAGAGTTAAATACAAAGCTATGTAGATTTCACGATTCATTGCTTCTTGAAAATGTCTGCACTCAAAATGTGAATAAAGAAAATTCGTAATTAAAACCTATTCAAGTCAAGATATCATGACTTTTTAAGCAAGAAATTTCCTAAAAACTTGTTAATGGGTAAAGGATAAAGGAAAAGAAAAAAATATATATTTTATAACTCTACACATTTTGCAGTGTTTGGATAGACAAAAAAAGAATAAGTAAAAAAAATTAAAAAGTTCATAAAAAAAGATAAAGATGAAATTCAGTTCAGTTATTTAGTCATGGTGCTTCGAACGAGCAAAAGAATAAGTCAACCAGTTCTATATTTTATGCTTCGAAATTTTGAATACTAAATATGAAAAAAACGCATTAGTATCAAGTTAGTTTTATGATTGAATTATTAGTATCAAGAGCCATAGTTCGATGAAATCGATTTATCAGATTAGCCGATAAAGTGCAAGAGAACCACAAATATTACAAGCAATTATATTTCTTAAAGTGTTATTCACACACTTTGGGTAGTAAAATCATAACTACTACTTAAGCAGTACGCAAATACAATTTGAAGATGATCATAAAAGACAGGAATGAAGAAAGAAGATTCACCATGGTGGTCGCGGTCTTTACCCGCTACCATGTCCTTCACACCGCACTTCACCTAAACTTAGATGTAGGGATTTTATAATATAATTTAGCAAAATAATTATGTATATAAAATGGTGTTAAATTAAAATTGTACAAATAAGTAGCATAGAAATAATTTACTTATCATAATTTCAATTTAGCTTTACTTCTGAATATTAAATAAGCCAATGTGAATAATTGTTATCAAAAAAATATAATGATATTATGGAAAACAAGGATACAGACCAGATGTTTGTTAGTTTGTTTGTTTATATATTCAAATAAAAAAAAAACGTTTAAGATTAATGAATTCCAAAAACACAAAAATTACTTACAACTACACCGTGTTGCGAAAACACTTAATCGTGCTAATGGGCAAACAATTACACACCTGTCACTTTGATATAGGCGTGCCTGTACACTGACTTTTTGATAATTAATAAAATTAACATGTCCTAAAAAGTTTGTTGTTTGTTTGTTTATAAGCAGGTATTTTTCCCACACAGCAAGGTAGCCAGAAAAAATCTAGTCTCTAGCATCAAGACACTCCATCCATCAGTTACATTGTGAGTAGCGGAACTCAAAGCTGCAAAGACAAGACTAGTTTAAGGCAAAAGTTCTACTAAAGCAGATAAATGAAATAATGTTAATATCAATCCGCGAGTGGGAATTGTACCCACAACCATCGCGTTTAAAGTCAGACGTTGTCATATCAAATCAAAATATTTTTATTCACATAAGCTATGACGAGTATCGAATCGTCAATTAACATAAAATGTCAGTATAGCCAGTCCTAGCGGCAGCTACCACTGACTCGGAAGGCAGATCTGCTGAGAAGAGCCTGTGAGAAACTCAACAGTTGCTCCTTACAAATATAGTTTTACAATAACTTCGTATCTATCACTAGCCTCCCGAGTCAGTCAATCAACAGTATTTAATTCCACACATAGTATACCTGGACAGAATAATGTACTTTCCTCACTAATATATTTTAAATCTTATTTTTAAATCGTTCAAGGGGCAAGTCTAATATTATTTGTGGAATTTTAATATACATGGTATACGACCATGTGACATAAATTATTTTTCCCCTTTTGAAGGAGAAAATAAGGAGGCCTCAATAATTTTATAATATATTAAAAAATATTGATTATGGTTTCATTTCCAATGTGATAATTTTAATATTAAAAATATTTACATTTTCCGGTCAAGGCAGACATTCGGCTCATAGTTCGAAACATTTAGGATATGAAATCATTTTAAGATATTTGAACGCACGTATGGCTTAGCGGTCAAAGCGCTTGGAAAATTTACAAGTGGCGCGGGTTCGAATCCCGTTGTGTTAAAATTTTTATACTTTTTCTGAAAAAAGCTTTCACTTTTATTCTACAAATACTTATAGAGACATAATAAAGAATTTTAAGATTAGGTATTAAGGTGATAACCTAAGTCTAGCTACTATTGACGATTTCAATTATGTCATACTAAAAGGTTCGCGGGAGTGCATCTTGCTTGCTTTGTAATAAAAGGAATATTTGAATAATCAAATAAAGACCACAAACGCTCGACTCGATATTCCGTACAGATATCATTTCAACGGGTAATATCGGCTATTTAGTTCTGAATTTTTATTTCTGACGAGCCGTATACGTGAGTTCGTCCACGTGGAATTCTTAAATAAAAGTAGCCTAAGTTACTCCTTATCAGCTATCTGCCAGTGACAGTCCCGTCAAAATCGGTCCAGCCGTTCCAGAGATTAGCCGGAACAAACAGACAGGCAGCAAGACATACAGACAGATAAAAATTGTTAAAAATGTTATTTTTGTACATATACTGTGTGTATATATACATATTCATTTAGTAAAAATCGGTTATTTTAACATATATTCCAATTTCATTTATTTGTATAGATATCGTTGTAACTCAGTTATATAGAGATATGTGTACAGCATCACACTTTTTTCACATAGCAGGTTAGGCATAGAGAACCTAATGTCTGTCTGTTTTAATATAATCATTTACCGAGCGGCAATAGAACTCACACACTTCATGCTTACAGCTATATCTAAATAATATTGCAGGTATCCTGGGATGGTAACGGGGTATACTTAAACTTTTATCTGTCTAATGAGCAACTGGAACTTATTCTTAATCACGTTATTTACGTTACATATTATTGCAAATATCGATTTATATAATAAAAATCTAACTGATCGACGTCTGTACGTGGAAGATGTATGAGAAAAAATGTTATTGGGGATATAATAGAGCTTCTTTGATTTTCACGATTATTACACATTTTTACAGGTAGGTCTATCTGTGACCACAGACTACTGTAAAATGTTCGAAACGTCGGGTTCTAAAATTTATTTTCGAATACCAATATTATACGTGATTAATCCGGTTAAAAATAGTTTCATTTCAAAAGATATAATAGTATAGTTATAATAGCTATCTGTTTTTCTTAGCGCTTGTGTACGCTTATCTCAGAGACTTAACCGATTTAAATGCAGTTTTGTATTTTTGAAGATAACCGATTTAAATGCAGTTTTATTATCATTTATTATTTTATTTCAAACGGTTGATAAATAAAAAAATTACAACTATTTAAATCATAAATTTAAGCAAACTTAACAAAGAGAACGGAAATAGTTTAATCTTTTATTCAGGCGAAGCCGCGAGCAGGTCGCTAGTATATTGTAGTAAATGAATAAAAAATATCATAAATAAGAGTTAAAAATGTATATACATTATTTGTTTTTACTCGTGTCGTATTTGAACCTGCAACCTTCTTCACAGCGGGCTTCTTGTATAAACACGCGAAGTTATTTTCAATTTTCCACTACGAAAGTTTACTGTAAACCTTGTTATTTAATACTCATTGTAACATCTTAAGGGTTCAGTTCAATGTTAGGGGGTTTAACGTAACCTAAAATTGGATATAACCGATAACGAAATAGCTCGACCCAATCTTATGGTGTGACTTGCTTTACGCTTTACGGCAGATATCGTTGCCATTATTGCCATATAACTTATATTTTTTTTATATGTTGTAGGTTTATAGATTTGCAGGCCTTATTTTGTATGTTATATTATTTATTTTGAGACAGCTATGTTTATTATGTGAGTGAATATTGAACAATCTATTATATTTCATAATTTTGAAATATATTTTGAATAATATAAAAAGAATATTGTTTAATTTTGTATTTTTAGTTTTACGCTATTTCTCACCTAACTGATAACCTGTTATCAAGATACTGTGTTCTCCATTTCAAACTGAATACGAGAAATTGCATGTTGAGTAATGGAACTCAACACTTTGTCTTATCCCCATAGCGGAGAAATGAAATAGTTGCAATATATTCAATCCCCCTAATGAAAATTGAACCCACAACCATTGCGTACATCTAGACGCTTCCACAATGTGCTACTAAGCAATCGCCTCCTATTTTGTTCTTTTTCTTACCTGCAATTTTTTATTTTGTTAATTTATACTTTCATTTGATTTACATTTTAGCTTCTCATTTTTTCCACAAAAAAAAAACACCTTCGCTGTTTTTTACCAGAATTCCAATATGTGTTAAATTTATGGTACTTAACAGCGTAGTTCCTCTTAGCAGATAATTTAAATATAATTATTCCCCTTAATTGGGATCGAATCTAAGACCATGGCGTATACAATGAGACGTTGCACGACGACGGCCAATGTATTTTATAAATACATACAAAATAAATCGGTGAATTTACTCTTATTAACGATTTAGCCAGAAAAACATGTTCATAATCAAATTATTTTGCAACTATGAGATAAATACGAGTATATCGTCGTATATTGTATTGCATGTATGTAACTAAATAAAATTTTGTTTTCGACTTACTGTGTATGGTCTAGAATTTGAGAAAGTGACAGAAAGTGAGTGAGAGAGAGAACGGAGTGTCTTGGCACTATATTCTCTTTGACTATCCTGCTATGCGGAATAAAGCGTGAAAATGTTTTCAAATCACACAAAGTCGGTAACAAAAGCTAGTAACAAGTGTATTTTCATACAGTTTATATTTAACCAGCGTTAGTATCATCTCAGCGGGCAGGCAGCTGCTGATGCCACCTACTCGTAAATTATTACAATTTATTACTTCGCAAGTCAGTCGATTCAATTTCAGTTAATATTTTATCCAGGCTGAATATATCACCATATAAATGATGTATCAAGTGATCGTTCCAATTAATTAAAGTTACCTCATACATTCTTATAAAGACACTTGCTATTAATTGCTGTGTCGATTATGATTATGTTTTTAAAATTTCATTCAAAAGAAGGAAGGTTGTTTCTGTATAGCAGGGTAGGCAGAAACAGCATAGAGTCTAGACACTGTGTGTTCCAAGTATCCTTACGAGTTCGAGACATTATTTATTATATAATATATTAATGTTATGTTACATATCAATGTCACATTTTTTTTTAACCAGAATGAAGACTTAAAAATCAGTGCAGTAAATATATGGCTTGTGCAAAATCAAATTATCAAGTCCAATTTGTTTGCGGCTCATATATTAATATATTATTATTTTACTTTTATATAAATTTTACCAATTTTGTATCTCTTTAAAATGTTCGAAATAAATTCCCGTTACGGTTTAGGTGTAGGTTTCGGTTTTATATACAAACTGACAGCGTCTGGCTGAACACGATAGTTGTGTGTTCCATCCTCACTCGACCCTTAGAGGATAACAATTAATTTGGCCTACCCTGGTACTACGCATAATGCTACTATTTCGATTTCCAAGCGGTTTTTAGTGATAGTTTCGGGTTTGATTGGTGCATGTTCTTAGATATGTTTTACCATGACATCTCACCTGGGGGCGCTGAAGTAAACATTAGTTTGGACAAAACCAAAAGTACTAGTCCGATTTGGATGCAGTTTTCAGTCATTTGTGTTACATTACTGAGAATTCTTAAACAGGTGTTACAGTAGTAAGTCAATAGGTGGCCCTGTAGTTAATCTAGTCTGAATTTAATGTTGATTCGTTATACGGTTGGTGATTGATTAGTGAAGGTTCTCAAATAGATGTTTCAGTGTTACCACCGTTATCATATCTGGAAGGCGGTATATTTTACTGTACATGTTAAAAACATTAATAGAACTCGATAGGTATTCTCGATATGTATTTCTGTAGTGTTTGATACAGAAAGTCTTAAAACTTTTGAAATAATTGAAATGTAATTAAAAAAGAAAATACATTTTAAATTCCCCTGACTTGAAAAAATTATGTAATGTAACGAGAGATAAGGAAACGTAAAACGAATAAATAGAATTCATCTCTCGTGGAGTGGAGTCATTTCACTCCCCTACGTACTAAAGCTTCTATCTATTTTTATGGCTGTCTGTTGTCTTGTTGTATGTTGTACGACTGATCAGTATTAATATTAAATTTCTTTTTTTTTTGCCGTTTCTCCATCCTATGTAATTAATTTGTGTCTTGATAACACATTTTCACATCTAATGTTTACAGTGAGCGATGAATGATTGAGTATCATTTGCAAATAATCCTAAATAACTATTTTTAGTTTCTTTTAATCTATGCGCTATTTTGTTGTTCTCTTCAATTTATGGTTTAATTTTATCCTCTATGGTCATCATATTTTTTTCTGTATTGCTTGTTATCAAGGTACCGTGCTTTTCCATTCCAAGTTTTATAACATAGAGACATATATATTGACATTTTCTTTGACATATTTAAGTAATAAATTTAAGCTGGTACAGCTGTGCTCAATTTGCTATTTCTCAAATCTATTCAGCCTAACACAATGTTGAATTGTATGTGGAAAAACGAACTGAGATCTCGATGGCAAAAATGATATTTAATTTTTTTTGTGTGGAGAAACGGAAAAGCAAATAGAATTGATCCAATAGGATACGTTTTGTTATTTAAGCTGAGTTTCATTATATTTTGATAGTGCTAAGGCCTCACAAGAATCCGCAGGTTTCGTCTTTTTCACCTTGAGCTTAATGTTAAATCTGTGAAACGTCGATTACGTCCTCCCTGGGTTTACTATAACGCTTGCTGATAGGTAATATCAAAGCAAATAGGTGTAACAGTAAACAAATAATCTTCAAACAGATAATATAATATATATATTTTTTAAACATTTTTTAAAGTGTTATTCGCACACTAATGAAATTGAAAAAGACATATTTAGAAAACGTATAAAAAAAAATTTGAACGCAGCCGCGGACCAACCCGCGTCTCTTGAAAAACGCAGGGCTTAGCGGTCTTTAACGGTTTTTCAAGAGGCGCGGGTTGAAATCCCGCTGCGTTCAAATTTTTATACGTTTTCTAAATATGTCTTTTTAATCTAATATACATTTATGTAAACTAAATCTATGAAGGAAACAAACAACCGGCTGTATATTTAGGCTGTATAATGCAAATCTGTCCATGCCATTCAGGCACTCAGTGTGATAGCGGTATCATAGATTAGTTGCGATTTAAAATATTTTCAATTCTCCGCTCAGGTATCTAAAACAAAACACAACGAATTTTGCCACTTAACAAGTAATTCTTCGATTTCGGGCCCAAAATGGAGTGTTTCGACACTCATTAGTTTCTCTTTGAAACTAGGGAGTGTTTCGGAAAAATCATAAAGCTGCAATATGAAATATATATATATATATATATATATATGACCAAGCTTTATAGTTTTCAGTAGACTGTGACGTCAAAACGTTGAGTAAGCTGTGTGATTTGTAGGGAAATACGATATTTTTTTAACAAAAGCTGTAGCGCCAAATTGGGTGAAGCAAACCGGAATAATTAGTTATTATCGGCAGTCAATCGACAATCTATCGATTACAACCTGTACTTTTAACTAATTATATATATATATGTTTATTTCTACATACTACAGTCTGACACGACTACATAGGTTTGAATGAAACTTTATTGATTCCTTAATTAATGTAATGGCCAATATATAGGTTTTAATGGATTTTACAAAGTGGAACTTCTGCTTGGGAACTCTGATACGCTATAAGAAATAAAAAAATGGCCCCTTAGCATTTACTGTCAATCGTGGTAGGCATTTTTTGTTTACACATTAAGTTAAGGCCGATAATAAGGTAAGTTAAATGTGCGGAGTTTATAGATGGCGACAGTCTTTGTTTCTACTATATTAGATTGCCTAGAAGATGAAGAAGCAATTTTTTTTGAAAAAGTTGTTCTATAGTTATAAATTCTAATTATCAGAAATGATATTGTTTTAAATTTACGAATATTACGAATATTTATATATATTTATATTAATAATAATTTAAATATTTATATTAAACATAATATAAATTAATTCTTTCGAAATAATTATAGTTATTGAAAATTTGACAAACTTTTCCTAGAGAAAACAATAACAGGTACATATTTTGGCATCTTTGATATAACAAAACAATAGAAAAAAATATATTATACAATCAAATTTAATTGAAACCAGTAAAATATTGGCATTTTGCTTGTTTTTTTATTTAGTACCAACAATGTCCTGGCAAAGGACTTGAAACTTTCAGCTTTCACTTTTCATTAAGTATGGTAGGTCTTAACAGAATTATAATTTACTTTCATAAGAACACTGGACCTATTATTGTTATTTTTACACAAAAATAAAAATATTAATTAGAATTATGATATATGCTAGAAGGCTATCGTGGCGCAGTAGGACTGTGTCTTACTGTAAACTCGATGCTTATAGGTTCGTTACCCACTCGGGTTAATGATTATATTTAAAATATTTTTAATTCTTCGCTCTGGTATCTACAACAAAGCGCGGCGTCGAGTTCCACCTCTCAACGCGCAATGTCTCGATTGTGGGCAGAAAGAGTAGAACGGAGTGTTTTGACGCTAGGTCCTAACTATACCATGTATATGTAACTGGATATCCAGAAGTATAGACGCAACTTCGATATTTATATCCCATAGAGAATACATATCGTACAATAAAATTGAAAGTTAGTTACTAGGGACAACAATGGATGTTTTCAAGCGAAAATTTTATTTTATATTTCAAGTGTTGACTCGTTTAGTTTAGAAAATATTGTTTGGAAATTCAGTATTTTTGTCATTTCTTTACTATTACGTTATATAATTTGGAAAGCCTTATGAATAACCATAATTAATTGCATAGCAGGCAGGAGAGAATGTAGTGCCAAGACACTTCCGTTCTCGACTTTCGATTTCATGGCGACATTCCGTATTAAGTGGCTAGACTGAACGCCGCGCTTTGTCCCTTAGGTTCCATAGCAAAAAAATACAAATATATTACTAATTGCAAGATAAAAATACTCTTTTCGCTTTAAGCACATGGCCATTCATTGTTGATTCTTCTCGCAATTTATTTACGCATACGTTTTTATTCTGTTTCTTTCCATACTTTGATCAGGCTCCAATCACTGAAGCCAGATGTTGTTTTAACGAGTATCAAAGTGCGATCTATCGGGCCTTTTCTTTTACGATGTAACAAATCAAAATACCGTCTTGTTTATATGTCTATTTAGTGTAGACTTCATAGTTGTAATATTGAGTCGAGAAAGTTCTGTTTATTTTATTTATATATTAACATTTAAAAGACAAATTAATATTTTGTTTCTTTAATGGTCTTAAGCCCAATTTGGCTAGTCTGACCGTTGCGCATTCCTACACAAATAATAGAAAAAAGAATCTTAAGAACTTACTTTTAACAATTACACAATGGAATAAACAAAAATGTCTTCATTCGACAGACAATTTCATTCATATTACATTTAAATTCAATTATTTAATTTAGACAGCTAAATATATATATATATATGAATTAAAAAGAACCATTGTAGCGCAATGGAACAGGGCCTGACCGTAAAAGTAAACACGACTGGTTGTGAGTTCGATATCCACTCGAGTGATTATATTTAAGTTATTATCATATTTTAATATTATTTTTTAAGATAAAGCGTGGCATTGGATTCCGCCATTAAACACGCATTGACTTAAATTCAAATGGAAAGTGGAGATTCGAATGTATTGACACTTAGTTCTCTCTGACTAGTCCGCTATGCGGTAAAAAACGTACAACTGAAAAAAGTAAATTATACAGGTTAAAGACTCCTAAATGACATGGCGCTACATTTTTTATAGTATTTAAAAAAAATTTTTGTCTGATTTTGATAAAAAATAATATTGTCTGATAAAAAAATTGTGCGTCTGTGTCGGTTGGGTGCTTGTACACGCTTATTGCTTGTACACGTTATTTGTAGAACTAAAGAATGAATTTAAATATAACTGGTTTTATTGTATAGATATTAGATTATAATAGACTAGCTAGCAAAAATGAGGAAATGCCACCTTATCAAAATTTGTTTAGTATGGTGTACCGTTTCCATCGACTATTACTCGTATAAACGCATATTTTTAGAAAACGTATAAAAATTTTAACGCACCGGGATTCGAACCCGCGCCGCTTGGAAGGAATTAGAATATGTCTATCCTAAAAAAAAAATTATATCCTAAGTGTAAATAACACTTTTAAAATGCTAAAAACAATCATTTTATGTTATTACAGACAATGATAATTATATAATACAATTCAAAATTAAGAATCTTCTGATAAGAAATCGTATATATTCTCTTCTATAAAAGCTTTTATAGCAATAGCCTTGACGTTTTAAAAAAACAAAATTTCACTAAGAAATTTCCAAACGGAAAAGAAATGAAAATAAGCTGCAAAAACAAAACAATAATAAATAAAGCTACAGCTATATCATTTTAATGCGGAACGGAAATAAATCAAAGGGCTGAAATAACAATGTCGGGCATTAAACTGACAAAATAGTAATAAACTTTGTTTGTCCAAAAATAAAACAAATTCTATAGATTTACAGATTGCATTTTATGTTAAAAATATAATTGTATGTATATTTATAGTATGAATTCTTAGCTCACAAGTTAGTATTTCGTGTGTTTTACGCAATTTTTATAACCGTCCACTGTCTGAGACCCTTTTTTTGGCTAGGAAATGCAATTAACCACGCACGCGGAAACCATCCGCGTGCGTGGCACATATACCTTACTGGTGGATGATACTCATCCATAAGGTGAATTCTACCCGCAGCCTCGATAGCTTGCAGGAGGATCATCAAAACCCTTCAGCAGTAGCTTCTCTAGGGTAGGGGAAGTTGGAGTTGCGCATACTGCCTTCACATATCCCCTGGTCTGTGATGGTGGAGCAGATCGCTGTACTCGCGCATCCTCTCCGTGGCCTCCTTCAGTGCCATAACTGACTGGCAGGAAGAGATTTTTGTAGACCAGTTCATCTCTACTGTCCAAGCACCATCTACCTAATCAAATAATAAATAAAATTAGAAATAATAAATAAAATTTAAAATTTAAAATTAGAAATATTAAATAAAATTAGAAATATTAGAAACGAATTAGAAGTTAACTGATGATAGATAGACAAGCCTTTCTTTGGAATGGAATATTTTTTAAGGAATTTCGCAGTTAGACGTCTACCGCCTACTTATAAACTCTAAACCCATTTCTAGTAAGTTCGTACTATATTCAATTCTAAAGTACGTAAAAGTCCAGTATCCGTAAGAATTTCCGGAAACCCTCTCATAATACTCCCCTACACTTCACAAGTAACACAATATTACATATTTTAATATTTTTAAAGTGTTTTTCACATACTTACATATTTTTGTTGTTAGTTGTTCAATTTCCTACATGTGTGAATAACACTTTGAAATGTTAAATATATTTAATAATATATTGATTAGAATTTCAAGTACAAGATAACTAGGTTTTCAAGAGGCGCGAGTTCAAATCTCGTTGCGTACAAATTTTTATACGTTTTCTAAATTTGTCTTTTCCAATTTCCTTAGTATGCGAATAACACTTTAAAAATGTTAAAAAAAAAGATAACTAGTGTTAAAACACTCCGTTCTTGTTGAACCCCCGACGGTAGTTTGTCCTACAATCGGAAGTTGAAGCCATAAACATGACGTATACATTTAAATAACTTCAATTAAACGATGACTTAAAAAAATAATTACATTATAAAAAACACGGCGAGATTGGTTGTTCATGTAATAAAATCGTTTTTCTAAATTGCTTTACTTTACCCTTGAACTTCTATATTATAACGAAGGTTACATTGAAAGCTGTAACGTATAGAGGTTTATAGTGATTCCCCACAGGCCATATTGTGCTTCAGTTGTGATAAAATTTTATGAATGTCCTCTATTTCCTTTTCGCCTCCTTTATTGAAATAGAGCAGAATGAGTGAGTTTTTCAATACCTTTAAAGATATTTATTTGAAGGGGACCAAGAAATAATTATTAATAAAATTTTGTAAATATATAAAAGATAAACAGACGTCCGATTTTAAACGTAATGGTAATATTTCAATTCAATCAACACTCGCATTCGATAGGAAAATGGAGAACAAAGTGTCTTGACACTAAGCTCTCTGCCATAACTGCTACGCAGAAAAAGCGTAAAGCTGTATTATTTGCTATCGTTAATCTTCGATGTATAAAATAGCAATATATATTTAATAATAGATACCTAAATTCATTTTCACTGTGTTTTGGTCCATAATAGTCGTGTCAATAGCCCATTTCATTTATAAGTATAATTTTCAAATGTATTCTCGTACTTATTTAATAGTCAAATGGATACACTCGTCTAGCTACGAAATAAACAAGGCCTCCATAAACGAAAATAACCGCTGACCGGTTTTTTCCGCTAAGCTTACATGTATATTTTAGTAATGTTTCTTTAAAATTTAGATTTCTTATACCTTTTTTTATCATTTTTAAAGTGTTATTCAAACACTTAGGAAATTGAAAAACAACAAATGTATGTAAATTTAAACGCAGCGGGATTATAACCCGCGCCTCTTGGAAACCAAGCGCTCTGACCGCTAAGCCATGCGTTCACTGTAAACGCTAATGGTTATATTATAAGATAATTCTCATTTCTCCGCCCTGACAAGACAAAACGATTGTCTCAATATCTTCATTTGGTTTCTCTCTGACTAACCTGCCGGAGGAAAGAGTAAAGTTTAAAAAAAAAAACTAAAGGGTTAAAGCTTGTTACTTTCTTTTTCACTTTTGCGCTTAGACTTATTCTTAGTAATATCATTTGTTTTCATTATTAAGTCGAGTTTTATATTTTAGTTTAAATAACAAATTTGATAAATAATTAACTTATCGCTAGTATGCTATTTTAAATTTTCATAATAATAAAATGAAAGCTGATTTTTACACTATTTGAAATGAAACTATTTATGACCGGATTAATGGCGTATATTATTAGTATTCGAAAATACATTTTAGAAAACCCGCCATTTCGTTACAGTAGTTCGTGGTCACAGGTAGACTGAGGTGGCCTTCGTCCGTCATTTCATACAATTATTATATCAAACTACCGTGAACGATTTCTTAGCTGGCTTAGGCTGTATTTAGTACTATTTACTGTATTCAGTAAATAGTACTAAATACAGCCTATATAATAGTAAATTATCTATTGATAATACTATATTCTTTCTTATAAAACTTTTCATTTACATTAAAAGAAACGTTTTCTACAAAACAATATTCCCTGATTGGGAAATGAACACAATACCTGTAGTGGATTTGAAAAAGATATCGGATTTCATCTTCTTTTCTTTCTTTCACTTTTATCTATCACTTAACTTATATAATTGTCAGATAATAAGGTTGTAAAAGAATTGCTATATACCTTTAGGTAATAATAATAATAGGTAATAAATAAAAAAAAGTAAGTAAAAAAAATACCTTTAGATACTACTTAGTGTAAAAGGCTGAAATTTGTCATATTCCTTAGGGTGTTAGGGACTAGTAAAAAAGCATTTCCTGAAATTCATACGGAAATACATATTTGGAACGGTGGACAATACAATTAATAGAATTTGTATGTAAAAAAACCGTGGAGATTATCACATTATATACTAGACTTCACTTACAAATAATGTACATAAATTTATTTTAACTTAAAACAGGATTTGAACCCTCAACTATAACGATAAAAAACCACTTGTGTTACTCGCTTTAATTTAGGGACATACTTGTATTATTTAGCGTCTGCGAATTTGCATTAAACAGTCTGACGTCTTGTTATGAACGTCTAATAGGTTGGCATTTTATTTTATATGAAGTATTCATATACGAGTATATTATGACGAGTGGAGATCCCCACTGTATGGTGCCTGTAGCCATACAAGACTGTAATACTTGCAATTTGGTAACGGTGTTAGTAACTGTCGATAGAAATGTATGTACCATACTAATGTGGCGTAATTTAAACAATTTGATCACGTCTAAATATATAATTTATGTGTAAATTAAAAACATATTGAATTAAAAGTTAGAAAGTCTTTTTAAGGATAAAATCCTTTTTAAGATACGACTTTGATGTACAGCATCACATATTCGTAGTACAACTTGTATATATGTATATAGTTTGGCAGCAATTGCTCTATTATTACTTGCCCGTATTGAAACATGCCACGACTACCCAAATACAAAAGCTCCACAGAAAGTATTCAAACCCACAGTCATTATAAGTACATCCCTATCACATATTATGGTCATTATGGTCACAATTCACAATATTTATTTTTTTAGCTTCACGCTTTTTCCCGCATAGCAGGATAGACAGAGAGAACCTAGTGTCAAGGCACTCATAAGTGGAGAACCACTTATCGCCCGAATTCGCGACATTGGAGCGTTTTGAGTGGCGTAACTCAACGCTGCGCTTGTACTGTCACCGAACGGTGAAAATGAAAATCATTTTAATATAATTATTCCCACGTGTGGAAATCGAACCCACAGCCCCTGCGAATACACTAGACACATTATTACTTAAAATTAATAGAAACAGAAAAAAGAAGAATTAGACAATCGTTTATTTTTAAGAATGAAATTAACTTAAGCGCCGTATGTTTTGACTCTAATATGATGAGATAAACAGTTGTATTGTGAACTACAATCTGACAGTAACACGCTTTTATTAATATTACTTATATTTGTCTATCAATGTAAGAAAATTGATCAACTCCCATCGGTCCCTCCTTATTAAATTTGAGGGGATTTTAGAAAGGAGGGACTTACGTCCTATTTAATATTTTCATAGGGTGAACCTTGATATCCTAGCCAGGTTGATCAGGTCCACGAGAAAACAACTTAAAACGACCCTCTCCTCCTCTTAATTGCGCTTTTAAACTAATTTGTTATTTATATATGAATGCACAATGTATTTATGACTAGCAACCTGCTTGCGGCTTCACCTGCGTAAACTAGATGGCTAAATTGTTTAGTGTTTTCGCCAGTCCGCATTCTCATTTAAATCACAAACTTTGTTTAAAGTTATAATTTACATAAGCCGTATATAGATTAGCGTGCACAAACGCACAGACAAACAGAAAAGAAAAGTTCCGCAATTCAATACGCAATGTATAAATTCGGGTGGAAACTCGAGAACGGAGTGTCATGACACTAGGTTCTCTCTGACTAAGCGAAAAAAATATTTTTAATATTTTAATGTTATCATGAACTAAAAGGTTATTAGCTTATTCGTATCCCGTCTAGCGAAGTAAGTGAACAAAAAGTGGTGAGAATCTGAACTTCATATTGCAACAAATTTTGAGCCATTGCGTGGTAAATTAAAAAATATATATTAAACATTCCCCTGTGTGGGGATCGAACCCATAGCCATGACGTTCACAGTCGGACACGCACTGCGCCACGAGGGCTTTGAATAAGAATGAAATTTATTTAAGTATTTTTTTAAATTACATAACGTACAAAAAAAAACTTGCTTCTATTAATGATATTAGCAGCATATAAAATATTTTTATAAATATTATCTCACAGACAGGTAATTAAATTCTCTCATATGAAGTTGTCAATCCCAAGCAAATGAATTACCGAGATTATTAAAATGAATATTAATTTCATAAAAAAAACACCATTTCAAACATGAGGCCACCGGAGATGTCAACAACAGAACTTATATATAATAAGCGTATAAGAATTTTGACGTAATCGAATGTAGTACATATGGCTTAGCGTCCAGAGAGCTTGGAGGATTCCCAAGAGGCGCGAGTAGAGTCCCGCTTATTCCAAAGTTTATACATTTTGCAAATATTTTTTTTGTATGTATAAAAGTTTTGAACACCAATGTATCCTTAGTATGTAACATTGGATTTCTTATATTAATTAGTATATATAACTAGCGACCCGCTTGCAGCTTCGCCTGCGTAAACTACATGACTAAATAGTTAAAACACAAACTTTGATTAAATTTATAATTTAATTGGTTATTTATTACCTTTTAAAGAAAACGTATAAAAATTTAAACGCAGCAGGATTTGAAGCCGCGCCTCTTGAAAACCGTTTAAGCGCTTTAACCGCTAAGCTATGCGTCCAAACATTCAAATCCACATCCTACATATGCTACTTCATTCTCTCATTTTTTTTAGTTTTTCCAAGAAGTTCGTTATCTTACGAAAAAGCCGCCAAAAATGCGTAACAACTATAGTTTACGCTAACGAATTCACAAGCGGGTCGCTAGTAATAAATATAATTTATTTTACATACACACACGCACTCACGCACACGCAATAAAATATACAATTTACAATATAATTGGATACCGAAATCAACCTGAAATCGCCATGGCAATATGGCAATTTACCGGAAAAAAGCTGAAGTACCTCTAAAATGGTAATAATTAAAATGAATTATATTTTATCTAAAAAATATATTTAAAAAAAAATAATCAGATAAAACCTCTAAAAAAGGTTACTTTAAACATATCGCATACTAAATTTCAGTCTCAACAGTCTCTAATTTCAAAGTACAAACCCGTCAAACGATTCATTATTAGAAATTCCAATATCGAAATTCTATAATTCAAAGAAGAATATTTAAAGGTTGAATACGAGTGTACATTTCATATGAAATATATACTCATACTGTCTTCTAATCATGTTCTATAAATATTTATTTAGAAGGGTTTAAAATATTGTTATTATTTATTTCCATATTTACTATATACTAATAAATTTTTATTTCTTATCACTAGGTACCAAAATTCTGTATCAAATATAAAAATTAACGTATTAAAATTTGAACGCAATTGGATTCGTACCCGCGACAATTGGAAACCGTCCAAGTCCATGTATATTTTACCATATTCAATATCTCCCCTGCAATTTATTTGTTAGCTTAGTGTAACCTACTCACAAAATTGTCCAACATGTTATTACCTCATATAAGTGAATTTAATTCTTTTGGGAAATAAATACTCATTAACCGTACATTTACTGTATTATATATGAGTTACTGATCATAGAAATAGTAATAAATTTAATATTTATATATATCTTTTAATTATGTTCATTTTTACTAACCCGTTTCTGTTAAGACAAAGCTCCTCTCACCAAAAGGTGGTCTGGCAGAGATTGCTACCAGCAATAAGACCGCCTTTGCACACACCAGGTCTGGCACGCCTAGATCACCTGAAGCTGGCTTTTTTCAATGGATCGCCTCCAAGCAATAACATGCACGGAGATAGTATAAGGGCCGTATAACTGCCATCCAAGAATTTGTTTTAAAATATAACTATCAGGTCTTTGCAAAACATGCCAAATACTGCGCCAATTTCATAAATGGATCTCCTCGATGTCGATCATACTTGTAACGTATTTTATAGTTGAACATGAGTATTGATATAACCACAAATAATCAATTCCGTACCTGATGTGGCATTTCAACCCCCACCGATCTTCCAAAGGCTTCCACAGGCTTAAGAACTTCCCTGCGAAGTCATAAGATAGCCTATCAATTCCAACGACAGATAGCACACAATGTCTGTATCGAATTCTACGTAACCACAGATGAAGGTTCTATAGAATGGAATACAGTTCCCTGGGGAGAATATAATGGGTCCCATTTGACATAAGGCAGTCTTATACAACATGTGTACTGTTTCTTGTATTGTGTAATAAATTATTTCTATACATTTATCTATCAATTTGTCAAAACAAATCCACGCTTTGACGTCCGAACTGATTACAAATTTGCACACATTTTCGCATTGAATGGAAATTCAATATGTTTATAAACAAAACCTCAATAGGTTCGTTAATCCATTGCTTTGCCAGTATGATTTGGATAATAAGAAATTATTTTAAACATGTCTTATTTAGTTCAAACTATTATTCATTTTAACCACATTTAGCGGAAAATGCTTTTTGTTTCTATCTTATCATTAGGTACTTCTGTCCTGTCCTGTCTGTCAAAATGTGGGTATATTATATTATATATTATATTATATATATTAGTATCAATAAACAAATCTTTATAGATTTATAAAAATGTTAATATATATTTTAATATTTTTAAAATGTTATTCTCATACTATGAGAAATATTATTAGAAAACGTATAAAAAAGTTATCTCTTAGAAATCGTACAAGCACACTGACCGCGAAGCATCATATTCTATTATTATATATTATTTAGTATCCGTAAAAAATATATCGTGAAAGTTCAAAACTCAACCCTTGTCTGAAACGAATACGTACATACTCGTGTGTGCTGCTAACATTTTATTTTAAATTAAGCTTTAATTTGAAAGCTTTTACCGATTTAAACTATTTGAAAACGAGAGCTTTCATTAACAAGAATTTAGCTATAAGAAGATTTTTTCAATAGAAACGTAATATTACTCTGATATCTAGCCTCCAGTGTAAATGTGTGATAAGAACAAAATACTAATTATGTCTACAGTTACCAGGCGGAAAGTGAAGCGAAGTGAAGGGTTCGATTCTCAATGATTACATTTAAAATATTCTTGCAGAATTTTCCATGTTGAGCACTCAACATGCCAGCCGCCTTTAAACATGCAATATTAGAGACATTTCGGGTGGATACTTGAGAAAGGAGTGTCTTGACACTAGGATCTCTCTAACTATCCTGCCATGCGGGAAAAGGCGAAAGTTAAAAGTCATTAATATTGGTTGCTGTATAAAATTTTCTATGTATTATAAACGTAGAAGCCATCAAGGCCCAGTGGGGCAGCAGTTGACTGTAAACGCATTGAATGTTGGTTCAATCTCCACTTAGTGCAATTGCTATACTTTACCCGCTCGAGTACATACTTTGACATCAAATCGCGGCGTTTGTGCCTGTCGCTTAACATGCAATATTTAGAACTCAGGCGGAAAGTGGGCAACGGAATATACTACAAATAGATATGCGGGAAATAACGTAAACCTGCATTTTTTTACCTAATAACTACACGCTTGACTAACTTAATATCTTTCTCTTTCATTATATACGTACAGATTTGCAGACACAGACATTAATATTGCAAATATTGCAAATATATATCTATACATTAATATTGCAAATAATAAGTTCCTGATAAGAGTCCCTGATCTGGAAGACCTGGAGACCTTGCCACTAAGTTCTCACTGACTACCCTGATACTGAAAAGAATGTGAAGCTGTAAAAAAATAAATTAGGGAATTGCAGAATGTCCTAAAATTAAAATGTTTCTAAGAATGTCCAATAAAACCTTTGTCTCAGATTTTATTTCTAGAACCATATCTGATAAAACATTGATGTTTGCTGTTATTCCAAGCTTATCCTATCGAATTATCTAAAGCAATTTAGCTTAGAAGATATTATTTTTACCTACAAGGAGGTAAAAGATAATTTAATTGGTAGATATGCCAAAATTTTTTTTTTATTGGAATATGTTGTGATAAAAACACATAACCATATTTCACTGTTTCTTTATGTCCGTAAGGCCTATTACCAATTTTTGCTTATTCAGATATTTGCTATCTTGAAATTAAAGAGGAGCATCTAATTAAGATTGAACGGCTTCAAAATTTTTGCATTAGGCTCGTATTTGGTATACGTGAAATGAACACATTTCTCAGTTTCGTAATAAGCTCAAGTGGCTCTCAATCCTACTTCGCAGGCTTACTCACACATACTCTTGCTTCTCTATTCCGTATTGTTTAATCAATTATAATTAATAATTAATAAATTGTGGAGTAGAAACTCCTAGGAAATTGAAAAACGTATATTTAGAAAATGTATAAAAATTTAAACGCAGCGGAATTTGAGCCCGAGCCTCTTGCAAACCGTTCAAACTCCCTAAGTGTGTGAATAACACTTTAAGAAAATTTTAAAAAGCTAATACTCTTTACTTTTTCGATAAAAACCTATTACTCGAAATTCCTCTTCAATCGTCTTCCTTTTTCTCAAAATCCTTTACTATCAAAGCTGGAATGCTTTACCAATTAAAATGTTATCTGCCAAAAGCTTAGAAATTTTAAGTCTTTGCTTAAGAATTACTATTTAAACAATTTTGTTTAGCCTTTATTTTTATATTTTTAATAATATTTTTTTAAATATCCTTATATGTTATTGTGTATTGTTGTGTATATTACATATTTGGTTATTCATATGGATGTGTATTGTGTATGTATTTGTATTTTTATTTGTATACATGTGTGTGTGTGCTAATAAATAATGTATATATATATATATATATATATATTATATGTAGTTGTCCTATTGTGCACCGCCTACTGTTACTTTATACAACTTCAGTATCCCAAGGTTGTCTGGAAGAGATCGCTTGAAACGATAAGGCCGCCATTTTTATTGTACATATTGTTTTATTTCTTTGTTGATAATATTGTATGTGCGTACAATAAAATATATTTGTATTTGTATTTAAGTATCTAGTAAAAACATGTAAAATCATTAAATTATATATTTTTTGTTAGTGTTTACATAATAATATGTTGTCTCAAGGCCTCAGAGTTTTTAGTTTTTATTTTAACTAATTTTAAAATTATAAAAAATTGCAGCAAGTTTTTTATGTTAAACGCTCATATCAAAATTTAATTCTATGACCTTTGACTGCTCACTTGAATGCAGTGAGTAAATAATCAGCAAATAAAATCTAGTTAAAACTTTTGATTCTTGTAATTTTAACATATTTCAAATTAAAATATATCTCTGAATATTTCAGCCTGGCTAGAATTGCAGTTCATTTATTTGAAATGCAAGTATTGCGAAGATGGCATTAGTAGAATTGATTACAATTTGGTTTCCGACATTCTCTCTGTACCTATAGAAAGAAGCTCGGACCGAGAAGCAAGCGATACTTCGCATTTTACAGGTGTCACTGTAGCTTACACAGCACTGCTCTAAGATTCTGTTCCTGCAACTCGTATGGTGCATCCATAGAAAGATATACATTGAGTGCTTCTCACCGAAAGAATCACATAAATTCTGGTATTCGCAAAATACTTTTAAGAAAACCCGACGGTTTGAACACTTTGCCCATAGTCTACCTGTGACTAGTTAGTTTCATTCCAAACTCACATTGATGCAGAATTTCTTTAACAAAATTTCTGTAATATAAATAAATCTTGTTACGAAAGTCGTACGTAAACTACATATATATATATATATATATATATAACGTACGATTAATTTACTTAAGTAAGGGTAACTTACTTATCGAAATTGAATAGTAAATTAAGAATAGGCCGTACAAAACCTCACGCCTATACCTGGCGTTTCCAACGATTAAATTTAGATCCTATTTCATTTCTATTGTTACACGGATAAGCTAAAGACTAAGACTAAAGTAAGTGTGAATTGATTTACTGTATTTTTTATTGTAATTGCTTTTTGTCTAATATAATAATCTTACGATTTCTTATATACTATTAAATTAAATTCTTATATATTATTTTTTATTTATAATATTTAACTTAGAACGATTACAAGAACCATTATTCAGAGATACGGAAGACTACGGAAGACTTATTTTTGAGCTGTTTTGAATAAAAAAATCACTAGCGTAGATGCAACGGTTAGATTTTCTAGATTTAGGAGTTTATCAAAAAAGTTTACAAATACGACGACGCTAATAAATATCGAAAATATCATACATCCGTAGGCCACTGTTGTACCCTGTGTACATATTTCTTCCTTTTGCAATCTATAACTTGGTCATATATCTATTAACATTTCGCTTAATTATAGGATCAATTCTAATTCAAACTCAAACTCGCCTTCAGATCATCTTCCCATCTACGCGCTGGTCTTCCTCTTTTCCCTTTTCCCTTGGACACCATTCTATCACGTCTTTGGTCCATTTCTGAATTTATTTTTGATGGTATGACCAGCCCACTTCTATTTCGGTCGCTTTATCGTTTTGGTTTTCTTCCTTATAAGATTTATTTTTACTTTATCATTTCTCTTAATTTAAAGTATACCCCTTTCCATGTTGCGTTGACATAAATGCAATATTCTCAAATTTTACTTTGCTAGAGGCCAGGTTTAGTAGCCGTACGTAATTATAGGAAGAATGCAATACGTGAGTTTTTAATTTAAGTGTGATTCTAGGATTTTTTTTATTTCTTTTAAGGACCAATATATTTTTCACGATCAGTGAACTCTATTTTGTATTTCTTTAGCAGTGAGTTGTGTTGAAGTAATTAGTTGACCATGATATGTATACTCTTCATCGTATTCTATATCGTTGTTATTTACTGCTATCAATCTTTGAACTTCGTTTTTAAAGCATTAATTTGAAGCCCCACTTCCTTGCTGGTTCTGACTAGCTGTGTGCGTTTCTGTAAGTGTTCCGGATTGTTGGTAATTAATATAAGGTTATCGACAAATCGTAGATGACATAATATTGTTTCATTTATATTGATCCCGTAGCTGCTCCAGTCTAAATTTTTAAAAACTAATTCTAGAGTGGCGGAGAAGAGTTTAGGAGTTAGTAGATGGCCCTTGTCTAACCCCTCTCGTTATTTTAAACTTGTCACCCATTCTCTCTGTTTTTACTCTAGCGGTCAAGTTCGTATAAATATTCTTGATAATTGGTTTATAGGATCAGAACTCATAAAATCCGTTTTCAGCTAGACATATTACATCAACTGTTTTCCACTGTCCGCTCGAAATCGGGACATGGCGCGTTGAGTGGTGGAACTCCACGCCGTGCTGCCTCTCAGGTAATAGAGTGGCAAAATTTAAATATTTTAAATATGATCATTACAAGTGGAAATTAAGCGCACTACCCATTGCCCTTACGAGTACACTGGGTTATCTCTGACTACCCTGCTATGCGGGAAACAGCGTGAAGCTGTAAAAATACTGTACTGTATAGCATTTTATATTTCTTCATCAACTTCATTAACGACAGCAGCATTCAACACTTTGTTCGTACATTAACCGAATCCGGTTATCCGGTATTAGTATAAAGGGCGACCTTTGCTTTAATATTGGTCGATAAACGGCAAATGGGCCGTGTAATATAGGTCGGGCGCCTTAAATATTAGATATAATGTAAGGTTTCTAAACATATCAAAGTACTATATGCAGAATCACATTCCTTGCGGGAATAGCGAGGGAAATTTTCTGTACAATTAATTAGCGAAAACTTTAAAATATTATAATTTTACTAGTGGACCCGGTGACGCGTAAAATAAACGTTGCTATAGCAACGTGTATGCAACAATACAAAAGAGTGTGAGTGAGAGTGTGTAATCAATATTTTAAAAACTTAATGTGCTTTTCATGTTATGTTATTCGCGAATTATGTGTACCTGTATAGACAAAATAGCTATAGGAAATGGCATGGATTTTAGTGAAATTTGGTGATATTTGATATGAATTTGGTTAATTGATAGCAGAAGTGCCAAGATATATTTTTTTTAGTAGAACATGTTGTATATTTGTATATTATATTTTAAATATTTAGTTTTTAATATGTGATTACTTCGTCGGAATAAATTTAAGCATTATGTCTTTATATTTTAATGTATACTTTGACATAATAAATAAAGAACTGAAGTGAAAATAGCATGTCAATATCACTTTTTTCAAAAATATATATTTAGAAAACGAATAAAAAATTGAACGCAGCGGGGTTGAAACCCGCGCTTCTTGAAACCCGTTGAACGGTTTTCAGGAGGCGCAGGCTTTTTTCCGTTAGTGTGCGAATAACACTTTAAAAAATGTAAAAAAAATAAACACTTTTTTCATTGACTCTACAATTTTTTTTCATATCATTTATATACATTTGTAATTGTAAAATTACTTATTTGTTTGAGATTTGGGTTGAGTTCCGCCACTTAACACGTAAATGTCACGAATCTGTTGGAGGTCGGAGAACGGAGGGTAATTTGAAAGAACCCTAACCTTGAATATATCTAACTTAGGAGGTAATAAAAGATTAAGAACAATTAGTTAATAATGTGGTTTAATTTGTATAAGTTAAGTTGACTACTTAAATGTTATAAGATACTGGACTCTGTAAGGACGTCGTAGTTCAATTCGAGTTCTAATTTCAAAGATGTAAAATGTCAGCAAAAGGTACGGACCATAAGTCCGAAGTGAATGTCAAAATCAATCAAAAAAAATATTAATACCAGTTCTCTTTCTCGATTAGAGATTCTTATCCTTAATATTAAAATAACTTTCGCTAAATTTAATTCATAAGAGTTCATTACAGAAGAGAATTCCAGCCGAATTGGGTGTTGATATGTACAGGACATTTTAGCAGTTATTTGGTAATTAGGTTAAATTTTGAGGGTATCGTGGCGCCGTGCGACAGCGTCTTACTGTATACAATTATGGGATCGATACCCATTCGGTGAAACTATTATATATAAATTTAAAAAAAAACATATTTAGAAAACGTATAAAAATTTTAACGCAGCGGGATTCAAACCCGCGCCTTTTGGAAACCGTGCAAGCGCTCTGACCTTTTCTTTATAATAAAAAATATTTATATAGCTCACGTTATACACATGAGTTAAAATAATATGAAAATATGAATTCAAGAAAAGTTAGATGTTACTTGTAATTTAATAATATTAAAACAATTATTATTTTTATTATATATATTATTATACAAAAATATTCGGTTACAATTCGCATTTTCTCTTAGAAATACAATAAGGGTTATAAAAGGCATGTATTGGTAATATTTTTAATATCAATAAGCGATATCTTTTTATGAACACATTGCAATATTATTAGCTAAATACCGTAAAAAAGTACTAAAATCTATTTATTGTTAATAATAGCGTAAATATTTGGTTAGATTTTGATATAAAATGATATGATTATTTTTAGAAGCCATTGTGGAGTTGTAAGTAAGCTGAGTGAGCGCGATGGATGTGGGTTCGATTTCTATTTTTAGAGTTGTAGTCCACAACTTGCTTTGCGTAGACGATGAAATGTTAAATCAGTTTTTGGCGCTTCCATGAGAGTTTACTAGTTTTTAATGTTTCACTATATATCCCCCTATATAGGGAGCCCCCCTGAAGGCTCTTAAGAAGCTTCCCAATTTATCAAACAATATGGGCCTTATCCGACTTCAGTAATGGTTTGGTAGGGTGTTAGCTATGAAAGAGTGACTGATCTATGTTTTTGTATGTCAAGTGTATCAAGATACCATTCCTGAAAAGGTAGTAAAGTAGCCCCTGAACAGCACCATGTTCTATCGAACGTAAACATAACCTTTGAAAATATATTGAATATAACTAAGAATGGTTCTTACAACAAGACTCGGCGCCTGGTCGTAAAGCTTGATCCACCTAATTTTTGTTAGAAACGAATGTTCAGGATTTCTTTAGAGCCGAAGACTGGCCATCATATAGTCCTGATCTTAATCCACTGGATTATGATTTATGGTCAGTTTTTTGATATAAGGCTTGCTTTAAGCACTATGATAATTTGGAGTCCCTAAAACAATCCATACAATTGGCAGTGAAGAATTTTCCCACAGAAAGAGTGCGTGCTGCTGTTGATAACTGGCCTTAACGTTTAAAGGACTGTATTGCAGTCCAATTTGTCCAATGGAGACCATTTCGAATAAGTCTTATTTATTTTCAATGGTTTTATATTAATGTATTAAACTAAGTCACTGATTTATAAGTTCACTCTGACAGTCTCTCTGCAGGAAAACGCCTACACGCCTTTTCTAAAATATGACATATTTAAAGCTTCTATAATAAAATAGTTTTGCAATTTCCGACACTACAATATTGGCCCGCCCACACAATATTTGTTTTTAGTCGGATATAAAAGCATTGACAATATAATATTGAAAATCGCCTGAAGCTGTCTATCGCAAAGGCCATGAATTCAAATCCTGTATTAAAAAACAAAAATCATACTTCAAAGTGCAAATGTTGCCACTTTTCCCGAGTAAGTGCGAGCTGGTCGCTTCCGCGCGCTACTCTGCATAAGGCGCAGACTGTAAATACGATTGATTATATGTTCGATCCCCACTCAGGAGAATGAATTATGTATATTTAATAATTAAGTTATAAAAGTATGAAAACATACGGCGCTGAGCCCTGATTCTCAACACAATTTTTCTAAATATGTCTTTTTCAATTTCCTTAGTGTGGAAATAACACTTTAAAAAATGTAAAAAAAAACATTGTTTTGATTTCGCATGAAAAATCTCGAACGGAGGGCGTTGACACTAAGCTCGCTTAAACACCAATGCTATGCAAAAAAATGCATTCAGCTGAAATAAAATAACTGAAATTTAATCTCTACATCACCTCACACACCTAAGCACTCTAGCCAATTAAGCTAGACGTTGTTTTTAAATATATAGGTTATATAATTTCAAAGGCCGGCAATATCCTTGTAGCTCCTCAGGCGTTACACGGGATTATGGGCGGCGGTCACTTACCATCAGGTGACCCGAACGCTCGTTTGCCTTGTCTATGGAATAAAAAAAAAAGTATACCTAGAAGATATTGAATTCATAACATTATCGACTTTACAATGGAATAGTAAAATTATTTTTTTACAGCTCTACGCTCTTTCCCGCATAGTAGGGTTAGTCTGTGTGAAGACTTCGTTTTTCACTTACTACCCAAACTCAAGACATTTTAGAGGTAGAACTCAACGCCACGCTTTGTTTTCAGTAGAACGAATAAATGAAATAATTTGAATGAACTCGCTATTAATTTTAATAACAAATCGCGTTTGCAGTTAGACTTTATCCCACTGTGCCACGAGGGTCATAATAAATATTGTTGAAATCAATTCACATTTATTATAATATTATATATAAGTATTTTTAGAATTAGTATTTTTAGAATTCCATTATATGTATATATTTAGAACGAAAATTTTTCCTTTTCAAATTTAAACAGTGCCTTTGTACATCTGTCCGTAATTTGCATAATGAGGGCTGAATACGGGAGTCTAGATTCATTAAGAAACGTCATGTTACAATAAAGCCTTACATAATAAATAAAATATTGTCGTATATCTTATGAACTAAGGCTGCATATTTTGTAAAGTTGATTTACACATACGAAGACAATTTTTGATTAATTATCGTTAATGTGGCGCCTGTAAATGACATTGTTTGTGGGTTCAATTCCCATCTGAGGAATAATTATATTAAAATTATATTCATTTCTCCATTCTTCATTTCGGACGAACCGAGTGTCTTGTCAACATTATTATGTGATTATAACTTAATCAAATTGTAGATTAAATTAATACAATTAAAAAAAAATACATATTTAGAAAACGTATAAAAATTTGAACGCAGCGGGATTTGAACCCGCGCCTCTTGAAAACCGTTCAAGTCAATATGTCTTTTTCAATTTCCTTAGTGTGCGAATAACACTTTAAAAATGTTAAAAATATAATACAATTTTTTCTCGTATATCGTAATTTAGAACTATTAATTTTACAGCAATTATTTTCATGAATATTTAATAACTATGATTATTCCATTACAATTGTATCATCCAGCTGTTTTTGTAACTAAAAGTATAATTTACATATAAGTATAGAGACATCAATCATAAATGCTGTAGCATAAGCAAGCAAACAAGTTGCGGTATTTCTTTTATTTAAATGGAGCATAAAAACCCTGCTGCGTGAAAAAGCTTGAAGCAGAAGCTGTTTTCTACACTCCACACTTTACAGGACATATACCTAACATTTAAGCTGTCTGCAGTCTACTAGTGGGCTTAACTATGCATAGCCGTAAGACTTAGTAATGTGAAAGTTTGATATGAATCATCGAACATATGACAGAACGGAAGTAAAAAATGATGACTTAGTTACATTAATTTATTATTTCACATTCATATGAATTTGTAAGTTTTTCACACTTTACACTGCACACTTATACACTTATGCACTTTTACACTCATACGCTTATACATTTTAATATTATTCCACATAGTAACAACATTATTACTAACTTTGTAATATTGAAATAGCCGCTTTCTACTAAATGCATATGTATGCATATACGGTACATTTACTAAAAACAACATTTCTTACAATTTTTGTCTGTCTGTCTATTTGTCTTCATGTTTGTTCCGGCTAATTTCTGGACCGATTTTGACATAGATTTTACTAGCAGATAGCTAATGTAATAAGGATTAACGTAGGCTATTTTTATTTTAGAATTCCATGCAGACAAAGTTGGGGCGGGGCGTGTTTAACAAGTTCTTAATAATTATATGAATATTATTATATTATTTTCAATACCTTGACATTACGATTACCATACAATTTAGATAACTCTCTCTCCTTGTAAATCAAATTATGAAGTATTTCATATAAAAAATATTCATATGTTGATGAAAATGTTTAAATGTTAAAAATATATATATATTTTTAACATTTTTTAAAGTGTTATTCGCACACTAAGGAACTATGTCTTTTTCTATGTATAGGTTTCTAAATATGTATTTTTCAATGTTCATATATCCAACACAATAAAGAACCTAACCTGAATAAATAGACCTACAGTATAAAATGTAATATCGTTGCTTCTAGGCTGCTGTTAAAACGACAGTCAAGTCCGGTAGATGAAAGATCCCACCGTTGCAATTGACCGTAACTGCACGTTATTACTAGATACCCTATATAAAATTACTGAATAGATGGAATTCCAAATCTTCGATATTTATTTCTTTTACATTTTTTTTTAAAGTGTTATTCGCACACTAAGGAAATTGAACAAGATATATTTACAAAACCTATAATAATTTGAACGCAGTAGGATTTGAACCCGCGCCTCTTGAAAACCGTTCAAGCGCTATGACCGCTAAGCCATGCGTTCTACATCCTAGCTACGTTGAAATTCTTATACGCTTATTACAACTTATATTTGTTGTTAGCATCTCTGTAGAGAGATTTTTACAAATTTCTGCAACCCAAATATTATTCTACGAACAATCGTTTGACAAGAGAGAATGCTATTTATTAAATATATATTTGTTTTACATTTTTTTAAAAGTGAGAAACAAAATCCTCGATATTGTAACTATATTTTCTATTTAACGTCAGTAAAATTGTACGGAATTTATATTTCGTCTTTTTTTATTTCTTATATTATAACTGCATTTTTTTCTGTCTGTATATGAAATTTTTGTTAAGCTACTGTTAGTAAATTTATATTAACTAGCTGTCACAGCGAAACTGTAGTCTGTTTCACGCAAATTTGTTTATTTATTTGAATCACAAACACAGCAAACACTAACATTGAACAACTATATCTTAAATATAATTAAAGCCTGTTTTATTTCTGTTGTGAAATATATGTTTGTTATATTTCACATATAATTTCACTTATTAAAATATATTAATTCGTGTAATGGCTATTCCATCAACCTATAATTCTTTGCTACAAGTCTTAGAATTTTACTGCATCGCCATAAAACTAACCTGCCCAGTAAAAACATATTTTAAACTAGCTTTCTCTGTTGTGGGTTTTTTAATTACTTTACACGTTGTTATTAAAACTACACGTAAGTTATATGCGTTACATATAGGAAAAATAAGGTTACTCTAATTTAAATATATATGAATTTTACTAACATATTAAAATATGTACACTGTGGCCAGCTTACGTAGGCCATAGTGGCTCAATGGGTGTGGGTTCGATTCCCACTCCGTGGAATGCATGTGATTTAATTATTTTCATTTCTCCGCCCTGAGCTTTGAGTCCTCCCACTTAACACACTATGTGTCGATTTTGGGCGGAAAGTATAGAATGGAGACGCTAGGTTATCTCTGATGATCCTGCTATATGGCATTATGATTGGAGCTGATAATATACACAAAACTAATTTGAAGCAAAAAGCATCGCAGTGGGACAAAAGTGTTTGGCTGGCACACGTGATGGTTTTGGTTTTGACACCACTAGGAATTGATTATATTGAAATTATTTTCTTCTTGACGCTCTAGTGTGATTGGCTGTATTGAGTTCCGCCACTCAACACGCAATGTCTTGGAAGAAAGTAACATTTGGTTTTCTTCACACATCCTGCTATGAAGAGAAAAACTTGGAGACTTTTTGTGTATCGCTTTCATTACTTGTAGCTATCAATTTATCTATCAAGAGATCAATGTAAGAACATCTTGCTACGCTATTTTAAGACATTTTATGCAAATTTGCACTTATGCTTTCGATTCCATTACCATTCAATAATGAAAATATTTTAAAAAAATGCTAAAAATTTGAATGTAGCGGTACTCGAACCCGCGTCTCTGGGACCATCCAAGCGCTCTGGCTAAGCCGTGCGTTCGAATGCGTTCAAATTCTTATACGTTTTCTAAAAATGATTTTCAATTTCTATGTGTTTAAATAATTTAAAAATATATGTTTCAATATTTTCATAAATCTTAAACTAAAATCCTTACTAGAGCTTTCCTTTTAATTTCTTTTTTAAACTTGTTGACTAAAAGGTGTAATAAAATTTTTGACAACGAAAAAAGAATGAAATTTGAAAATGAAAGAAACTTATCCACAAAATTACTTACTCACTGAATGTTACCAGAAAACTTTCAAAACGACATCAAATTAAACTTGACGTTTATTTGAAGGATAAAGACTATACAGTCCATACAAATATTTGAAGGGGAACTTAATTGAGTTCTTGTTTATAGAGAAAAAGTCGAAAGCTTTCACTATTGAACTTGCGGTAATGTTATTTACTTTTATCTAGCTTTTGTAGTTTAGCAAAGCTTCAAATCATTAATTCTGTGGATACAGCCTGTGTAATTAGATCAAAAAATCATCTAGATATGTATTTTTGATCATAACATTAAATAAGCCAACCATCTGATTGATTAGGCTAAATCTGAGTTTGGTTTTCACCATCGAGTACGCAGTGTAACTAAAAGGGCGAAACGGGGTTAAAAAGTTGTCGTAGTTTTAGATTTATCCACGGATATACGGGATGGGTGGAAAATAAAGGTATTATAATACACCACAATACTTTCCTGCTTAATTTTATTAATGAATAGACACGTGGACACGTAAAACAAGCGTTGCCTTAGCAACGTGTGTTTTACTTGCAACAAAAGTGTATATATATATATATATATATATCCACACACCCACAACCATAGATACGGTTGTCAAATAAAGAGAGACGCCGTGATTTATGTGTTATATATAAATCTTATATATTAAGTGAAGAAAAAAATAAATTCATGCTACATTTATAGGATATTGCCGGAAAGCTGAATACGCAAATAAAGTATGTAATGTATAATAATATGTTGTGAGGCCATTGTGGCAGAGTGGGGCAACGTCCGACTGTAATAACTGTTATGGTTTCGATTCCCACTCAGGGAAATTATTATATTTCAATAATTTTTATTTCCTCGCTCTGGTAGGACGTATTTTGTAGGACGCAGCATAGAGTTCTGCCACTCACAATGAAATGTCGTGGATTCGGGCGGCTAATATTTTTTTCCAGCTTCACGAACTATTCCACATAGTAGGCTAGTCTGAGAGAACATCCCAATGCTCTTAAGTTTACAAATTATCCCTCAATGAGTGACGGAACTCAACGCCGCATTCTGACTTACAAGGCCGAGGAAGTAGAAATAACTTAAACACAATTCCCCAGGGAGGGAACCAAACCCATAACTAAAGGAGTTTGCAGTCAGCCGCTGTCACATTGCGCCACATAGGCCAGCCAGGCTTTGAAACAAGTTTTTAAACTTTCCAGTAAAAAACATCGAGCTGATAATAAACAAGTGGAACAAAAACTTTATAAAAACAATATTTATGTACCACATTTTGCTTCGTTCAAGGTTTTTCCTAGCCATATTTCAAGGTCAACTTATCACAATTGCGAAAGTAATTAGAGCTTTTTGTTGAAAGTTCAGTGGAAGCTTTCTTTCCTTTTCCTAATAAAATATTTGAGAGCCCCTAAAATGAATTAATAAGGACTTGATTATTCAAGCTATAAGTTTAACAGTGAGGCTTTCAACTAACCATAATCACACTTCGTATTGACTTCATTGGTCTCTATTCTCTATTCTATTTATAGAAAAATTATTATAATTTGAATTTTTGATCCTTGCAGAAAAATAAAAAGGTATTTTTAAATGAAGTTACTATGAATACAACAGTGGTAAAATATTAGGCACAGCAGGCCCATTAATATTTAAAACGATTGTATACGTAGTATCCAAGGGGTCTAAATTTAAATCGTCAAACAGTTATAAGCGGAAATTCTTTGGTGTGATTTCAAGATATGATTATATCAATTTTGAACCTTTGTGCCTTGTTCCGTATAAGATTTTTTCATCATCACATGCTTTTTATCCAACAAATATAACAAAAAGTTCTTCTTTGTATAAACACGTTTAGTTTGGTTGAGTATTTTGTAGGAGATCAATAAAATTACAAAGTTATGATCAATATGATTGTACGGACTAACACCCTACACTTTGAAATATACATATTTAGAAAACCTATACACAATTAAACATAGTGAGATTTGAACACGCGCCCTAAGCTTAAGCTGACCGCTATGCCATGCGTTGTAGAGCGCTTGAACGTATTTTCAAGAGGCGCGGGTTCAAATCCCGCTGCGTTCGAATTTTTATGCGTTTTTTAAATATGTCTTTTTCAATTTCCTAAGTGTGCGAATAACACTTTAAAATAGCAACGGATCGCGTGTACTCATTTCCATTATAAATATTTGTTCATACAATAAATGGGTGTATCAATAAACAGCCTATCTATCAATCATCCCTAAACTCTACAACTACATTAAAATTGCTTCAATTGTTTAAACATTTTCTATATTCCGCGATAAAGATAAATATGACTTACTTCATAACACTCCGTCTGATGAACGCAAATATAAATTTACTCGAGAGGGATTAGAACCCACAGTCATTCTTGTAAATCACGTCTCACAGCGCCAATCGCCAACGGAGTTTATTATCTTTTATAAAAGATGATTAATGTATATCTAATATTGCTACTTTAGGAGCACGCATTCTATTATGTACGCATTCTATTATGTAAAGATATTGAAATTATTGATTGAATAAGTTATGAAAAACACTTGATGCCTTTTGCCAAGAGGCACGGGTTCAAATCCCGCTGCGTCTTTATACGTTTTCTAAAAAGAGAATGTCCCTATATACCACCTTTGCAATGACAAGAAACAAATTACAAGTAAAATTACTAGTCTCTAAGTTTGTCCCTAGTTTTGCCAACCAATCACCATGAAAGTTACATACAGTTTTTCATAAATAATAATGCTCTAGCAGTTAGTTGGGTAGTTTTAGTTTTTTATATATTTATAGTTCTTGGACTTTGATTCATTATGTAATTTTATGGCAGTACGAAGCTTGGCAACGTTTGGCAATAAAATTTGAGTTATGAGAATGCCAATCTTCTTATTCAAGAATTCTTGAAAATATGTAACTCTAAGGTTTTATAGCTTAGATGAATTCTAGCCGATATGCCCCAAATAAACCAATAAAAAGATAAGTGCACCGCAGCCTACACTCGATATTTTACGCTGCCATAAAAAAACCTTACCTCCATTTCCGTAAATTGTAAAGAGTTGGAAATTATTAGTTACATTTCAAAATGTTGGTTTGTTTCTTTTTATATACAATAGTATATATGTATCCTGTGTAAAAATGAATACATCTTTACATAGGATACAGAAAATCTAAAAAAAAAGAAGCCTTTTATCAATTTTTTCGCCATTTAGAACCCGGATAGAGAAAACCCACATTAATTATAGAAGATAATTATTTTTTTGGTAGCTTTACACTTTTACCCGCCTAGCAGAAGTAGGAGATAACTTATTGTCAAAACTTTCCGCCCGAATTTAAGACATTGCGTGTTGAGTGGGGAAACTTTACACCGTGGTTTGTTTTACCAGGGCGGTAAAATGAAAATCGAAAACACCAGCATTTCACTATATTTAAAAAATATGTTGAATAGATGATTATAACCATCGAATACACACCTATACATACACAAATACTTTTCAAGTCATCCTTGACGTCAATGGGGAAGGTTATTTATAAAGCGTAGAACTTAGAGGGGCTATATACATAACTCGGAAGTCTTTACAAATCCTGAAACCCTTTTCCACCCTTGATTTGTCAAAGCTTGTCTTCATCATATTTGTATTGTTTGTTCGCTTCACAAAGAATCGTCATTACTTTGATATTTTCATTACATATAGCTTTAAAGTATCTTTTTCGTTTAATTAATTTCAAAATGGCTAAATTGCCTTTTAGGTAAGCTTAAAAGAAACTTAATATGTTATCAAGGAACAGTCTTATCGGTGGAAGCAACAATTATATTTTTTATTAACCCCGTCGCTGTACAGTTATAGTGTCGCATTATATTTGCCTTTTTTGTACAAAATACGCAGACTGTACCTAGTGTAAGGACTCTCCGTTTTTCACATTCCGTTCCAATTCAGTTTAAGACATTAGCGGAATAATTTAAAATATTCATTTATTTTTCCGAGTGGGAATCGAACTAGCAATTCATATGATGTCTCAATGTTTTACTACAACACTACAGCCTCAAAAGAAATGTTTATATTAAAATTAAATAATTAGAAGCGGGAGAAACAATATGAACGGCTTAATGTATTGTTATCATTGTAGATGTATTATTATATTGTATATAAAATATATTAATTTCTCCTCTCTGATAACTAAGACAAAGCGGGGTGTTGAATTTCACCACTCAAGACGCAATATATCGATTTCGGGTGGCAGTGTCTTGGCACTAGGTTATTTTTAACCTTGCTATGCGGGAAAATGCTTAAAGCTATATTTAGAAAACGAATAAAAATTTGAACGCAGCAGATTTTGAACCCGCGCCTCTTGAAAACCGTTCAAGCGCTCTGACCGCTAAGCCATGCGTTCTACATCCAGCTACGTTGAAATACTTATACGCTTATTACAACTTATATTTGTTGTTAGCATCTCTGTAGAGAGATTTTTACAAATTTCTGCTACCCAAGGATTAGATTCTACGAACAATCGTTTGGCAAGAGGGAATACTATTTATTAAATATATTTATTTTTAACATTTTTTAAAGTGCCATTCCCACACTAAGGAGGTAGAACGCATGGCTTAGCGGTCAGAGTGCTTTTCTTTTTTTAATTTCCATAGTGTGGGAATAACTTTAAAAAATGTAAAAAAAAAATGCTTAAAGCTGTCAAAATTATTTCGTGATCATAACTCAACCAAATTGTAGGTTAAAGTAACATTTATTTCCCACTTATTGTTTAGAGGATAACTTTAAAGCATTTTTTTTAAGTTATCCTATTCATTATAGTTTCTATCTGTTGAAATTTAATGGTAAAATTATATTAAATATAAATTTGTTGAAGTACCTTTCCTTATAAATGCGCTATGTATCCATAGTTATAGCATTCAGTAAAGCACGTCTCAATTGCTCCGTTACAAGAACCCTATACAAATGTAAATTGACAAATTGGTAAGCATAGAAATACAAAAAATATTTTGCTATAACAGTACATTGCGTGCTAAATTTGCGTGGAAAAGCGCTATAATATATTTGTGGTCTCACACAACTTCAAGACGTGTGTAAAAATAATAGAAATTTATGTTTATTCGTTGAAATTACAAACATGTGACATAACAAGTGAGACGACGTTTCAATTGTTTGCAAAACTGTCAAATCAATAGTCTATACAAGTGTAATTAATTGGAGCGACTGGTTGTAGTATTAAAATAACTGCTTTTTATTAAATGCGTTTGTATATATACACGGTACATATCTTTTTTTTTACAATTTTTGTCTCCGTCTGTTTGTTCTGGCTAATCTCTTGAACGGCTGATACGATTTTAACGGAACTTTCACTGGGATACAACTGATGTTATATCTTTGTTACCAATAAAAGCATTCTAATTTAATAACTTACTGGTTTTATTTTAGAATTGCACCGTGGATGAATTCACGGGCACAGCTAGTTCAATAATATTTTCTTAAGTAAAAAAGAGTAAAAATCTCTCGTTAAGTGAAAGTAACTTAAATTACGAGACAAAATTAGAAGTAAAGTTTAAAATGTACTGAGATTTCATAAATAAATATATTTTATTTATTTTCTAACTTTATATTTATCAGAAAATATCAGATGCTGATAAATTACAGTTGTTTGACAGTTCACTGTTGCTGGAACTTGCAATTGAGTGACAGTGTTAAGTGAATTGTACTCAACTAACGCGCTCGATATCTAAAGAACTGAAGCGACATTCGATTATTACATTTGATGTCTAAGGTAAAGTTTTAACTTTACACTTTTGGCTTGTGACGGAACTCTACGCTGCATTATTGTCTTAGGTACCAGAGCGAAGAAATGAAAATAATTAATTATATATAACTATAATTATATAATTTGATTATAGTTATGACATATTTAGAAAACGTATAAAAATTTGAACCCGCGCCTCTTGAAAACCGTTCAAGCACCCTGACCGCTAAGCCATGAAACTTTAAAAAATGTTAAACAGCCACTGTAACAAATATTCATAGAATTCTTAGAATAAATAATATTGTTCGTTATACTTATATTTGTCCTGGTTGGAGATTGGATTCACGGCACTCGAGCTTAAAGTATCAATAACTTTTATACCCAAAAGCTAATAAAAATATCTATGAAATAACAAAGATGAAAGTGACGCTGTGGTGGACTGCTGTCCGCAAACGTGATTGGGCGTAGGTTCATTCCTCATTTGTAGAAATTATTATGTATTTAAATGTTTTTTTTTCTTTGCTCTATTAAGACAAACCTTAATTTCAGTCTAAAAGTGGAGAGAACGAAGTATCTTAAGACAATTTTCTCTAGCTCCCTGATGGGTGGCTGAAAAAAAATTAACATCTAACAACTTAAGAAATATTATTTAGCATATTAAATATATCCAACCAAACCACTGTAAATAACTGCACTAGAACTTATAAAGCATAATATTAGCGATTTTTACTCATTTTGAAATGAAACAATTTTCGCGTATATGTTTGGTATTTGAAAATACAATTTAGAAACCCGACGTTTCGAACACTTTACAGTAGTCCGTGGTCACAGTTAGACTGAGGTGGCACTTGTCTGTCATATGATACAATTATTATTTCAAACTACCGCCAACCATTTCTTAGTTGCCTCGCGTACTGCCCTGGATTCTTGCAGAATGAGCTGACTGTGATCGGATTGAGACTTCAAAGTTTTGCACGTCCTATGTATCTATGTGAATATAGAGAAAATTAGGATCAAGTCTATTCGTATATATGAATGACAAGTAATTCTGGTTTATTTTGTTCCAATTGCTTCCTGTTCCAGATTGTTAGATGAAATGAGGGATTATTAAATAAGAGCAAGTTGGTGAAAGTTCGAGACCTGACTATAGGTACTAGTATGGGCTGCCCTTACTGGAAGGGCTTGTTATTGTGTACATTGAATATATATTTTTTATAATGTGGGTAACTTTGTGTAAGTACAAAATAATATATTATATATATATATTGGTATCACGTTCAATTTTATTAAAAAAAAAAAAAAAACAACAGATAACAAAATAACAATTAGATTTTAAATCAAATAAACATGTACAGCAATTAAATTAAGGAACAAAATAATCACCTACTAACGTTAATAACAAAAATCAATTAACTAAAGGTACTTGCAGAATACCGGTCTTACAACTACCCACTTAATCACTAACACTTAAAGTCCTTGGGATATGTTCCCTCGACGACTGACAACCGACAAATGCCAGTGCGACCGTCCTGCGCGCCAGTTTTATACCTTTGTTTTAAAGTTTTCCCTTACTTTTTATATATATTAGTTATTCTCGATCTCTTTTTACGACATTATCGGTTTTGACCCCGTCCTGAGACCCTCAAGAAAAAAGGTATCTATTGATATTTGGTATTTCCCCAATAAATAAAACCTATAAATAAAAATAAAAAAATTTAATCGCGACCGCCTTTAAAATGAGAACAAAAAACTTCATCAATAACTGCCAATTGCTTACTCATCGCATTTCTCACGTAATTACCAAAAACACTGACAAACTTCTGAGCTATGCTTCACTTTGCTATTCCGGATATAACGAGGGGTGCGATAATTACAAGGAAATTAACCATTAAATAACTGTCATGGACCTATTTTTGATATGACATCGTAAACTAAAGTTCACAATATTGTAGAATTATTAAAAAGCAGCCTTACGCCTTTTTCCAGGAAACATAGGTCTTGGAGAACGGAGAGATGGAGAGAGAACTTAGCGCCCTAATGCATGTATACATGCGAATCCATGTGACTGAGTGGGAGTAAAAATAAATTCAACCTAGTCATTCTCTTGAATGGGGACCACCCACAACTAACCCGCTTTCATTTAGATACTGTTCCAATTCTACCACAATGGCAGCAATATAACCTATATAATTATCATTTATTTTATTTTACTTACAACTAATTATTTTTCAAAATATATATATATATATATTTTACAGATTATAAATGAATAGATGAAATATGACATTACAGGATATATACTTCTCGCACAACACCATTTTCTAATAAAGATCAAATTGCTATCTCCATAATACATCAAAGAGTATTTCGATACCGAAAGGTTACAGGTAACTTACCGTCTTGACGTATTGACGTCAAAATTTAATAACTGCACCTATATAAAGAGATAAGTATTTAAAAAGCTAAGTCCCGACTTGGTTTTAGCATTTTATTATAATTCAAATATCACTAAAGTGGATAATATTACCATAGCCGGGCTTGTACCTTGCTTGCTTCTCATGGAAACCGTCCAAGCGATCTGACAGCGAAGCCATACTTCTTTCTATCCAGAAGTTGCATAAGTTCTATCCAGCTACACTTGTTGCAATTTATTTTTATTGTCACTCAAAGATCCCTATTAAGGACAATCGTTTGGCAAGAGTTAATGCCATTTTATTTACGTTTCATTTTATACGTTTCCTACAAATGTTATTTTATCTAGTATAACACTTTATAAATGATAAAACAAAATGAACGTTTGCAATATAAGAAAGTATATTTAAGTGCTCAATATATATTACATATGAACAAAACTATTAAGCGAGTGGACTTGGCAGTAACTTAGTATTTTCCTGTTGTCAAAACATCCGTTCGAATATTCGGATAAATAGGGAAAACAGATTATAATATATCCTTCTAAAGTAACGAAATGCGACGTTTTGTTCAATTCGTATTGGGCATAATCTATTTTATCGTTATATTATTAGTGTTGAGTGTTGCACATTGTTGTAGCATTGAGTGTTGAGTGGCTTTCAATTCAAAGGGGGAATTTAATGCCGCGTTTTGGTCTTGTCTCCAGAGCAGAGAAATTAATATATAAATGTTTATTATATATAGGAATGATTACTCATTCCCCAGGTGGGTATCAGAGCACAACCATTGCCACAGACAGGCATTGAAACACTGCGCCACGATGGTCTCAATTTATTATGACACTTATGCGATCGTAAAGGTACGAAATGTTATTATATAAAAAAAAAATAATTAGACTAACATTATTTTTTTTAAATAAATACTACACACACAATCTTATGTCTCACATGTCTTTTTGTATAAACGCGTAAATGCAACTAGTAATATAAATATAATTTATACCCACTTTCTGAATTTTGAATTTACAACTATAGCCTTACCATATCCCTAGATATAATAAAATTTACGACATTAATTGTGGGTTCGGAGTCCCAAAAAAGTGCGGCGTTGAGTTTATCACCCGCCACTCAACACGCAATGTCTCCTTTTTGGGGCCCGGAAAGTGGAGACGGAGTGTTGACATTGGAAACTACTTAAAGCGTGAAGCTGGAAATATTTTTTTTTTTACATTTTAAAGTGTTAATCACACACTTAGCACGGCTTCCAAGAGGCGCGGATTTGAATCCCACTGCGTTCAACATTTTTATACGTTTTCTAAATATACTTTTAAATAAAAAAAATTGTTCTACATACATATACAATGAGTTTTAGAATGAATACGGGTAAAAGCTTATGGAAAAGTCGTGTTATTACGCTGTTCGGAATCATTTGTAGGCTATTATTTACGTTCAAACTTTTATATAACAGCGACATGCTTTCAAGGCATTTTGGAAATAAACTACTTTTATTGTACAGATAGTTTCGCCCTTTTGTTATTTGGCATTTATTAATCGTTCTTTGTCACGAATTATACCAAAATCAGTTGCAGCGTTACCATAGTAGAATTACTTAAGTAATATCTTTAAGGTTTTCTTTTTTTTTTTTGCTACCTAGATTGTATCTTATTATATCATAATGATTTATTTATTACACAATTATTTTACAAAAAGGTGGAGTTAAATAAATATAGAGAAAAACAGTCAGACAGTTTGTTACTTTTCATCTATTACCTAACATCAATACTATATAATAGTTAGTAGCTGCTAACTTCCAGTAAATGGACAGTCATTTTTTAGTTGCCCCCTTATATAGGCTTAAAACGTCAGAACTATATTTAAAACGTATAATGAAAATTTTTCTAAAACAAATGATTTGCAAACATGTTTTTACAAACATAAAATTTATCCTTATCCAAATAAATAAGTTTTTTATCACAAGTATGTAATTTTGAATGAAATTGCCTTTTACATTATTTGATTTCAATTAATATCTTTGGAGTTGTCATAGTTTCATTATGACTCCGCAACAAAAGAATGCAAGGCGGGCGATCATGATACTGATCACAGTATAAATAACTAAAATGGCTTCTAAAGGACTGTGAAATAATCTTAAGTCATATTTTTCAAGTAATGAAATATAATTATTTAAGTAAGTTTTGTCCATAAATCAACATGGGTGCACCTAAAGACTTATTAATTTTATAACATTTCTCTATCTGTCGTTTGTCTGTGTTAGTATACGAATCAAATCAATACAGCTGAGTTAAGTTCAAATCAACATAAAATATTCAAAGTGCTTTTTTTATACCCGCCACTTTTGTTTAGCGTCCAAGCGCTTTGACTGCTAAGCCTTGCGTTCTACACCCGGCTACGTCAAAATTCACTTATACGCATATTACAATTCGTTTTTCTTATTAGCATCTGCGATTAAATTTGTATACGTTTTCTAAACATGTGTTAGTCAATTTCAAATGTGTAAAAAAAAAATGATAAAATAACGTAATTATTTATATCGGACAAGGAAATTAATACAATTCTTATATCTAAACATTTCACCCACCCCCACAACCATTTTAATATTAGTCAATGGCATGTTTTTTTATCTTTACACATCTCAAGCTAATTACATGCAAAGCTAAAACTGTATGTCTGTCTGTGACGTCGTCACGGACACGCGGATTGTAATATAATTTCTACTCGATGGTCTTGGGATGAACAAAGGCTACTCGTTTCTCGTCTCCAATTTTTTTAGTTTTTCCACGTAAGGCAGCCGAAAAAAAAGCGGAACAGCTATAGTTCAAGCGCGCGAAGCCACAGGCGGGTCGCCAGTATAAATAAAATGTATGGCATTGAGCTTTAAATACTGAAAATGTTGCTTAAACTAAACACTTAAACCAGCAGTGTTAATAAAATATAATAAAAAAAAATATATAAAATATTTATTGAAAATTAACCAAGAAAAGCTAATTAAAGTATAAAACTATATGACCCAGTACCTAAATACGTATTTTTTGTTGTACACTTGATATATCCATATCAATGTAAGTATATGATTAGCCTAGTCCTAAACACACAAGCATATTATGTGAAATATTTATATATTTTCTCTAGAAATCTAATTCTCCATTAAGTGGATCAAACAAAGCTTGACTACACTGATCTATTACAAAACAAAACATCCACTATGTATACTTGGGCTAATGAGCCTATCCTAGAACACACTAATTTATTATGTACTCTTAAATATAATCCTACAATACTAACCCATGCTTGAGTCTGCTGTTGAGCTTGTTAACCAATAAAAAAACAAGACAGTTGCTTTTACGGTTTCCAAGAGCCGCGGGTTCAAAATTCGATGCGTTCCAATTTTTAAACGTTTTCTAAAAATATATTTTTCAGTTAACCATGTGTGGGAATAACACTTTAAAATGTTAATAATATTGTTAAGCTATACTTTGAAATTGAGTTATATAGATTATATATATATATAATAATAGACAAATTAAATGATGTGAGTTAGTCTCGCTAAAACTCGTGTAAGTCTAAGGAACGGTAAAAAGACCAGAAAACATCAATAATTGTTAGTGTCGTATAGTAAAAATGTTTTTTTTATATATATAATGTAAATATTATTAGAATAAAGGGTGGTAACATTGTAAATAAAAAAAAATAATAAAGGGGGTAATAGAAACTTTGATGAACGAATTTGGGGGGGTAGAAAAATATTAGTCATGGATGGACGATACGAGGAGCATATTTTGTTAAAAAGACAGTAAATTGGTAACAAATTTGAATTGTGGAAAAAGTGATATTGTGTTTAATTTACGAGGAACAAAGATTTTTAACATTTATTAAAGTGTTATTCACACACTTAGGTAATTGGAAAACATTTTTAGCCTAACTTACCGCTAAGTCTTCTACGAATATTACAACTTAGTTTACGAAGCTTAGCTGTCACAGCGCTTGGACTATTTCCAAGAGGCGCGGCTTCAAATCCTGCTGCATTTAAATTTTAATAATGTTTTGTATACTATACGTTTCTTATAAATCGTTTGTATAAATTTGAAATCGATTATATTACTCCTGTTTAAGATCCTGAATTACAGAAATTTCCCTTCATATTTGCGTTCCCGCTTTAGCCTCCTTATTCCTACGCGCTCAAGGCGGTCGTACGTCATTCCACCACTTGACATTACGAAGAGCAATATCAAATTTATGCAGAAATACTCTTTGGAACCAACTGTCTAAGCCCATCCAGAGAGGCCCATCCATTACTTTCTTTAAATTCCTATTAAAAAAACATCTACTTTCAACTTGGACATAACAGTGGTTATAAATCCATTAACTTTTCCACATCTACATTAAGTTTATGAAGTAAATTCTTTATTTAGTCTTTCTCTTTCTCTTATACCTTATAATTGCACGGCTTTCTATCTCGCTGTTCGCAACTCGTCCACTTCTACGGAATGAGACTGGAAGAGATATCTTCAAGAGATAATCCACTTTTGTACTTTTTGTTTATCTATCATTCATATTATCTTTTTATTTTTGTAAGTGCAATAAAGAATATATATATATCTAACGAAATGATTGTACAATTATTTCGTATGTATGTACATACATGTTGTTTATATTGTTTTTATCTAATAATTACATTACTTCGTCAGATTAGACGAAAATTTGCGAGTTTGAATCGATGTTTAAATTTGAGGGTGTCGGCGGAATTTTTTCTATGGGAACTACATTGAACTTTTTGGTGCTGCAGACTAAGCATTTACGTGCAAAAAGTCATTCATTTCTTTTCAGTAATTATCAGTATATATAGTAACTTGACTGTTTCAATTTCTAACTTTTTCTATGAAAAATACAAGGAATGTCAGGATAAAACTTATTTTTTATGTACCTCCGGAGTATAACCTCCTACCATACCAAAATTCATGAATTTCTGTTAAGTAATTTTAGCGTGATTACGTGACACCCAAAGTAACAGACAGACAGACAAAAAATCTACTGATTGCTTTTTTCGCTTCTGTTATCGATATATTAAACGAAAATTAACCCAATTGAAACTTATCTAAAATCTTTCATGTACAGAATTGACTTTTATACACTTTTATTATATAGATGATGTAAACATTATTAGAATAAAGGTTGGCAAAATTGTAAAACAAGAAAATGGGGGTAATAGAAACTTTGATGAAGGAATGTGGTGAATTCCTTCATACAGTTCGTTATTCATTTTAAACACAAAATTCAAAAACTATAATTTCTTATTTTTGTGTAGATTGCTTCTGTGCACCTATACGATGAGTGTGGTTTCAAGCCTATTTGGGAATTTTTAATACTTATATATCAAATACACTGACATAGCGCATAGAATCAGCACGCTGAAGTGGAATTGGGCAAAAAGCCGATGGAGCTGACATGTGTAAGACTCCCTGCAGCACAATGGACAGACGATCTGAAAAAGGTGGCTGGCAGCGGATGGATGCGAGCTACCCACGACTAGGTTGGTTAACGCTCAATGAGGAAGGCCTACATTCAGCAGTGCAAAAAAAAGAAAGAAAAAAAAACATTTTAAGGACGAATTTACATACAAAAAAGTCGTCTTAACTCATAAAGAACTCAATTTCTGTGTTAATTTTCAGTATGCGACTTTACCTTTTATTATATTTATTATATGATTATATTAACAATTCGAAACAATAGAAATAAATTTTCAAAGAAAAGGGAACAAATTTGTTCTTATTTGCCACAATCCTAAGCACTTGACCAGATAAATTTGTCTGAAAGCAAGATAAACAGTACAGAGGCTCCTTTAAAGAAATGTATTTATTGTTCTTAAGACTGTCCATCGGTCATATTGTTTTTAAATTGACTTTTTTTATTAAATTTGAATCGTTATCAATGTGACGACGAATCTAATTTCGTTTGAGTAAAAAACGAAAGTTCAGCGTCCTACAGCGTCTGATTGTAAACGCGATTGGCTGTGGGTTCGATTCCCACACGGTGGAATGTTCAAAATTTAATTATTTTCATTACGCCGCAATACTGAACAAGACAAAGCGAGAACAAAAAATTTAGAACTGCCTTGGCTTTCTCTCTATGATTATCCTGCTATGCGGGATAATGTGTGAAGCTAAAACGCAATAAAAACCTTCTGTCATGGGATTTTTTAAGTTAACTTTTCTACGCAATTCAAATGTTATATTACATGTATTAGTTTTGACTAATATTTCTTTATAAAAATGAGATCCTCAAAAGTATTCATATACACTATAACATATTAAAATGCGCAGTGGAAAAGCGTCTAATTGTAGTACACGCGATAGTTGTGAGTTCAATCTCGATGGCCTCGAGTGGCGACCACAAACCAGACGACGCTCAGTGGGCAGGCTCCCTCCACCAAAAACACCCTAATTTCAATAGAGAAGACGGTTGGAAACTTTCTACCACCTAGGACCCAATACTGAACACTTTGAAGTCTCAATCCGATTACACCAGATAGCAAGACACAGTCAGCTCATTTTGCAAGAATCCAGGGCAGTACGCGAGGCAACTAAGAAATCGTTGGCGGTAGTTTAAGATAATAATTGTATCAAATGACAGACAAGTGCCACCTCAGTCTACCTGTGACCACGGACTACTGTAAGATGTTCGAAACGTCGGGTTCTAAAATGAGTTCGTTCGCGTATAATATTATTTACCTACATATGTAAATAATATTATACGCGATTAATGCGGTTAAAAATAGTTTTATTTTAAAAATCGTGAAAATCGTGAAAATCTAAGAACTAATTATTTCACTTCTATACAAATAAATAAAATTGGAGACTGTTTCTAATATTAAAATAACAACTTATGTATGTTTACACTGTACATATACAGTTATGACATTTTTTACAATTTTTGTCAGTCTGTCTCTCTGTATGGTCCGGCTAATTTCTGGAACAGCTAGACCGATTCTTATGTGACTTTCACTGACAGATAGTTGATTTAATAATGGAGTAACTTAAGCTAATTTTATTTTCGAATTCCACGCGGACGAAGTCGCAAGCACAGCTAGTCAAATATGGTAGTAACATGGTATTTTACATTTCCTTTGTAAATCTTTTTTATAATTTTAATATTTTTTTTCATTAATTTAATGTAACATTTTCATTATTTTAATATATTATTATACCTTCTTCATTTTAAATAATATTAGTATTCCGCACTCCTTCTCTATATAACTATAACTGTGCCAAATTTAATTTCCGCTCCGTCCGCCTATTTTTCATAAAAAAGGGTGCAAAGTTTTTGCTTCACTTATTTTACGTTTTTGTTGAAGGTAAAATAAATACTTCAATTTATTTTAAGTTTTTATTTATTTCACTCAATCTCATATATTTTTTTGTTTATTTCCAAGATATTTATGAAAAAAATATGCATTGTAATTAGTATAAGTAAATATATATCGCTGATCGACTTCGATTTGGAAGGATATTATTGTAACCCAAAACGAATGCATTTTTCAGTAGAGCAGATTCAAGTTTTTTCAAAAATGTATAGTGCTGTATTTTCTTAGTAACCGTGCAGAGATTGAGGAAAGATAAATGAAAATGTTGAAAATATATTGTCGTATTTGTTTATTAAATATTTTTAAGTAAATAACACTAACTTAACAAAACATATTGAAAGACTACTACATCTCAGACTTATAAGAAAATATCAACGTACAGTTTGATGACGAATTCTGGTTCATTACAAAAAAATACTGAGCAAATTGAAAAATACATTTTAGAAAACGTATAAAAAATTTGAAACCTCTTGAAAACCGTTGAACGTTTCTCACGGTCTTGAACGGTTTTCAAGAGGCGCGGGTTCAAATCCCGCTGCATTCATTTTTTTATACGTTTTCTAAATATGTCTTCTTTTTATTAATTGGTTTCTATGGCATGTCAAAATATACTTAAAATGGGAAAATAATTGAAAGCAGAGCTTTTTTTCAGAACATCTAAAGCTTACTATGGTAATTGTTATAACAGAGACCTTTAAATTCTAAAAACAAAACATAAAATTTCAAGAAAGTGAATTTCAAGAAGAAGTGAAAGAAAAAATTTCAAAAATTTTAAATTAAAATTTCATAAAATTTCAATTTAAAATTTATGAATTCAAGAAACAGCCTTTATTTTTAATAAGTCTTAATTATAAAAAAAATATATTCATATAATATAATATTTACTTACGAATTGTATTCGAGATCATAATCAATACGTAGGTATAATATTACTAAAAAGTTAGAATAAAGCATTTTGAATGGGTTATGTTTTCATAACTACCGCAGGAATCAACAGTTATAATTTCTCAATGAGCTAACAACGACCCCATGTTCAAAACCTTAAAGATTTTCATAGAATAATGAATAACATTTTGGAATGGTGTTCTTTCGTAATAAACTTAATAATCCTTGTTACCTTTTTTCACATACTTCTATTCTACTATTCTACACTATAATAGAGTGAATACTGTCACCTACATTTTGTGTATGATGAATTAACTAGCTGTGCCCGCGACTTTGTCCGCGTGGAGATCTTACATCAACTATTTGCCAGTGAAAGCCCCGTCAAAATCGGTGTAGCCGTTCTAGAGATTAGCCGGAACAAACAGACTGACAGACACAAAAATAGCAAAAAATAATATTCTGTTATATGTAGCGTGTATACATGCATTTAGCATATATATATAGCATAATATTAATTTATTGACTACAATGGTTCACTATTTTGGCTTTAATGGCTTGTACATAAGATACTTACTTGTTATTTTGGTTCAATTCACACAATGTCTTTATAACTTGTAGCCTATGTGTTATTCTGATGTATGAGCTATATTATTGTAAAGTTTCATTAAAATCCATTCAGTAGTTTTTACGTGAAAAAGTAACAAACATCTTTATAAACTTTCGCGTTTATAATATTAGTGGGATGATAAATTGAATTTATAAAATCAAATTGATGTACACCAAAAATGTAAACTGCTATTAAGTAGTGATTATTATATTGCCCACAGCACTTATCCGAGTAAAATATTAAAATCTAATTTTGAATCAATTTTTTTGGTGTCTTTCTATATATTTTAGTACACAAGTACCAGTTTCAATAACTCCGCGTTTAGTTTCGCCTACGTGCCATACATAACAGTTTGTTTTTATATCATAAATCGTAAAATTAAGTAAGTATTAATTAGGTTAGCGTTTAACTTGGATATAATTTGCTTGTGACATAAACGAAGCATGAAAAACTTTTCAATGAAACATTAATTTAACAACAAATATAAGTTGTAATAAGCGTATAAGAATTTCAACATAGCTGCATGTAGAACGCATGGCTTAGCGGTCAGAGCGCTTGAACGGTTTTCAAGTGGCGCGGGTTCAAGTCCCGCTGCGTTCAAATTTTTATACGTTTTCTAAATATGTATTTTTCAATTTCCTTAGTGTGGAAAATTGAAAAAGACATATTTAGAAAATTAATTTACTTGAAATTCTATTAGATAGAAATTATGATTCTTATAAAATCAAAAACCAACCAAACCCCGTGTAAAATAGCTAGCACTTCGCTTTTTATTCGCTTAATATTCTATGGGACATTGATGTACCGCAACATTTGTATTGTTATTCGTGAGTTTGCCACTACAATAAAAAAATAAGTAAAGGCTAGGATTCGCATTTTCAGAAAACTATCTGATACTTCTATCATATTGTAGATAATCAATAGATTTGCAAGAATCGATATTAAAAATAAATAGACTTAAAAAAGTAGAAAGCTAGGTAAGAAAAATAATAGGTGCTAAAATAGTACGTTTATATGTTCATTAAACATAAGTTATTTGACTTACAAAAAATATAAATTGCGTTTTCGAGTTACTTTTTCTCTAAAATACTGTATCAAGCTCAACGATAACCGATAAATTATTTAGTAGATAGTAGAGCCTTATTACCAAAAACCCTGCTAGAATCATGAAATATTATATTTAGGAAAACGTCTTAATTTGGATGGTACAAAAACTATTGATTTTATACAAAAAGTACTATTTTTTTTAAAACATTTAAGTCTTACTAACTTTTTATAGAACAAGGCAGTAAAGCCAGATGGATCTTTGTTCATCAGAAGTATGGTCAAGTTTTACCTAATATTTTTATAAACTCGTGTCACAACTCGAATACTATATTATTCTAGATAAATGAGCATTAACAATGTGTATTATTTTGTAATATGAATGTATAATAGGAAATCAAGCGAATATTCATTTCTAAAGTTATTTCGCAACTGGCGGCACAAATGTGTCTATGAAAATGGCGGCCAAAATAGACCAATGATACAGTCTGTTCGTTCTCAGCGCCGAGGCCGTAAAAATAATAAAGAAGTACCATCTGCACTGAGTATATAAAACAGATAATTTTACAAATGGTGTAAATTAACCCAATTTTTTAATATTTAATAATAATACACTATTCTTCCAAAACAACAATATATTGAGACCATCTTTGCGGAGTGTTACATCGTTTGACTGTATACAATATGGTTGTGGGTTCTATTCCCGTTCGGGGTAATGATCGATTGACACAATGATTCTCTTTGATTCTAGGCGGTAAGTAGAAAACGGAATGTCTTGACACTAGGTTCTCTCTAACTACCCTCCTATGTGAGAAAAACATGAAGTTGCAAAAAGTTTTTTTTTGATACAATCCTATATCAATTTCGGTTATCTCAAATAATTATATGTAAATAAAAAAAAAATCATTGTAATTTGTATAAATAAAATTATATATATTGTATGAATACATAGCATTTTTAAAACAGATCTCTTTAAAATTAATTTTATATTTAATGATAAAACCTTATCAAACAATAATTACAAATATTAGTATTGTTTAATTTGTCATTAAGCATTAAGGTTTTTTTTATATATATACTATAAAATTATAAAAGATATTACATTTTAATTCATTATTACATATAAAGTAAAGACATACAAGGACAAAGGTCATATATATCTCTTTTATGGAAATTTTACAGTTCTATGCATAGATGTTTTAGATATAAGGTTTTAAGTGTTTATCTAATTAGAAACCTTTAATTCAACATTATTTTGCTGTTTTATTAACATATTCTTAAACAACTTTAATTAAATTTTTTATTGTAAAATAAGGAGGTGAAGAATACAGTGATTTTGACAAAAAAAACTCATCCAAAAATTAATCTTGAAGCACAGCTAAAGCCATTTCGTTAGCAATATTATCCGACATACTATTCCTTTTCTCCACCTCCTGTTCTTCACTTGACCACCAGCTCTCATCATCATCATGAATGAAACACAAGAACAAATCATCTTCATAAGTTGGAAAATAATATTCAGGCTGATCCCATCTTTCTTTTTTTAAAACCCAATGACCAGTTTCTTTTAAATGTTTTTCTAAATTCTTTGTATCATTAAAACTAGTATCACAAGAAAAACATTGTTTTAAATGAATTTGTCGCCTGATAAAGTTAACAATTTTAATTTTTCTATAAAAGTCCAGACCTGCGGTTGACTTTGTAAAGGAGAATTCATGCAGCCTTTCCATATGGTCTAAAATATTCTCGTATTCCATTTCAGTATGACTACATAATAGACAAGTTATTTGTGGGCCATTTTCCTCTGTCCAGTCAGACCATTCAGGGTCGCTATCTTCATTGGAATCATGTTCATAATCTTCCCTTTTTTTAAAAGATTTATGTTTTTGCATCTTTTTTGGTGTCTGTTTGTCATCTATATAATTAACTAGAAAGAATTTGTCATACTCTTTATTTGTTGGATTAATTCTTTTATGACCTTTTTTCCTCATGTGTTCTTTTAAGATAGTTCTGTCTTTAAATAAACCTTCACAAAATATGCATTGTAGCTTATCTAACTTAGAACCTATTAAATCAACTAAATCATCTACAAATATTAAATTATCAGGTTTTGCTATATGGAAATTGTGTTTTTCATATAAATGGTTAAGATAGCTTGCTCTCGAGCCAATTGAGACATATCTACAAAATAAACATTCTTTTGAATAATTTTTGTCTTCTCTTTCAAATGCTTGCCTTTCTAGTAATAATTCAAGTTTATTTTGCCTTATATTAACTCGCAATTCCTTATCCTCTGGTAATACATCACTCAATAAAAAGTACTCTTCATTTTTAGATTTAGTTCCATCAGGTTTGTTGTCTAGAAGCATTGTCGTACAATAAAATGGGAGGCCATGATCTAAAAAGAATAAAATAATATAAATAAACACTTATAATTTAAATCAAAATATAGCTTGTGGTTAAGCTCTATATGATGTGATTATTGTAAGTGTACCTTTTACTACTATAGAAAACAATAAAATGCTTCTATGATAAAGATGTACACAGTTCAATATCCATTTGGGGTAGTGTTATTCTAGTCTGGTCAAATAAAGTGAAGCATTGAGTTTTACCAATCATCTCTCACACAAAAGCAAAGTGGGGAATTGAATGGGTGTCAACTATATTCTTTTTGCTTAACACACTGGATGTGTGAATATACAAAACTAACCTTTAAGCCTTATTTTCCAATACTTCACGTATGCTACCATATCAGCCACATCGCAGATGTCTGCTATGACTAAGCGATGCACCATGAATAGATGAGTTAACATTTGCTTTTCAGCACCAGGTAAGATAAATACTTCTTCACACAGCATACACGAACATTCAGCTGGTTTTTCACACTGAAATATTGATGGCTTTTCGCTGTTTTGGTGTAAAGTTAATGGTCCAAAAAACTGTTTTTCGTTAGCCGCCATATTTATCTCAATAAAGTGTTATTTTCTTAATAGAATTCTATATTTACGTTATATGCAATGTAAAATTATAATTTGCCTAATATTATTAAAGATGTCACTGTCGTATTGACAATAGACAATTTGACAGATGTATAATGAATATTACTAGTATAACGGCGGTTGAAAAGGTGATTAGTATAAACGCTGTTTTTTGCGATATTGAGTTATATACATTATAGGAATCAGCGGATATTTCTGTGTTTTATGAGCTTGATTTAATAATTTTCTGAGAACTGTTTTTGGCATCCAGCATCCCGCAGTTACTTTGCTCACATTTTTAAAACCAATGTGCCAAGCAGCGACACAAAAAGAGGCATTTTTCAACTCAAAGTCGCTAACACCATTTGACTATATTAATTTTTTTAGTAACTTGGCTTTTACCACCGAATATTCACTGTTTCTTCAATATTCACACTGAGTGGGCGTTGACCTATTTATCTAATTCCATACATATTTAATTTGGTCGTTTAGAACATTTTGCCTTTCAACAAAATATTAAGTCATGTCGCTCAATACAAATAATAGGCTCAGTTGCAGTTACTTACTTCTTATAAAAAAATTGAGTTCAAACATATTGGCTCAAAATAAACCTGCTATTATATATCATGTCAGCCAGCTTGTAACAATTACACATTTTACCCTTAATAAAAATGTCCTTTTAATATTTAAAAAAGAGCTGTTTATTACTGATAAATTATTAGTTCTCAAATCCACCCGAAGGAAACACTGGTCATTTTCTAAACGATACGCCATTTGCCTAATGTAAATGTTACCTATCACTTAACTCCATTTAATATACTCAATAGACTGTAAAACCTGGAGAATAATTCGTATTGCCACTTTCTTTTTATATGCGCAACAGGATTTACGCTACTTTACCATGACCTATTATTGTTAATTATTGAGGTTAGACCTATTTGCCTTGCTTAAGAATAAAGAAGCAACACTTATTTTGCTTGAAAACACTCGTATGATAATGAAAAGATGCAAATTAATTTAATTGATAAGTGGTATAAGTTTCATCTATGTCCGCTTAATAGTTTTGCAAAAATATTTTCATACAAATAAAACTTTAAGCAGCTCTAGCTAAAAATTCACAAAATATAATTTAATTAAACACTTTTTTTATGTAAGTAATTCACTAATTCTATTATGTCAATTAAATATTCAATATAACCATATTTACGTTTTTGATTTTGTTACTTAAAGTAGTGTTAAAGAAAAATAAATCATGAATTTATTTATTTTTGATTATTTTTTTAAATATAAAAGAACAGTCATATGACTTATAGAGCTATAAGTAAAGCATTTTAATATCTTTGAAGACCACATTCATAAAAAAAATGTTATCTTAATATAAATAGGATGAAAAATAAAACAATGCTAATAATATATACTTTTTAAAATTATTAATAAATTTATTTGTTTTGTTTTATAGTTTAAATACACTCTGCATAAAAATAGTAGGAACTTACATTCTGTTCAACTAAATGCCACATGTTACTTATTAAGATTATTTATTAAAATAATGCTTTCAAGAAATAAGGATTCTTTTTTTATAAATATTAAAATTATAATTTATGTAATTAATATAAATAATTTTAGGAAATGCCTCCCAGGACCGTCTTACGCTTAACTTTACTTATATGATTATATCTTATAATTACTTTTTCACAAGAAAATAAATAAACTTTTCTGTAATGGATTTATATATACACAAAACGATTATTCCAGTGTAACTGGTATACTTTAATTCTAACACAATTCACAGAACACAGATAATACAATTAATACAACTAATACTGATTTGGGTGATGATAAGGTAAGTCTATCAAAAAAATTGTTTACATTATTAGTATATATTGAAAAATATATACCAATTTTATTGCATAAAGACCTAAAAGTATTATACAAAAATTCAAATCTATGGTCAATGCGTCGTTGGCCATTTAACACAATTTTTTATTAAAAAAATATATAAGAGTGTCGTGTTTATACACTTCCTATTAGAATTTTGATAGTAATGTGATTATATAAAAAATTTAAGCCTTTTTAACGTATTTGGGAAATAGGATAAACTTTAAAATAGCAATTTATCGATACATTGATAACATTCACATAGATACGGAAGTCTTATTTCAAATTTTATACATAGATACTTGATGAATGATTTATAATCCCTTAAAAGAAATCGGAATTATTATTATTCTTATTATTATTACTATAACATACCAATTTATTAGAAATCACCCTTTATTCACTCATTTTAAATTACCTATATTAATTATTGTCTTTACACGACACGTTAGTATCAACGTATAACGTATTGTATGGCACAAAGCTTCCCTTAGTCGTAGCGATTACTTGAACAACATATGCCCTTCCAGCTTTTAGTCCAAATACTCGTTGCACTATTACTCTTGTTCTGAAATATGAGCAATATAGGTATTAGATATATATTAGATATATATATATATATTTATTAGTTATTCTCGACATAAACGGTTTTAACAAGTACCCTGTCCTGAGACCATCAAGAAAAAAGGTACCTATTGATATTTGGTATTCCCCTAATATCCTATGTAAATTTTATTTGTAGATAAAATTAATATGATTAGAAACTATCTTTGAAATATATATATATATTTTTAAATGAAACTATTTTAACCGGGTAAATCGCGTATAATTTTGGTATTCGAAAATACATTTTAGAACCCGATGTTTCGAACACTTTACAGTAGTCCGTGGTCACACTCGCGGGTAGACTGAGGTGGCACTTGTCTGTCATTTGATACAATTATTATCTCAAACTACCGCCAACGATTTCTTAGTTGCCTCGCGTACTGCCCTGGATTCTTGCAAAATGAGTTGACTCTATCTTGCTCTCGGTGTGATCGGATTAAGACTTCAAAGTTTTCAGTATTGGGGCCCAGGTGATAGAAAGTTTCAATTTTCATTTCAAAATGTGTAATAATCGTGAAAATCAGAGAACTTATACTTACGTATATATATATACTAGGATCGCGATAGCTGTTTTGTTGTTGTCGGTGTTTGAATAAAAGCAAGCAAGTAATAGATTTTATTCTTATTTCATTTCTAAATATCGTTTTTTATCTTTAGAAGTATTTAAAGAGAAGAAGCTTTGTTAGTAAAAAGCATCTTAACAGTTGGGTCTCATTACAATATTTAAAAGGAATATAATAATTTTCACATTTTTAACGTTTTATTTCCACACCTGGGACTTGAAAAACTTGTTAAAAATATTTTCATTTCAAAATGTGTAATAATAGTGACAATGATAATTTTATATTAAATCTACTTACGGTGGTCTTTGCATATGACTTATGCATTGTGTTTTAGAAGACGACTTCTTTGATAGTGCACAAATTGCGATATCACCGTCAGTAATTTCACGTGTTAGGATGCAATATCTGGGAAAAAAATATAAGAAGAAAATTTAATATAATAAGGAATTGATCATGGTTGATATGTTTTTTAATACATCGGTTGTAGATTCGATGCATATTAGGGGAAACTATATTAAAAAAATATATTTTTATAAGCCTTGTCTGTTCCAATAAAAAGTGACACTGGGTTCCGATACAGCAGTAAGTGAAGCAAGGAGTGTATTAGCACTTTGTATTTCACTTTAAATATCACACACACAGACACACACACATATATATATATATATATATATCTTTAGAGTTTTTTTTACCTTATAATGTCAGTAGAATTATGTATAGCAGGTAAAAACGCTATGTCAACAGATTTGCAAGACCTCTTTGGCCTTAATTCACGTACCGTAGCCCCGTCTTCCACCAGCTCTGGGGTGCTTAAACCCCACCTCATTGTAGATGCAGCGAGCTGAAAAGTGTGTGATTATATTACAAAAGAAACCAACGCATATTATTTTTGTTATATATATTTTTATGTTGGTTTTTTATTATTTCATTAATTTCAAATACTATAATTGTTCTTATTTTATTGAATTGTTTTACAGTTACATCTTAGGATTTTAAAAGTATAGACTTTTAAAGGTACTTATCTTATAATTATTTTTTTGAGATGGGCCATATTCTTTTTATTTGGCTCATATTATTTGTCTCTTGTATAAACAAAAGTGTATTTTACAGTTCTTAATGCAACTTAACTAGTCTACCTAGGATGAAAAATGTGCTACAAAAACCAAATTTTATAAGAAAATAGTTTTTAAATAACAAATTTCTATAATATTTTCATATATAACAGCTTCACGCTTTTGCCCGCATAGCAAGCTAGTCAAAAGGAACCTAGTGTCAAGACTCCGTTATACGCTTTTAACTCAAAGTTGAGACAGTGCATGTGAGTGGCGAAACTCAATGCCGCTTCGTCTTAGGTAATAAAGCATAGAAATGAACAAGTTTTAAATATAATCACTACCCCGAGTGGGAATCGAATACATAGCCAATCTCGTTTCAGACGTTATCTCACTACGCCAATATGGCCTTTTTTATAATAACCGTATTATAAAAATAAAGGCTTTTAGGCTAGAATTTAATTAATTATTAATATAGCTATTTACAACTCACGGTGTTTATTATAATTTTAAAGACTTACACGACATCAAAGGGGCCGTCTTTAAAGCTTTGACGTAAGTTAGCAACTAACCGTAACTTTGAGCAAATTCATTCACGTAAGTTCAAACCGGCCGGTCACTTTGTTGCAATGTAGGCAATAGACGTTATTCAAATGTTCCATTGGTATTCGAAATATTTAAGTAAGTTTAAAAACTTTATGTTGGTACATAGGTAGTTATATGAAGTTTAGCAGGTTTTGAAAATAACTCGAGCTTGGTATTTTTAGGTTCAATATTTCATTAAAGCGAACCACGAAGCAAATAGCGTCTGACTGTAATTGCAATTGGTTGTGGGTTCGATTACCATTCGGGAAAATTATTATATTTATATTATTTTCATTTCTCCGCTCTGGCATGAATCGCGTCGTTGAGTTTCGGCATTCTACACACGCAATGACTCGAATTAGGGAGAAATGCGGAGAACGAAGTGTTTTGACGCCAGGTTCTCTCAGCTTACTCTGTTCTGTGGTCAAAATCATGATTTTACCAAATCCAAATTTTATTAAATATATTGAGGATAATTTACAGTATAGCTTTCAGTGTATTCAAACAAGAGAAGCGTCAACTTTTACTATCTAACTTGCCCAGTCTATAGATTGACTCATCTCTAAATTTTCTCATTGAGTTGGGCAACTCACGATGGTAAACAAATCACTTATAGTACAATTACAAATAAACTTATTTTTAGAAAACTTATAAAAATTGGAACGCGACGGAAGATTATTAGTTTTTATACGTTTTCTAGAAATATGTTGTTCAATTTGCTAAGTGTGTGATCAACACTTTAAAAAATGTTAAAAAAAAAACAAATATTCTTAATTTTACAATTTTATCAACAAAGGCATAAAACAAAATTTACAATAAGGCGGCCTTATCGCTTGAAGCGATCTCTTCCAGGCAACCTTTTGTATAAAGCGACAGGACTTGAGGGAAAGTGATAGGACAGTTATACATATAAAATATATATTATATTGATACATAGTATAGAAATTATTTACTATTAATAATTTATTAATATTTATATTATATTATATTATACTATTAATTACTATTAATAATTTATGAGCACACATACTCATAAATTATGAATGAATAACCAAATATCTAATATACACAATTATGACGATATTTAAAAAAATGAAACACTAACAGCTAAAAGTAATTTCAATTGATATATAAAATTTGTCATTTGTCAAATATTTTTGTTCAAAATAAGAAGTTACAGGCTTCATTGTTTGTACGTCAAACAATTCACCACCGGCTCACTAAAGTTAATGCCTTAGATCTGAGAAGAACCGGCGCAAGAAACTCAACGGGCTTTCCATTTTTTTTCCTATACACATTTGAAATATAGAAAATAGAACTTTGTTCTCAAACAAGTTCTTCCATTACTTTCGTGTAATCTGAGCGCGAACAAGATGCCCTGTGTTTGAATGCAATTATACTTTGGAAATTGTACACCAAGTTTCAAGAACTGAAACAGTTTTGTAAAGTAGATGGGGATGGGGGGGAAAGTGAAGCTTATAATAACGCCAGTCCGTCATATGATTACATACATATGATTTGCTATGGTTAAAAAACAATTTGCTTTATTATATTTTTTGTTTGTTGATTGGTTAATGCATAAGTGTTTTTTTTATGCTACTCTCTTTGTCTCTGTGGACTATTGATAAAGGTGCGTCAGGATAATTTTTTGTTTCAAATAAAACTATTAAAGACCACGTCAGTATATCTGTGACCACAGACTACTGTAAAATGTTCGAAACGTCAAGTTTTATGAAATGTACTTTCGAATACGAGAATTTATGCGAAATCGGTTAAAACATTTTCATTGAAAATATGTAAAAATCACGAAAACCATAGTTATTACACGTGTATTGTTTTACCGTATATATTTTTTAAATAATAGCAGCTATATATATATATATATATATATATATATAGAGATATCAGAACGACTACTAACCATTGTAAAAAAGAACAAATTGTCAAATTAAGCTCACCTCAATCACGACAGCGCCGTCACTAAACCGCTTATTTGGCAACACTCGTATCACATATCTTATCTTGGATTCCTCGGAACTAGAATCGAATTGCACGGAGCCCTCGTCGCTAGTTTCTTGCATCGACGAAGTTGTCATGGGGGCAGGGACGAAAAACTTTAAATGAGGCTCTGTAAATAAAACATTACTTTAATATTTTTTTTCTTTCTTAAAATAATACAAATGATTTAAAATGGCACAGTGGGATAGCGTTTGAATTTAAAGCTGGGTTGTAAAGACTCTGGTACAACAAAGTACAGCCTTGAGTTCCGGCGATACGCAATGTCTCGAATTCCGGCAAAAAGTGGAGAATGGATTTGCTCTAAATTAGGTTCCCTCTACGCTTAGGGTAAGCGCAAAAAAGCGCATATACGTATTTTTATTTTAAATGAATCTTTACAACACACTTAATCTTTCATTTTCTACAACGGATTCATTGCGTGTTAACTAACAAAATACATTTAAAATAATTTCATTCATATTACACTTATGCTAATTTACTTATAAGTACCCAATTATTAATAAATACCGACCTATATTTCGTGCTATGTACAATTTCTTCCCACGGACAGACACTTCGATGTCAACAGATCCGCTGCAAGTTGAGACAACAACCCACAACCCCGAACCACTGGTGCTTGATGTCTAAAATATCAGAAAACACATTTGAATATAGGACACAGTAAAATCACAAAGTTAAATTAAGGGAATTTAAATTTGAGGCTATCTTGGTGCAGTAGTCGATTGATCGTGGGTTCGATGCGGGGGAAAGATTATAAATAAAGCTGATTTACCAGTCCGTTTTGGTATTTGGTTTTGGTAAAACAACAAGCGGCGTTGAGATCCTCCACTCATTTAAAGTTTAACTTAGGAAAACTTATGTGTAGTTAGTAACCCAAAACAATTTTTAATATAAATAAAAATATTTATCTAAACGGGACTCAAACCTATTACCAACACCCGAAAACGACGTAACTAAACCACAATGGCGTTACTTTATACTGAACTAAGAAATATAAAGTATTATAATATATGTACCTTCAAATAATAAACGCTTTTTCCTTTTATGTCAGATTTGTAAGGCACGTTCTCTCGTAACCTCTTAGCAGTGGAAGTTCGTGGTCGAACACTGCCAGTGGCGAGTAGTGTACCAGACCTCCTGTCTCGTGCCACACCGAAAACACTGACGAAATACGTCTGTAAAATATATTAAAAATTAATATTTATAAGTTATCTGTGAAAATAAAGGCTCTCGTGGCGCAAAAGGACAGCGTCTGACTTTAAAAGCGTTGGTTGTGAGTTCGTCACGACTTGAATGATTATATAAATTATTAATTATTGATATATAAATTATTAAATATTGATTTCCGCAACTCAACACGCAATGCCGAGACATTTTAGACAGAAAATGGAGAACGAAGTGTCTTGAGTAGCGTGGTAGCTTTGTGTATAAGTGCTTGCAAAAGTCAATTTGAATAAAAGATATATTGAATTTGAATTTGCACTTGTTCTGGTACGCGAAATAAAAATGGAAAAACCAGTGTTTCGTACTTGGAAAACAAAATATTGAATTCTTATGACATATTTCTTTAGGTACTTTTATATTTCTTGAAAAACTACAATAAAAAATTGAACACGCCAAGAGAACCTAACTATAAGAAACTCCGTTCCCAAATCTCCAATCATATTTTGTGATATTACTTGTTGAGTATCGGGATCTGCGCTTCTGTCTAAAACAAAATTGTAAGGAAAACATTAGCACCCTAACGGTTTTTCCCGCATAGCAGAGCTGTCAGAGAGAACCTTGTACCAAAACACTCCATTCTCTACTTTTTGTCTGAATTCGAGAGACATATTAAGTGGCCGAACTTAGCGCTTCGCTCTGGTATATATAACATATACCAGAGCGGAGAAATGAAAATATTTTAAATATAATCTTTCCCCCGAATGGAAATCGTACCCACAACCAATCGCGTGTACAGCCAGACACTGTGCCACTGCGCCTGGATGGAACTAGGAAAATATTAAATAACTTAATATAATATAATAACTTAATTAAAAAAGTTTAATAAAAAACAAACCGTGCTTGGATCCAAATTTTCAATTAAGTGATGCGTCCTGTCTCCAACACACGCAATCACAGGGTCTTCATTCGTAACTCTAGTACTACGTCCTGTTTTACACAATGGAACTACAATGAAACATATATAATGAAAATCCATATTCATTTTATAAATGCGAAAATAACTCTGTCTGTGACGTCATCACGGCTAAACCACTAAACCCATTTTGATGAAATTTCATTAAGGGATGCTTGAGGCTCATGGGACGAACGTAGGCTACCTTTTCTGCCAATATGTTTTAGTATTTCTAAAAATTTCATTGTTGTATGAAAAGGACACAGAAACACACAGCGTTTAGCTAGTTACATATATAAAAGGGGACTAATATATGGTGAATATAGTCAGAGGGAATCTAGTGTCAAGGCACTCCGTTTTCCGTTTTCCGCCCGAAATCGAGACATTGGGTGCTAAGTGTCTTGGATAACAGAGTAAATCATAACAAAAAAATCTAATATTACATTTACAGTAAAAATGAAATGTATAGTAGTTTGACGGATATTGGATACCGGATATTACCGAATATGCGGATATTGCGTTATATGTTATAATAATTTCTTATATAGGACACGCGTCATTTACCTCACACATACATAAGTTTCGCTATAATTTATATTACCCAGCAATATATACAAAATAAAATATTGCTCACCAAACTTTTTTCTCCTATAAACACTTTTAAAGTTCTCCTCGAAAATATTAAAACTATCACTGTCTAATTCATTAGCTCCCGTTATCCTTGTATCATTGTCTTTGATCCTGTCCGTTTCATTGGATTGGTCCTCATAGGAATTGAACCGTTTCTCCGAGCGCCGTGTCTTGATATCGTATTGCGCTGCGCATAAGGAGGTATAGTTCTTCCTATGTGATGCTACTACACAGTATGTCGTCGCCTGAGGATCTATTGGGCTGGAATTTAACAGGTTTTAAATATTGTTAAAGTGTAAATACACACACTTGGCACTTTTTTTAGCCAACGTATAAAATTTAGAACGCAGCGGGATTTGAACCCGCCGCTCTTGGAAGCTCTCCAAGCGCTCTGACCGCCAAGCCATGTGATCTCAAAATCATCCGGCGACGTCGAAATTCTTACACGGTTATTACAACTTTTTTGTTGTTGTTACTTTACTTGTTTATTAGGTTTTGTTTAATAGGGATGGGAAATAAAACATTTTATTGTCTGTTTTCCTATTTTCAACACTAACTTCATATAGCCATAAGTATTAAGTGTAAGTGTTTAAGGCAGTCTATAAGTGATACACATACTAAGTCTAATAGATATGTAAGAATTTGGTCTTAAATAAGTAATAATGTATACAGCTACCTAAAAGACTTCATAATATTTAGTGAATAAATCATTATATTATAAATACCGTTGAAAGAAAAAAATCTTCGACTACATTTGATACTAATTAATAAAAAAAGGGATTTTTTTTTAATTCTTTTTATGACATGGTCTGTTAGATTTCTGTTTATTTTCTTAGCTTATATATTATACAAGGTATATATAAGCTTTTTAATTTAAAAAAAAAATTAAAGTTTATCTATTAAAATAAATAAAATAATTGGAGTCTCTGTCTGTTATATTAAAATAACCATTTGTACTAAATACATATGTATGTACACACGGTACATATACCAAAATAACATTTTACAATTTTTGTGTGTCTGTCTGTTTGTTCCGACTAAACTCTGAAACAGCTGGACTGGTTTGACGAGTCTTTCACTGGCAGTTAGCTGATATACTAAGGAGTCATTTTAGAATTCTACGCGGACGAAGTCGCGGGCACTAGCTAGCTAGTATTTAACAAAATTAATAAAGCCATCGTGGCGCAGTGTGATTGGTTCAATTCCCACTCGGAATGATTTATATTAATAGAAATATTTTCATTTACCACGGTGGTGATAAATTATAATATTTCGCGGCGGTGTTTTTGCCATTAAACACGCAATGTCTCGAATTCGATCGGATAGTGGAGAAGGCCTTGACACTTTGTCCTCTTTGACTACACTGCTATGCTATAGAAAGTTATAATTGAAAATTGTGTAGTTTGTATAATTTATAATTCGAAGGAAATTAACAAAATATGAGGACATTACCAGTTATAAAAAATATCAATAAAAAAAAATTCCAAGATTTTCCATTTGCTAGTATTAATTTGTTATGGAAACACAAACATTGTTTCAACAGTATGTGCTTATAATATAATTATATATCCATTATAGACATATGAAACCTTTTTTTTTAGACACGATTGTGAAACTTAAATACTCAGATTACGGTATGTTTTATATAAGTAAAGAGTTTTAAAAAATTCTATTCAATTGCATTAAAGGCAATGTCACTTTTACGTTTATAGAATCTTATTACTGCATATAAAAAACTGGCTTCAAGATGAGTTATTCCGCACATTTTTCAAAAGGCATAACAGTATAAATAAATATATGTATATATATATATATACATATATTTATAGGTATAGGTATATATATATTTAAATTATTGTTCATCGTTCGTTTTGTATTTGTATAAGGTTGATGATCACGCTAGGTGTAGGTTCGAATAGGCCATTGTGGCGCAGTGGGTAAATGCAATTGGTTTTGGGATCGATACCCATGTGGGCAAAAACGTGAATCTGTAAAAAAAAATTTACTACTTAATTCTAAGTAACCCTTTAATTATTTACGCAAGTGCGTTATAATAAATTAAGATAGATAAGGATAACGAGGCTGTGAAAATGAATATATTATTTGAAATATACGGCCAAATGTAGAAGAGGCCGTGACCACAAATTCAATGCACAGTCAAGTTGTCTTGTCAAATATTGGCAAATGTTTGCAGAATAACACTTATATCCAGTGTGACGCCTCAGTGATAACGTACCCATTTAAATTTATCACGCGTTGCTTACAAAGGCATCTAAATAATTACTATCGGATAAAAAACACCAATTAGCAGACCGCTATTAAATTAATTAATACGTTCTAATATTGATACAAAAAACGGCTAAGCTAATTCTCTCTCTGCTCTTTGAATGTTAAAATTATTATATATATATATATATATTTTTTAATATTATTTCAATTGTTATTCCCACACTAAGGAAATTGAAAAAGACATATTTAGAAAGCGGTCAGAGCGCTTGAACGGTTTTCAAGAGGCGCGGGTTCAAATCCCGCTGCGTTCAAATTTTCATACGTTTGCTAAATATGTCTAATAGTATATCATTTTATTTTTTTTCAGATATTAGAAGTTAGAAGTTAGAGGGAACCTAGTGTATTTAACTTTCCGTCCGAATTCTAGATATTGCGTGTTGATGTATTTTATTGCGTGTGTATATTGACTTTGTCTTTATAAAAGAGCGGAGAAATTAAGCTAATCAAATTATTTCGCCAGATGGGTATCGAACTCGTAATTACCCGCGATTACAGACAAAATATACTTTATTGAAATAGACTTTTGCAAACACTTATGTCGAATGAACATAAAGCTACCGGGCTCAGAAGGCAGTTTAAGGAAGGTATTTTTTATTACTTGTAATAATATGAACGATGCTTGCATACATTTTAAAAAACCCTTATATTATCATAATATAATCTATCAAACAAATCAAAATAAAATAAAAAAAATTAAAAATAAAATGTTCCAGTAGATTAAAATAATTTATTTTATCTAATACCTAAAATAAATTAACATATTATACAACTGTACTCATACACTTACACATTGGTATATCATAAATATTAACTTCACACATGATAAGAATCTGTTTTTGTGTTTTTGTAATTAGTTATTTAAATGATCCCATAAACAGCAGTGGCGCTTAAAATTAGTAAAGCTAATTTATTAAAAGCTTATTCAAAGCTCAGGTCATTTGAATCATACAAAATTGACCGTATTGCAGGTAAAAGCTTTAAACTAAAATTTGCCAATATATACAAGGGGTATACTTGAACTTAGCCAAGGGGCTAAGTTCAAGAAAGCTTATTACAATCTATTTATTCCACTACAGTTATGATGTTAAGATCGATTCAGCATTATGATTTTTTCACATAGCAGGGTAGTTAGATAGAACATAGAGTTTCCATTCCGTTACATCCGGTCTAAGGTACCAGAGCTTAGAAATAAAATTAGTAACCCAGTAAAAGTGGAGTGACCCAGTAAGCCCTCAACCAATAGCGTTTAAAGTCAAACTCTGTTCCACTGCGCCACGACGGCCTCAAGTAAGCTCTTTTATGTGGCTATAAAATATATTTTAATACAGCAGTTGAACGGATCAAGCTCACCTTTGGAGTGTTTATTTCTATTTACCGTGTCCGCAAGCAGCGCTCAATACAAAAATAGTTGATAGGCTTTATATTTGCAATTTCAAATACAAGATATAGAACCTTGTACAAAGTATTGTTTAATTATCTTTGGCACCTAGCATTGGTTATTTTTTTTGTTGAGTCTAATGTAAAGGCGGTCTAGCTTTTAAATTTGCAGTAACATTAATAGGTTTTATTAGTTTGTGATAAAAAGATAAAGATGCTGCCTTTTTTTATATTGAGCCGTGTAATGGGTAATTGAAGTGTTTTTTTTTAAATGGCTATGCATACACATAGTGCAACTTGTAGTTGACGTACGGTGTTTGATTATTTATTTAAATTAGATTTTTGAAAATGAACATAATTTGTAATGGTTATTGGTAGTGGATTCGATTACCGATCAAGGGAGTGCTTGTGTATTTGAAATGTTTTTTTTTCTACGCCTCGGTAACTATGACAAAGCGCGGCGTTGAGGTTCCGCCACTCAATACGAAATGTCTCGAGTTCGGGCGGACAATGGAGAACGGAGTGTCGAGACACTTGGTTCTCTCTGACTATCCTGCTATGCAAGGTTACAGCTGCAAAAAAAACTAATCATATTTTATATATTGAGGTACTTTTAAAGACGTATTTTTGGTTAGTTTGTTACTGAATATTTGTAGCAAAATTTTCTTGAAATCCACTAGTAGTTTTTTATTAATTAACAAAATTTTAAAATTACTTAAAAATGATAATTCAAAAGGTTTTTTAAATGCTTAAATGCTTTAATTTGAAGAAAAAGATTATTATATAAGAATATTTCATTTGCTTAAAAACAAATAACACAATATTTTCAATATAATTTAAGGCCATTTCATACAAATGTCAGTATTCAAAGGAATGTAGATACGGAGGCAGTATTGGTTCGTAATCGTATACAATTAAAACAGTTTCAATGTTTCGTGCTCGCTACTTAGTAGCTTGAGATTTTTTTATGATAAAAAAAAAATAAAGAAAACATGTTATAAAAGATGTGTAACGTAAGATTGGAATGCCGATCATTTAAAAGGGCAATAAAAAACAATGCAACCAAGATTGATACTGTAAGGTCGTTGTGATGTAATTACCGAGTATCGCAGTCGTATATAAAGCAGCGTCAAAGCATATTTTCACATATTGCCGGGTAGCTATCTATATATACCCGGAAATATCGATATATCGATATCGATACTAGCTTCAATATTTATATGTAGAAGCTAGTGTCAATACACTCTGTTTTAGGGTTTCCGCTGAATTTCGAAACATAATTGCGTTGAGTGGCGGACTCAATGCAAAGCTTTGGCTCAATAGAATAGAATCTGAGAAATGTATACTAATCGCGAAAATCAAATATCTTATTATATCAGGTAGATAAGTTTACACATTCATCCAAGTGGCAATCGAACTTAATATCGCGCGAACTACGATACGCCATAACGTACAGTGTCACGATTATATTAGTGGAAATTGAGGAAAATGGAAAAAATATATTTATTATTACTTTTAGACCCATAGTATTGTAGCTGTATATTAGATGTTACATATTCATTTTTTTGAACTTCATTATGTTGATTTTCTAATTCAACCTCTTTTTTTTCTTATCACGCTTTTTCACGTTTTTTCCCGCATAGCAGGATAGGCAGAGAGAAACTAGATTATTCGAGACATTGCGTAATCAGTAGCGGAGCTCAACACCGCGCTCAATCAGGGCAGGGAAGGAAAAATAATTTAAATATAATCATTCCTCTGAGAACGAGCTCATTGGCGTGTCATGGAAGAGAACTATAGACAGGGGACGGAGAAGGGCTGACAATGATCATGATTCCTCTGAGGATGATTAAACCCTCGACCATCGCGCTTACAGCCAGTTGCTGTACCACTGTGTTACTATGGCTTGAATGAAAAAAGTTGATATTACGTAAGTTAATTAATTAAATTATATTAATATACAATATAGAAGAAACGAATCAGCACTCACTGCTTACATTTAATATTGTTACCACTGCACTATCATGACTAGTTCTATTCAACATCTATACAAACATATATAAAAATAATATTTTTTACAATTCTTGTCTGTCTGTTTGTTCCGAAAGCTCTGTCTGTCTCTGGAACGGCTGGGCCGATTTTGACGGAACATACACTGGCAGATAGCTGATGTTATAACGAGTGACTTAGGCTCCTAATATTTAAGAATTCCAATCAGACGAAGTCGCGGCCACAGCTAGTTTTAATTTAAACTTTCACAACCAAAAGCCTAACTGTACAACTTTGACCGATGGTCGTCAATTTTACAAAAGGCTTGCACCACTGTAAGCTTACGAGTATATCATCCAAATAAGGTGTATCATAAATCGATCGATACTTGTTCTTGTGACGAACGAACGGACGGCGCGGATTTATGGCATGGGAGAGTTATGGATAACGGAGCTGTACAATTCACTTGGTTTTTATATTAGAATTGTCACCGTTATCGCCAACGGGTAAGTTTCACAAATTGTTTTACTAATGTGCTATCGGCTCGTTTAACTGTGATTTTTCATTTTTAATTAATTATTAATAGATTTAGCACCTTTAAGGTATAATTGGTATGTGTCCAGTTGCCACTGCTTCCTAATATAATATGTGTCATATTTTTTTTTACATTTTTTAAAGTCTTATTCGCACACTTTGGAAGTTGAAAAAGACATATTTAGAAAACGTATAAAAATATGAACGCAGCGGGATTTGAACCCGTGCCTCTTGAAAACCGTTGGCTTATCGGTCAGAGCGCTTGAACGGTTTTCATGAGGCGCTGGTTCAAATCCCGCTGCGTTTAAATTTTTATCTGTTTTCTATATATTTATTTTTCAATGTGGCATATATGCGTAAGTAGTTTAAATATTATTTATTAATATTGACATTGAATGTATATGTTTTTATTAATAATTCTATCAAAACAAAATACATATACAATTAAATGTTGTATAAACAAGTGTATGTAACAAGATTTAGATGAAACGCGGCGTTGGGTTCCGCTACTAGAACACATAATAGCTGTTTTATCTGTTTTGTATTGTCTGGAGGAAAATGAAGTATATATGACTTGGTTAAATTATATGCGAATTATGCATTTTAACAAGCTTTTATTAACTTCACCTGTATCTATATCACTGTAAAATACCTTAAGTCAAAATCATTTCTTCAAAATAACGTTCTATTTTGAAAAATGGTTTGGTTTGAATGGTTTTGATTTGTTTGAAAATTGCACACACAAATAATTTAATAGTAGAAAATATGTTTTTAGTTTAAATATGTATGGCTTTAGCTACACGGTTTCCTATAGTAGGGTAGGCGTCACTTTATACAACTCCAATATCCAAAGGTTGCCTGGAAGAGATCGCTTTAAGCGATAAGGCCGCCTTATTATACATTTTATTTTATTTCTTTGTTGATAATATTGTATGTCCAATAAAGTATACTTGTAATTGTAGGCAGAGAGATCGTAATATTAAAATTCTCCACTCTCCACATGAATCCGAGACATCACGTTTGGAATGGCGGAACTCAAACCGCGCCTTACCTTGTCAGCAGAGAGTAGAAATAAAATAATTCCTTCGAGTGGGAATTGAACCCACAACCATCGCGTATATAGTTAGAAGCTGTCCCACCGCACCACGATGGCCTTATCGTTTTTACCTGTTATATTATATTTACCTAGGATCCCAATTCGCAGTTAGACGCTTCTTAGATCGAACTCTCAATCGCATACGTGTAGGGCGAGTGGCCTCGCCTCGTACGCTTATTGCCGCCGCGCCGCCTTTTGATGAAGATAGCTGAAAAGTATACAATTAAATGTATATTGATACAAAACTTAAGTAACTTATAACAGAAAAAATTGTAATAAATCAAATTAAATTATTGTTATTATTATTTATTATTAGTAATTTAGAATAAAACTTGGTTGAGTTCTCTATCAAATGAGAAAATCTTTGTAATTTCTTTTATTCAAGATAAACAGTTACTATATAACATATTACAGTGAAAATTATTAAAAAAAAAAAATCAAGTTTAATATTTTAAAGTCGCCTTCCAAAATATCTCCATAAGTTTATAGGTTTATGATGAGATCTAAAAGCGATACCTTTGCTTTTCAAACATAAACGATTTAAAGACAATAATTATATACTTAAGACATTCTGAATAATGAACTTTACAAAAGTACATATGTAATTAATAATGTAATTATGATAACAACAAAAATAAGTTGTAATAAGCGTATAAGAATTTCTAACGATGACGTAGCCGGATGTAGAACGTAGAACGTACGGCTTAATGGACAGAGCGCTTGGACGATTTCCAAGAGGCGCGGGTTCGAATCCCGCTGCGTTCAAATTGTCATGTCATGCGAAATACTTGTCGTTTATGTTATAAGTTAAAAAAAAAAAAGAAAAACTTGTAGCTAGCTTCCGCCCATTCAACTTAGAACGCGCTTACTATAATTTTTGTTAAACGGAGTCCGAAGCTTTTCTTTACAATTTTAATATCATGATGTAGAGAATATTAGTCGAGAACATCTAATTAGTACATATCAAATTTAGTCGAACACTTAATTTATAGGTGTTTTAATTAAATAATTAATTGAAAAACCCAGACTTCCCAGTAATCAATTTTAAAACAAAATATCCGTCGATTTAAATAAACTAACAAATTTGATTTAATTTTAATTATGACTGTGACTCTATCAAACAAATTTACTCCTTAACATTGTTCATTTTCTACCATTTTAATTTCAATTGTATCGAGCGACTTTAATTTAATAGCTATACCTTTTTGTATCTTTTTATAATTTTCTAATTTATTTTGCACCTATACTGTTCTTGCCAGAAAGCAGAGATGGTATAGAGGGAGAACCATTTTGTTCTCCACTTTCCACTCGAGATATTGCATATTGAGTGGCGGAACTCAACGCAGCGCTTTATCTTATTAGAGCGGAGAAATAAAAATAATCATCATTCCCCTGAGCGAGAATCGAACCTATTGCATTTATAGTCAGACGCTTTCCCACTGCGCCACGACGGCCGCATTTATTATAGATATCTTATTAATATAAATTTGTTATGTATATGTGAGTATTGTACAACTAGTTAATAAATTTATGTGTACGAGATATGTTGAAACCACAGGTTCAATATTTTGAACGAAAAAAATAATTCTATCCGAAATTATGCGTTTTCTTTACCAAAAAACCGGTAAATGTAATGTTTACAACCATGTAACTTATTTTTAATTAAAAATATTCAAATTGAACAATTCCAATAACATAAAAATACCAATATTGTTCTTTGTAAATATTATATCAATAGCTTACATACAAACAAAATTACCTGCAATACATATCTTTCCTGTTTGGATATGAGAAAACTAATAGTATGTATTTCTCCGCCTCCATGCTCTTGGACCAACTGTAGTTGTGCTGCAAATATTAAATAATGTAAATGTTATTTAGAAACAGGCAGAGAGAATATAATGTCAAGACTCTCCGTACTCCACTTTCCGCGTGTTAGTGGAACTCAAAAAGACAAAAATTCTAAATTTGCAATTCAAAAAATCCTTTATTCAAATAGTCTTTTGCAAGCACTTTTCAATCGTCGAAGGAACTTAGAGCTACGACCGGCGCGGAAGGTAGTCTCGAAAATTGCTGGGCTGGCAGGACAAATAAATAGCCCAGTGCAAACACAGTCCGTTCTACGTATAGCGTTCGCATATTTTTCCTTACACTTAATATGTGTAAAAATATTGTATTACAATCAATAAAATAAAGCATTTACAAAAGCTCCAGCTATTTTTAGCGTTCTTCAACTGATTTTGATAATAAAATTCTAAACTTAGTGGATTTTCCTGGATTCCGTTTTATCTTGGACAGTCAAATTTAACACTCAGACTATACTCTAGAGAGCCTATTAATAAATTTTAAAGATTTCTGCCTAATTAAATAAATTTAAGGATAATTTAAATTTTATTTCTTATAACATATTCCTTAAGGTATAGAGGCAAGAATTTTCTATTTTATTTGCATTTTAAAATACTCTTCTTGAAATGAAACTCTTTACGGGGTATATAATATACCGGATTCGCCTATATTATTGGTATTCGAAAATATATTTTAGAAAACCCGACATTCACCGACATGAGGTGGCATTCGTCTGTCATTTGATACAATTATTATATCAATCTACCGCCAACGATTTCTTAGTTGCCTCGCGTACTGCCCCGGATTCTTGCAGAATGAGCTGTTGCTTTCTAGTATGGTAGGTTTTAAGACTTCCCAGGTCCCAGGTGGTAGTGGTAGTTAACAAAGTTTCATTTCAAAATGTGTAAAAATCGCAAAAACCAATCTTGTTCATATATTCCTTATTCATTAAGCCTAATAACATTTTAAAGCCTCAATTAACACAAAAATTTCTGTCCTACAGGCTCGGAAGGCAGTTCTGCTGACAAGGATACTTATATATTGTATATTCCTTACATATTTCACGTAAGTATGCTAATAATATATATATGTTTTACAACTAAGGAATTTCCCTAGTCAGAATCGAACCTAAAAGTATCGCGTGCACATTTAAACTGATAATAGAATAGCTTAATTCAAAATAATTAAAAATCTACTTACTATCGCTGCTGCCTGCCATTCCTCGATAGAACGCCCAGTGTAAATGTCTCGAACACGGACTCACCGTAATGTATACCGCTGATTGTGATATAAGTGTTGTATTCAATTCCAGGCTAAAATAAAATAACACATATATCTATACTATCATAATTATATAATAATGAAATAATAATATATTAGCTCTGCTCGCGACTTGGTTCCGTGTGGAATTCTAAAATAAAAGTAGCCTAAGTTACTCCTTATGAAAGTAAGAAAAGAAAGTCCCGTCAAAATCGGTCCAGCATTTCCAAAGAGTAGACGAAAATTGTAAAACGAAAACTTTAATATTACAGACAGACACCCCAACTTTATTTATTTGTATAAAGAGTATATATTGATGTTCTGTAACCGAGCGCCGGTTTCCAAGAGGCGCGGGTTCAAATCCCGCTACTTTCAAGTTTTGTCTTAATACAAGTGTCACTCTGCATATCCTGCTATGCGGGAGAAAGTATGAAAAGGATAGAATAGCGTGAATTTGAAAAATTCAAGCTTCAATAAATCGTAACTTAAAAAGATAAGTTAGATGTGTAAATTAATTAATTTAAAGATGAACAAAGACAGTTAAGCTGTAATAGTTTCTAATTTTGTAAAAGCAAATAAATTGTATTATGACGAAATTAATGAATTTGCCGAAAATCTGTTTAGATATCAATGAATACATTCTAATGCCTTGGAAGATATCCAAAGTAACTGTCTGTTTTGTCAACTGATAATTTGTCTTGAGTCATACCTGCTTACGAATGAATGTTGAAATATACGCTGGCCTATTTGCAAAAGTAGGTTAGATTCTAGAGCTATCTATCATAATATTAATAGAAATATTAATACTATAAACTTACCACTTAAACTAGCTTATAACAGCTTCGCGCATTTTCCCGCATAGCAGGGATAACCTAGTGTGAAGACATCCCCGTTATCAACTTTCCACCCGAAATCGAGTACCAGAGCTGAGAATTGATAACATTTTGAATATATTCATTCCCCCGAGTGGGAATCGAACCCAAAGCCAATCATGGTTTAGAAAAAGTACTCAGCACGTAATGTCACGATTTAAGGTGGAAAGTGGAGAACGGAGTGTCTTGTCACTAGGTTCTCTCTGACTATGTTACTCTGATGTACGAGAAAAAGCAAGCAAGAACCTATTTTATATATTATATCGCTAATTGAAGTGACGACGAAACCCAAGGATTATAATCAAATTATAATTAATAAGTTTTGAAAATTATTTCAAAGCGTTTGAATAACGCTTGAAATTTTTTGTAATAAATTGTAAAAATCTCTCTACAGAGATGCTAACGACAAATATAAGTTGTAATAAGCGTATAAGAATTTCGATGAAGCCGGATGTTGAACGTATGGCTTAGCGGTCGGAGCGCTTTTCAAGAGGCGCAGGTTCCAATCAAATTTTTATTCGTTTTCTAAATATATGATTTTTTTAGATTGTTTATGTCACTAACAAACTAATATTAAAAAAAAACATTTAAATTTAAACTACTTATTGTATTCTCATTCTTATAAACACCAATTATGTTGCCTAAAATTGCGTTTCAAAGACTAAATCCTTAACGAGAGAGTATTTATATTTCCCTTAGGCGCAAAGACAGATCGTTCCACTTCGCTGCGGTCACAGTTATCTGTATCTCGAGGCATTAAAACCATTTACAAAGCAATCGTCTGAACGTTCAAAGGCTTTGAATTTCTATAGTATTCGTATAATGTTTAAATTGTACTGTAAGTAGTTTTTTTTTATTTTAATCATCTTTTGCACATTTCAGATGAAGCGAAAAAGATGAGAGAATGATGATGACGAGCTTTAGAACATCGCTTCTTCTTTCTTAAGCTACGCTTTTGAAGTCAAAGTAACAAATAAATACTTAAATTTGTAACTAAAGCTTTTACGATCTAAGTTTATAATTAAAATAAATGGATAACATATTTTTAGAAAATGTATAAAATTTTTAACACACCAGAATTTGAACTCGCACCTCTTGGAACCGTCCAAGCTCTCTGATAGCTAAGCCATGCATTGTACATCCTATACATTTTTATAATTTCCTAAGTTAATAAAGTTGTGAATAACGATTTAAAATTCTAAAAACATAAATGAAATTGTCTTACTTTCTACTTTCTCCTTCCTCCAGTCTGTATAAAGTCTGGTTATCCATCGGCAGCCACTCTACGGAGACTCGGGATACTGGTCTAGTGACTAGAACGCTAGGTGCCGCGAATCCAGCGCCTGCCGCGTTTAGGATTATCACAACGGCCAGCCTTGTGGCAAAGATGAGTAAGTTTCTGTAAAAAGTTTGGAATAATTTAGAAATCCAAATATAATTTAAGGAGTCACAATTAAAATTGCCATGTAAACTAGGGAAATAAAACAATATTGATTTTGTAAGAACGTTTAAGCTCCGAGGAAGGTTTTTTAATTATGCATGTTCTAGAAACTTTATTTTAAGACAGCGTGTATTAAGAAGAATAAATATTTTAAATATCAAAGACTAATATAAAGACAAAAGTTTGCAATGGGCATCGGGTCATATAACGATTAATTCATAAAAATATAATATAAATTAACCTATAGGTTATCCACACATATGTACATATATGCAAATCTACGAGTGAGAATAATATACGAACTGCATTAAAATATGATTCGAAACATTTATAGCTTTCCGAGATACCATACTAAATTATTCTTTTTGCGTCGAAACTATCCACTGGGAGCGCCGGCGCGTGCGTGCTCTTTGTAGCGTTCGTAAAAAAAAACATTGTTAATGTAAACTGTAAATCATTGTAAAATTTACTACTTACATCTATGCTCAGATTTATAGATTATGATGGATATAAGTATACCAATACATAATGTACATCGAAATTTCTTAAGCAATTCTCATATTTGCGCCGAGAACGTACAAGGGTTTTTTGCCTGTTCTTCTTTTAATGTATTGTTGAATATTTCTTTTGCGTTGTACGAAACAATGACTTTTGTAGTTGGAGCACGGAATTTATGGATATTTTGCCATACGAGCTTATTAAGCTCGAGTGTTACTCACCAAGAATTCGAAACGCCTTGAATTTTATGATACCTATTACAGCTTGTAACGATTAATTATACAACAATATGTTCATAATATTTATACGTCAAAATAGTACTATTATTCATTTTTGTTTTACTTTAATATTTTTTTTATTTGAAACTAGGTGTATCCGCGACATCGTCCGCGTGGTATGCTATAGTAAAAGTAGCCTAAGTTACTTCTTATTACATTAGCTATCTGCCAGTTAAAGTCCCTGCAAAATCGGTCCAGCCAATCCAGAGGTTAGCCGGAACAAACCGACAGACAGACAGACATAAAGACTATTTGTAAAATACTTTGGTATAATGTATTCATGTATGCATACATATGCATTTAGTAAAAAGCGATTTTTTTATATATAGATGTATTTTTGACATATTTCTTTAATTATTACGCATATACTAAAAGTTTTTATTGCGTTGGACATGCTTCATATTGATAAATTTTCAATTCTTTTTGACTTTAGTCCTCTAAACTACAGTCAATTCTCTTCTATTTAAGCTAATGAAGAAATGGCATACAGCACAAAACACTGCGTTCTCCACTTTCCGCCGAAATCTGAGACATTGTGTGTCGAGTGGCGAAATTCAAAGCAGCGCTTAATACAAAAGTTTTTCAAGGAAACATAAATTAGATAGCACTATATAGTAAAATTGAACCCAATACCTCTTGCCTATTTAAAAGTTCTAGCTACAAAACTTTCTGCTGAGTCACAGAGAAACCCTAATTTTTTGACACAATGTTTCAATGTTGTTCTATAAACAATAGTTTGTATCCAACAGGTTCCCACTTTAGTGTAAGGGTCTATTATAAGAATCATGTTTTCAAAACGGGTCATGGTAGTACAAAAAATGTATGAAGGAACTTTATAAACGGCATTCGCAGGTCATCGTGAGTAAGATGAGATTAAAGCAATCTTCCGATTGAAATTTCCTTGTAATAATAAATTAAACAAACATATATAACCAATTAGTTTTGGTGACATCTCCATGTAAAAGCGGCGTTTAGTTCCGCCACTCAACGCACAATGTCTTGAATTCGGGCAGAAAGTAGAATGTTTTGACACTAAGTTCTCTTTGCCTATGCGAAAAAAAAAGTGAAACTGAAATTATTATAAACTAGGGACCCGCTAGCGTCTTTGTCCGCGTTATCTATAGCTATTTATTTTGTATTTTCCTGGAAAAAGTAATAAGATAGGAAAAAAGTAGCCTATGTTCATTCCCAGATCCTCGAGTATCTCTATATAAAATTTTATCACATTCAGTTCAGCGGTTCGAGATGACGTCATAGACAGATAGTTACTTTCGCATTTAATATATTAGTATGGATTAATTCCATTTACTACTTATCAGCAATGAAACTGACCCAAAATTACAATGAAATTCTTTATAGTGGCAATTTTTTTTGTCACACTCCGTCCCCAGCATTTCACCTGAATTCAAGACGTTGCATATTGAATGCCGAAACTCCTTTTTTAACCTCAACGCCCATCTTTGTCATGCCGGATAGAAAAAAATAAAATAATACAAATATAAACATTATCAGTAGGAGGATTCAGATCCGCAACCATCCTTTACTGTCAGACGTTTTCCACTGAGCCATGGTGGCCGCAAAGTTCAATAATTTTTATTTGTTAACGAAAATTGCTCACCATTCCGAACAACTTTTACTAATAATTACTTATCTTATAGCATTTACTTTTTTTTATAGTTTAGCTTGATCATTATAGTTCTTTTTCAGATGCACCGGACCTTTAATTTTTATATGTTGACAGAGAGACGCATCACGCTGAACAAATTGTGTTAAGATGGCTTTTACTCATTTGTTATACTTTAGCTGGCTTCAAAATGTATTATACCCTAAGTTCTAAATAGGTCAGGGTTAGAAGCTATACAACAAAAAGCTACTTTTACAACAAAGTACTGTTGAAATTGAAACTTGGACCAGAAATTGTAATAATTCTTTAAAGGTGGTAATTTTCTTGTCTTATAAACTTAATTGTAATATTTTTTTCAGCTATAGGCTTTCTATCTCTTTCTAGACGAATCTAGACATTGTGAATTGAATGCCGAAATACTTCAAGTTGCCGAGTTCTTGCCATAGAGAGTAAATGAAAATACTATAAACCATTACATCAAATGGGAATCGAATCCACAACTATTGCGTCTACAGTATGACACTATCCCACTGCGGCACGCATACCGCAAAGTTGAATCATATTATTTTTTAACAAAGTTTAGCTGGTCTATTATGGTTCTTTGTCAGATTTTCCAGATTTTTATATGAAAATAGACAATACCTATCATCACGTTGAACAGTTTTTATTACATTTACCATTTTTTAATAGTTTAGCTAGACTATAGCAGTTCTTCATCAGCTGTACGTATTTTGATGTTTTATATGTCAGTGTTCAAGTTTCTTTGCTTTTTTCTTATAGTTTAACATATCTTTTATAGTTTCAAATGAGGTGTTCCATTATTTGAAATCAAGTAAAGCCTGACCTAGAGGATTAAAAGGTATACATTAAAAAAAGTTACATTCAAATTCAAGTCAACTACGAAAATATGCGTATACAAGTAGACAAACAGACAGAAAATTTAAAAATTCATAGATTCATTACAGACGCAACTTTTTTACTGTTTTATTATATTATAAAATATATGCTTAAGACATCGACGCTGGTTACCCCAAATTTATATACAAGCTAAATCTAAATCCGAGATAAATACTGTGTTAACTTATAAAAACACCTTATCTCTCCAAAAATGATGTTTCTAGATTCAACATATATTAGTTTATGATTTTGCCCCAATACTTGAAAAGTTTTTTGATTGTACTGTAAAATTCTATATACAGACAAATTCTATATACATAACAGTAGATTAACAAATAGGTTAAACGGATTTAAATTTAATGTTTATTTAATAATATTAATTATTAATAAGGCTGTCGAAAAATGCATTATACATTCGTTCGTGTCACGTTATTTATAGACAAACACGTAAATTATATCACGAGTTACTAGTTTAATGGTCTGTTGAATGAATTATTAAAATCTGTATCGTTATCTATATATATCTATACAAATAATACTAGTAACTGATCGCTGTCTGTACATATAAGTAGATAATTTTTTTTTTCGGTTTATCTGTCTGTGCGTTTGTGCATGCTAATCTCAGAAACGACAAAACTGAATTAAATGTAGTTTTGTCTATCGTATTTTGATAATTTTCTCTTAACATTAAGTGTTTATCTTATTTCAATCGGGTCATAAATTAAAAAGGAAAACAATTTAAATTGTAAATTTAATAAATGTTTGTGAGAACGCAAAATAAACATTGTTATTAAAAAGCAATCGGCTATCGCTTTGTAGTGGGACAGTGGAGTGTGAGGACACACTTACTAGATTTTCTAATTTCCGTCGGTATTCGAGACACTGCGTGTCATTTTACGGAATACAGAGTCGTACTTTACCTGACCTGAGAAGAGAAACTAAATTATTTTTAATAAATATATTGGAAAAAGCAGGCTGACTTTGTGGATCTAAAAACAGTCGCTCAACGACTTAATGTCAAAATAGCGGAAAACGGCGACGACAAACTCAAGACGAAATTACTCTTAGTATAGAGAATATTCTCTTAAGACTATGTTTTTTCAGCATATTACATAAGACACAAAAAAAAACAACTATAGAAACGGATGTCACGTTCTACAAAATTCCTTTAATCATTATTTTTTAAATAATCCATCCTAATGCAGTTTGAAAGCACTTGACTGTATACGCGATGGTTGTGGGTTCGATTCCCACTCGGTGGAATTATTCTATGTAACATATTTAGAAAACGTATTAAAATTTGAGCGCAGCGGGATTTTAACCCGCGCCTCTTGGAAGAGCGCCACCCAAGCACTGACCGCTAAGCCATGCGTTCTACATCCAGTTGCGTCGAATTTATTATTATCTTCTTATACGCTTATTACAACTTATATTTGTTGTTAGCATCTCTGTAGAGAGATTTTTACAAATTTCTGCTACCCAAAGATTATTCTACGAACAATCAAGAGTTTGGCAACTTTGGCAAGAGAATGCTATGTATAATAATAAATATTTAAAAAATTTTAAAGTTACTTATTTTTTGTTACTGTTAGTATCTCTGTTCAAAATATTTCATAATTGACGATTTTCAAGAGGAGCAGGTTTGAATCCCGATGCGTTCAAATTTTAATACGTTTTCTAAATATGCTTTTCAATTTCCTAAGTGTGTGATTAACACTTTAAAATGTAAAAAATATTGCATTTAACATATTATCTCTGCTATATGAAAAATAGCTTAAAGCTGCTTATTTTTAATACTTGTCAATAGAATTATATTTTTTTCTCAGTTTCATGCTTTATCCTGTATGGCCATAGAGCACCTAGTGTCAAAACACTCTATTCTCCGTATACTACCCGAATTCAAAACATTATATATATATATATATATATATATATATATATATATATATATCTTAAATAATAATTAAGAATTTAAGTTACCTATATCTGAAGTAACTTTTCACTGACATATACTCATATTTAACATTAAATTACATCACAAGAACTAAACTCAAAAGGTCTCAACAATCTATTGAATTATTAATGCCTTTTATAAACTTATGTTGACCATTGATCATGATAAAGCACTAAATGGTGTGATACGAGAATAATATGACGAATGGTCGGCGTTCGAGCGAGTTATGTACTGGCAGTAACTCAACTCCCACTTATAACCGCCAGATTAGGTTAATATGCTTTGAAACGACTATTAGCTAAATGTATGTATGTCGGTTTGTGTGTAAATTTGTATGTTGATAGGTATTGTAGCAGCCTCACATTTCTCTTCGCGTATGGTTTGCAGAACGAGTATAATCTCAAGACACCCTTGTCTCCTTTTTCTATCTAATTTTATATAGCTCGTTGACAAGCGTGTATAGGATCTAGATTTTTTTTATTATAAATATATATTTAGAATAATTGACATTTCGCTGATAACTGAAGGTTTTAAATTTAACAGTAGGCCCTTCTACAAAGCAAAGATTCGAAAGAGTACACAGTAAAGTATTCTAATATAAACATGAGCAAATGGTATTTGAACCCACAGTTGTGGGTTGTATGAAAGTTTGTCATGTGTTACTTACCAAATGCACACATTTGTCAATAATTAAAATATAACCACTTATTAGGCTACTTATTTTTAGCCCTTTTTAAGACATTTAGGAAATTGAAAAGCATATTTTTATAAAACGTATAATAATATGAACGCAGTGGATTTAAACTCGACGTAGCCGGATGTACAATGCATGGCTTAGCGGTCAGAGTGCTTGGACAGTTTCCAACAGACACGGGTTTAAATCCTGCTGCGTTTAAATTTTTATATGTTTTCCAAATATATATTGGACTACCTGTAATCTAAAATTCTCACAACTATATCTACTAATGATCTATAAAAAATCATATGCAACGAAACGAGCTAACAGTTATTACATACTAAAAGTGTGTCAATTAAAAGAATTTATTATATTTTGCTTTTTTTTACACTAATCTTATCATGATTAAGTAATTTAATAAGTTTAAGTGTTATTCACTTAGGATATGAAAAATATTTTTGAAAAACGTATAACAAATTCGATCGTAGCGGGACTTGAACCCGAGGCTCTTGGAAACCGTCCTAGAGATCTAACCACTAAGCCATTACGTTATCTGTAAAGAGATTTTTACAAATTTTAGGTTTCTCAGAGATAAAAAATATATAACAAAATAACATTCTCTCTTGCCAAACGATTGTTCGTAAAAATAATCTTAAGAAGAGATGCTAACAACAAAATTCATTTGTAAAAAGTGTATTTGAGTATTTCGCTGCAGCCAGGTGGAACGTGTGGTTTATTAGGCAAGAGGTATGGGTTCGAGTCCAGCTATATCCAAACTTTTATAAGTTTTCTAAAAAAAAAATTATATAGTTTGATCTATCAATTATAACTTAGATTTATTTAATGTTACTAATTATTAAAGTAGTATGTTGTAGTTTAATAATTAATTTTGTCCTTTTTTAATTTTCTTTACCATATCATTAATCTCATTTAAATTTAAAAAGGCTTTCGTACTTACAGTATGTTAAAAAATGCGTATAGCTTGATTTGAACCTAATACATGATATTCTGTATATGGCTGCAGTCTGTTGTCAAGAACACTAGCTCTTACTAATATTACAAGTTAAAAAATAATAAAAACTTTTCGTCCAAATAAATACATATAACACTAAAGACTGGCAATAACGAGGCTGTTCTCAATTGGCCCCGGAAAAACCTTAAAACCCCTCATAAAATAAACAAAGCAGCGTGTAAATCTTAACGAATGGTAAAGGTCGCTCCAAAGAAAAACAAGCTAAATGAGCTGTCATTCACAAACGTTCGTATTTGTTACAATAAGAAATATGGCTGGCTTTTATTTTGGTTAGATTTGCATGTAATGTAAATGAAATATTATATAGTTTTTCACTGTAAATGCGATCGGTTGTAGGTTCATTTTTGTACTGGGGTAATTATTATATTTTAATTATTTTAATTTTTTTACACCTATTATCGTACAGCAGGGATGATAAGGAGAACCTAGTGTCAAGAAACTCTATTCTACACTTGTTTGAAACCGAAACGTTGCTTGCTGAGTGGAGAAAATCTATGCCAGCTCTGGTAAAACAAAACACTCTATGTCTCGAATACGGGCGGAAAGTGGAGAAAAATGTCCTTACTCTAGGTTGCCTCTGCAAAAGCGTAAAAATGTAAAAATAAATGGTGTGCAAGACTTTCTTGTATTACTTAAGTAAAAAATATTGTTACTTTTTTTAATTTTACAAAATATTTACTAATTATCTTGTTTGTTTAAGTATAGGTTAGAAATAATATGTTGATTCAAAAAAATGTTTGCAACAGGGATGCAAGCTTGTTATAACCTATATTTTTTTACATTTTTCAAAGTGATATTCGCACACTAAGGAAATTGAAAAAGACATATTTAGAAAACGTATAAAAATTCAAGAACGCTTGAACTTGTCTGCTTGAACGGTTTTCAAGAGGTGCGGGTTCAAACCCCGCTGCGTTCAAAATGTTATACGTTTTCTAAATATGTCTTTTTTTGTTATAACCTGACACAGAGATTGTTTTTGTTTTGAAGATGGAACGAAAGATCTTGTACATATTTTACGAATTTCGCATATAGTTCAAATTTATATAAACGCATGCATAATTTTTTTTTATAGAGCACTAAAAATATATATAATGCACACTGCCTTGTGTTTTCTATACTATTTTATATAAAGAAACTTACACGTTGTTGAGGCAACGGGTATTATACGCGTCAACGGGCTTTTTTATAGTAAGTGATGTTAATCATTTAAGGTGACAATTTCATCCCCAAGATGAGTGGGTTCGAGTCCCACTACGTAAAATTTTTATACGTTTATATGTTTATAAGTAAAAATGTATGTCATGTCCGAAGTGTGAAAATAACACTTTATAAATGTTAAATTGTCTAATAATTATATTTTGTAACATTTTTTAAAGTGTTATTCGCACACTTAGGAAATTGAAAAAAACTTATTTAGAAAATGTATAAAAATTTGATCGCAGTGGAATTTGAACCCGCGCTTCTTGAATACCGTCGAACGTTTTAATTTAATTTTAAATTTTTATACGTTTTCTAAATATGTCTTTGTTTAATAATTACTTCCCTAGTAGCATAATAGATGGATATTTACTACATATTATACGATATTACAGTATTTAAATCAAAGCGCAGTAGCAGAAATAAATCAAGAATAAAAATAAAAATATATTTCAATTTTAAAATCGCATCTACAAAAATATTTAAAACAAGACAACGTGACAAACTCACGTGAAAACGGAAACTTTTGATTTATATTGAAAACCAAAACATTTATATTAAACTGAGTGCCTCATTGTGACATTCCGCCCACTATTAGATATCAATATCATTACCGTTTCGTTTTTAATTTCATTATTTTCTTTAATTTAGGTTATTTTTAGGTTGGAAGAGAGTCTAGTATCTAACTAAAAAGACAACTAACTAGAGAGAAGTATAGAAAAATAATTAAAATAATAAATAGCCACAAATAGCTAGAGTTCAGTTGAACCCACATACATCACCTTGACGTATAAAGTCTCTCCAACAGCGCCACATGCGTCAAACCATTAACAAAGGCAAAATTTACCAAAATTTCAGTGTCAATGTAACATTAATATATCAATATCTGTCTAGAAGGAGTTAAAATAAGCTGTCTGCCCGTCTGTCTGTCTTTTTTTGGCCGTTTCTATATATTTTACAGTGTGTTACCGTTTTCGCGTCGTCTGGTTATAAATAACTTCAAGGATTAACACGCTTTGCTTAGTGTAACGTGATGTGACGGTACATTGCAATTTCTTGTGTATCCAAAGAAAAACTCATTTAGAATTCACTAATTATTTGCACTCACGATATATTGTGAGAACTGAAACTTCTTTGTTACGTTTATTTTCAAATATATCGTATTATTGTGTTGACACGAACGTATATTATAACAAAGCTTTCAAATACTGAATATTTTTGTATTTTTTCGCTTTATTCCGCATACCAGAAAGAAACCTGGTGTCTAAACACTCCGTTCTCACCTTTCCGCTCTAATCCGGAACATTTCATTTAACTCTGACCTGCTATGTGAGATATATCGTGAAGCATATAATATAAATATGAAATTTCAATTATTATAATGAAAATTAAACTTTTCTAATGCTTACCATAAAATTAAGCCAGCTTAGGCGATTATGGCGATTATGTGAAACAATGCCAGGAAACGATGGCGTTAGCGTATTCATGCAAGAGTACAGAAATTTGGGACAAAGCTTTTGTAAAAATTCGTATTTTATTTTATTTCTTTTTCCATTAACCCTATTATACGATGTTTTCAGAAAAAATTCTGAAAGATCATAATTTTTGTTAAGAACTTATGTACTTTATCACTGCTATATATTATGTATATATATATAAAATGTTTCAGTTTAAGTATATTAATAAGTGTATATAAATATATTCAGAAATTAAAAAGTCGACCTATAAGAAAATTCAAATGTAAGTCTTACCACCCTGTACATATAAATGGAGTTAAAAAAAGTATAAGCAAAAACCTAAAGCTGTATTTTCGGTTCTCCATATTCCACCCGAATCTGAGACCTACAAACCCACGACCCACGACCATTGCATTCGTCGTCTTTAATTTCGTTTATATAAAACAAAATTAACTAATTGAATTTAAGAGTTAAAACAATTTATGCACATTAATTTTCACACTAAAAGCTTATTTTTGACATAAAACCTTATTATGGCCATAAAATCCCAGCTTTAAAGTTCATCAATGAAGAATTCAATTTAAATAACCGTATCATAATTTAAAAATATTTTTTTGGTTTCCACCAAACTGCCTACTTTCACTTTACTAGACTTCCGTCTAATCGTATTTTGAAAGTCACAAAGTCTGAAATAGCCTAAACAATTATTTACCCTTCACCGTGACTCAATCCATTCAATTCGATGGCAGATTCGGTGCCTCGGGGCGATGAGCACCTATTAATAATAAAGTAACGAGAAAGCTTCTTTAAACATATTTACGAACTGTGAAAGCTCAATTTGCAATATCGATACAATGTTTCTTGATAAACGTCTTCATTAATGTATTAAAATAACATACATTGTACATACATTCTACAATTTTTTTGTATTAATATTGAAAGTTTTTTATCTTTTTTTTAATAAACATACATTATAAGTTAAATCGAAAACGTTTTTTAGGATAAGCTTAAACAGCTGAAATAATAGTTGAATCAAATATTTACATAATCAATATACACAGTTTGAACCCGTTACTACCTAAAGCTGTAACAACTACTTTTGTCCCAAAATTTATGAAGAACCTTATTCGTAGTAGTAGTAGTTTATTTTACTTCTACCTTTTTGTCAGCTTCACGCTTTTCCATAACACAGTAGTTAGAGAGAACCTAGTGACAAGACACTCCGTTCTCCACTTTGTAACCGAAGCCGAAACATTGCGTGTTGAGTGGTAGAACTCAACGACGCGCGTCGTTTTGTCACCAGAGCGCATAAATAAATATAATTTAAAGATAATTCTCCCAAGTTGGAATCGAACCCATACCATCAGGTATCCACTCAGTCGCTGTCTGTCACACAGCGCTACGAAAAGTGGCAGAAAAAAATCATAAATAACTTTACAAGTCACTCGTGATATGTTTACATACAAATATTTATTAGAAAGCTTTAATTGGCATTAATAAATTTATACTTGGCATCCCTAATACAGTTGTAATGCTACAGGATGTTACAGAAATCCCTCTATCACGCTGAATAATGTTTATTTTCATTATTCCTGGAAACATCTTACACACTTATTTGGTACACGTGTTTTTGTTTGTTTGCACACGAGTCCCTATGCATTAAGAGAACGTGCCTTTACTTGTAAACTAAAAATGTTTTGGTTTAGATCTACTTGCAGGTGATTTAGTGTGATTTGTAACTAATTAACTAATTATTATTTTTAAACGTATCTAACGATTAAATAAAGCGTTATAATTTCAAGTCTAAACGAAAATTTCTAATACATATATAATATCTTACACTTGGGCTAACAAAAATATTTAGAAATGTATAAAATTTTAAGTTCAGCAGGATTTGAACCCGTGCCCTCTTGGAATCCGTTTACGCGCTTAAAACAATTAAACTATAAGTTCTTTTTGAGTTCTATAGAACATAAAGTAAATGAATAAGTTGCAAAAAGCAAGCGTATATAACAGTTTAGAGTATCAGTATGGTTGTAGTAACAGAATAATTGTACGATCACATTTTCTGAACTACTGGACTGATTTGAAACCAAGATTTTTGTTGTATGGCATAGACCTTGGCTACAAATGATTTTGAAGAATGGAAGGTCTGGATCAACAATCCATATGATTAAGGTATTTTAGTAAATTGCGCCTTAAATAGTTGTCCAGCGAGACAGGTATTTTGGTAGGAAGGGTTAGTAAGACTAAGTAATTATTATAATTTACCGCATATTAAATTTCCACATTTTCAAGAGAAACGAGCGTTCTGGTCACCTGATGGTAAGTGATCACCGCCGCCTACATCCCCATCTAACAACAGAAGAGCTACAGGGATGGTACTTACTTGAAGCTACCCATGTCGAATCTACCTGGAAACACTGCCGCTGGTAGGCCATACTATATATAGGCGACTAAACCGCACAGTAGTTTGCCACGTATCCAGATGATGAGGATGGTATTTCGGTCTGTTATGTACTGTGCGGTTGGAAAATTCAGCGGCATGAATCAGGTCGAATGGTACCCTAGAACACTCCCCATGATAAATATGGTTGAGAACGCACAGAGAGGTATCTACGCAACGCCAAAATGTCAAGCCTTTCACACGTTATTGGGTCTTTAACGATTCGAATGGCTCTTCGTTGTATTCGATCAAATGGATCAAGTTGATACTAAGATGCACCAGCCTAGAGATGAGAACAGTAGTAATTATAAAATTTCATAGTAGTTATTATTATTTCAACTAAGTATTTATTATTATAATTTTATTTGTACACCACATTGAAAGAAAAGAAAGGACAAGGCATATAATGAAATGAAATTCACAAAAGGCGGTCTTATGGCTAAGGTGTTATTTCTTCCGTACAAACTTTAAGCCAAAATGAAGCTGTTATAATAATAAAAATAATTGTTGTAAATTGTAAAACAGTGTGTCGTATCACTGTTTATAACGGATAATGTAAGAAATAAAACGAAACATTTTATTTTCACTTCACATTTTATCTCGCATAGAGAGAGACTTGCAAATTATATAAAGATTGAATATTAAAATTATATAAAGATTGAATATTAAAATGTAAATAGGTATGTATATAGCATGTAATTTTCAACCGATAAAATTTCCAACTAATGGAAGAGGATCAAACAAATCCCTTCTCGTATAAAATAAATCATGATTTATTTACATTACATAATAATATGTGAAAGTTAAATGGAAATCAAGTTTTATTAGTAGTAACATGAGCTTTAAAGCTATAAAAGCTAGATGATGTTTACGTAGTACCAGAATATTATAAACATAAGGTCTTATAATCAATTTGTTATTTTAGAAAGATAAAATATTTTATAATTTTTCGTTTTTTTTTGTATTGGGTAGCCCTAGTGTCAAGACACTCCGTTCTCCACTTTGCTCCCGAATAACAAATATTATGTTCTTAGTGGCAGAATTTAACGCTGTTCTTTATATTACTGTTAAAGAAATAAATAATTAAAAAAAAATTTGAAAGCACGAGTACTTTTTTCAGAAAGAAGTAGTTTAAAATAACACTACACCTTTCTGATAACAAAAAAAAACTATTTTAACAAAGGTACAAATAATTTGTGTCACAATTGCTTGTTTTTCTTTAAAATTTTTCTTGCATTGATATATTTTATTGGTTGTTTTAAAATTTTCTTATTACACTTTTGGTACTTTTGGTATGGAATAGACTCCATTTTTCAGTCTATAAGTTGTTAGTATATGCGTATTTATTTTATTTCGAGGGGAAATCACAAATGACAGGTTGATTCTAGTATTGGACATCTCAAATATAAATTGACGAACTAAAATATTCCGCCCCTTTCGTGTATTTCTTAGAAAAGTATCTAATATTTACAAGATTTTATGCCTAAAATATAATATATCTTATTACATTAAATATTTACATATATTATTGCGAGAACGTAAATAGACCATCATGCATCTTTGGCGCAGTGGGAAAGCATCTGACTGTAAACGCGATATTTGAAGGTTCCATTCCTACTCAGGCGAATTATTATATTTAAATTATATTCATTTCTCCGCTCCGCACTCGACAAGTAATGCCTCGAATTAGGGCGGCGAATTGTGCAGTGGGAAAAGCGAGAAAAAGCCATTTGTTTCACAACTTAAAAACAAATGGCTTCATAAATTGTTATTAAGCATTTTCACTTGGAAATATGAGAATCACCTGTATCAATCTCTTCAGCTAAATTTTATATAATTAACCATTATATAATTGTGAGAATTTTGCAACAATATTTTGGCCCACTTCATACAGTACTATTTGCTTGAAAATTTGCTCTCGCTTCCACACCATACAACTGATGCCCTGACCAAGAAAATGAGAATATCATTTAAATCATATTCTGTTTAAGGTTTCTTTATTGATTGCGGTTGTACATTCGGTGGAGGTATATTTATTTATATAGATATCTAATTTATATACTTTTTTTAGTCTGAAAATGCGTTTGATGCCATCATTCGAGCACGCTATCTTAGGCTCTAATAAAAAAATATCTGCTTCACTCTTTTTCCTGCATATCAAGGAAGTCGGAGAGATTTTAGTATCAAGACAGGGCGTTCCCTAATTTCCGCCCGAACTTGACACGTTGCGTGTTGAGTAGCGGAACTCAACGCCGCGCTTTGTCTTGTTGACCATAGCGGAGAAATCAAAATAATTATATTATGATTATTTCTCCAAGCGGGAATCGAGCCCACAACCAATCGCGACTGCACCACGATGGCCTCAAGAACTAGTAAGCAGTAAAAATATTTGCTTTCAACAACCTCACAACCGTCATATCACAATAATAAAATTCATATATTTAACTAAAATACCTTTAGATATAATTATAACGTACTTAGGACAACGACATTACATTTTATTATTAGACGCCTTTGATGTTATGTATTGAGAAGATTGATACCTGATTGATTCATTGTTTGTTCTTAATCAGATGTATCCGCATATCATGGGTTACATCCGTAACTCCATACTGTATACTATAATATTATAAATGCGAAAGTAAGTCTGTCTGTCTGTCTGTCTGTGACGTCATTACGGCCAAACCGCTAACCAATTGTGATTAAATTTTATATAGAGATACATGAGGGTCTTGTGATGAAATAGGCTCAGGCTTACTTTTTCCGTCACCGTCGTTCCGTTTTTTAGTTTTCAGGGGACCTTTTTGGTTTTCCGAAAAGACCGCCCATAATTTGAAACAGCTATAGATAACGCGGGCGAAACCATGAGTGGGTCGCTAGTAATTAAATAAAGTAATGTTTTTTTTAGAATACATAAAAAAAGTAACGTAGCGGGATTGGAACCCGCGTCTCTTGGAAACCTTACCTTACCTCTTGCACACTTTACAAGAGGCGAGGGTTTAAGTCCCACTACGTTTGGAGTTAGAAACCTAAAAATATTAAAATATAAAGTAATGCTCTATTCAACCTATTTAATGCTAGTAACTTCGTTTACATGAACCTTATGACCTTTCCTTATACTATTTCTTTGACTGACTGACTGACTTATATATAGATCTCCACCAGGTTAGTTATTTGTGAGATGCGACTTAATACTTTTTATCAAATTTAAAACAAAGCGTGGTGTTGATTTCTGCCACTCAAAACGTAATGTCTTGATTTCAGGCGGAAAGTGGAGAACGGAGGGTCTGGACACTAGGCACACTTCTCCCTGACTTTCCTGTTATGCGAGGAAATAACTGATCATAATAATATAATACCACCCTACGCTCTTGACTTTATTCCTATTTTAGAGACGTTGTATATTAACAACAGTATTTTCTAGAATTCGATTATGAAAATAAATATGCAAAACCAATACAAAATTAATTAAATTTCATACCCACATAACATACATTTCACTCGTATTCAGTCAAATACGACTTACCACCGGCGTTACCACAATTAAAGAACTGAACTGAACTAAACACCGACGTTATATTGGAAATTTGAACCATTTTTTTCACGATTTCTCGTTGTGAGACAAACTAATAAAGCGCGTCAAAACATCTTTGTATTGCCTGTATTATTATCGGTTTTTTTTTTATTTTGGGAACTTCTATTACTTAACAATAAGCGTTCCCAGACCTAGTTAGGGCTCATATTATATTTAGAAAAAAATAATTTGCCAAATCGCTCCCCATGCTGAACTACGGGCGGTCGGTACATATGAATTAACAAAAAGTACCTAATTGTGAGCTTTATTTGGTCATGAGAGGTTCTTCATATGCTTTATATCATAGAGTGATCATAAAAACGTGGATTTTTTAATATACTCATATATTAGAGCACTTAGTGTTAAAATACTCCGTTCTCCACTTTCCGCCCGATTTTGACACCGAGAGAGAAAAGGGGCGGGCCTCAACGTCGCGCTTTCTTCTTGTTCAGCAGAGTTCACCAGAGCGGAGGAATGAAAAAAATTAAATTATGACTATTTTACCTAGTGAGAATCGAACCCACAACCAATCACCATTAAGTAAGAAGAGCAGTAAGAAGAACAGTATGAAGTATCTTAGCGAATTGGCTGGATTTGAACCAGTGTCTCGTGGATCCATCTAACTTTTTATAAGTTTCTATCGATCATATATTAATTTTGTGATTAACACTTTAAAAACTACCTTGCAACAGTTTGATAGAGTTATACAATATAGCCTCAAATCATATATTATTGAACGCTATGAAAACTTTTACGGAACTCCAATAGTGCCCCTCCGGTTAGCAACGTGCTATCTGAAGGCCACTAATTTCACAAGCAAACGTATGCACATTTTGATTTAGTTTTAAGAAACGACGCAAGCGACAGGTTTTTGTTTTTTTTTTTTATTTTTGGAATATTATCATGTGAGTTATGAGGCTATAAAAATTGTAGAGAACTATAAATGCTTATTAGGAAGACATTTTCTATTGAGAAAGTTTCCTCTATGAAGTAATTGTTTAGATATAAGTAATGTATAAGCGACTGTTTTTGCAAAGTGGCTGATTTTTATGGTACAATTAGTTTATTATTCTAACTTATACATTTATAAGGAAATTATATATATTAAGTCAAAAAACCTAGTATTTTAATTGTATTACTACAGATTTAAATATATATTTTTTTAAATCGATTTTGGAACTTAGCAATAACAATGTAGTCATAGAGAATCTAGTATCAAGAGACTCCGTTCTCTACTTTCCGCCTGAATTCGACACATTTTGTGCTGATTGGCAGATTAACGCCGCTTTTTGTCTTAGGTACCAAACCGGCGAAATGAAAAAAAAAAAAAATCATTCCCCCGACTGAGAATCAAATCCACAACTAATCGCGTTTATAGTCACGGGCCAGGATAGGATGGCTTCAAATTTACGTATTTATCAAACGATATAATTTCAAAATAATTTATCCACAAATTTATGCTTTAATCTACATTCAATAAAACATTTTATTTTGGCCATTGTTGCTACATTCAAATATATAAGTATATGTGTCATGTAGATGGATTCTTTTGGTTTATTGACTTGACTTGTCATACTTCTTACATTTTCTAAAACATAATTAATTTTCAATTAAAAGCTACTACCATCTCTCTTATCTAATAACAAACGCAGCGTTATGCTCCGCTATATAAAACTCACAGTATTTGAAAATTAAAGGAAGTCATGTAACAAAAGCTTTTTAACACCAGCTTCTTTGCCCATTTACATAAAAAGGCAAAAAAAAAAACACACACACACAAACAACTAAAACGTACCTACGTCTACATAACTTGACCTTGTATCCGGCACTGGCATTTGTGGGATGGTAAAAAGATTAAAAGATAAGCATCGTTTCCATCACATTGATTCCGATTATGAAGCTGCTCACTGTATGAATAATACGACGAATTCTAAATGGTTCTCTTTCTTGTCAAAAAATCTAGTTTAACTGTTGACGTATTTCGGTTTTATTTGTTTTATATATATATATATATATATATATATATATATATATATATATATATATATATGTGTTTGTATATATTTATGTATGTATGTGTACGAGGCTAAGATTTATTGTGAGCGCAATATTATGTTTTGTGTATAATTTTGTTGTTGTTATTAGAAAAATCAATTTAATTTATTTACTAGTAGTAGTGCGGTGCACTTGAAGAACGTCTGATTTTAAACACGTTTGGTAGTGGGTTCGATTCCCACTGGGGTGATGATAACATATTTTTTAAGTGTTATTCACATTTTTTTAAGCGTTATTAGCACTCTTAGGTAATTGAAAAAAACTCATAGAAAACGTATAAAAATTTACGTTTACGTTTTCTAAATATGTCTTTTTGTTATTTACATACTAAGAAAATTTAAGAATTTTTATTTTAATTTTTGAGCCCAAAATGATTGCCTAGTAATTATATATATATATATATTATAAGTATGATTTTTTTTCATAGCTAATAAAAATAATGGCTGTATATATTAAATCTTGATATGAGGTTATAATAACGACTTCCCCTCGCATAAATGATACACCGTAATGGCTCGTTCACACGTCACCGTCGCGTATCGTAAATCGGTATTTGGTATCAAGTACTGTCAATTTTATATTACTTCCTGTTTTATATAAAATCTGTCACAATAATACTCTTGGAAGCTATTGAGAGAGATTTAGAAGAGCTTTTTATGTGGAATCTCACACTCTAGACTCATATTTCGATAGTAAATCAATTAAGGCCATTTCTTTGATAATACAGAAGCCTTTATGTAAGTCAATTTTCAACGAAGAGGAATTGAATAAAAAAATCATTTTTGTGTTCAAGTATTATATCTAACAAATTGTTTTGTAGGTAAAAAAATAAACATACATTTTAAAGAAATATAAAAATAGAGGCTATATTGACTCAGCGAGACTGCGTCTGGTGAAAACGTGTTTGGTTGTGCGTTCGATTCTCACTTGGTGAAATGAATATACAAGAATTGAAGATATATTAAAAAATATATTTTATGAGATTTGCACTAACCAATTTCTATTAAGACCAAGCTCCTTTCACCAAAGGTTGCAATAGATTGCTATTACCAATAAAACCGCCTTTGCACGCTCTATACTCACCTATATTACAGTTGTATACAGTTTCTTGTATTGTCTTTGAGTGCAATAAATTATTTCTATTCTATATATTTTCATTTCTTCTCTCAGGAGAGGAATCGTAAAGCTGTAGAAGAATATAAAGAAGCTTTATACAATTTATGAATGTGTGAAAGCTCCGTAAGATGTACGTATTTAAGTTTGCACCCTTACGAAAACAAAACGTTGTTTTCGATACGACGTATACAATTACCACGACGTATAACAAGTTACATTGATACTATGTAAACATTATATAGGGGCGAATTTGTAATGTGTGTTTGTGTAATTCATATTGTTATTTAATATCTTTTGCTGCTCTGAACAAGATATATTAGTGGGGAACGGAGTGTTTTGACACTGGTTTCTCTCTGCGTATTTAGCTGTGTGGAAATCTATGATAGTAGCTCATTCTTGGCGTAGTGATTTAGTGACCGACTGAAGTGTTGCGGAAGTGATCATAATTAAATTATAGTTCATTTTTCTAATTTAGTAAAACAAAGCATTGGGATGTTCTTTGAAAATGTGTCGAATTTCGAGATAAGAACAAGAGAAGAACGGATTGTCTTAATATTAGGTAGATATATAAGGAAAATCTTTCAAAAAACCTCTCAGTCAATGTGTTTCTTTTAGAAAGTAATACATTGACTAACAAGTAATCAATAAAATGGTAAATTTATAATATACACTATGATATTGAAAATAACAGAAAAGTTATATATTTTTTAACATTTTTTAAAGTGTTATTCGCTTAGGAGATTGAAAAAGACATATTTAGAAAATGTATAAAAATTGTAGAACGCATGGCCTAGCGGTCAGAGCGCTGGGACGGTTTTCAAGGAGCGCGGGTCCATATCCCGCTGCGCCCGCTTAAATTTTTCAGTTTTTGCACTTCAATCGTGCCCATGTTACGTGTAAACCGGTAATTTGTCTTCTAGGACCGTCAATTTTATTTCCCGAATAAACGAGTTATCGAAATTGTAGAATATTTTTGAGAAACGCAATAATGGTATTTGATTGTTTCTTTTAAACATATTATCGTGTCTCATTTCATTATAAACTAACGAAAACTAAAGAAACTAACTTATAGTGAAATTTTATGTGTATAATTCAATTATAATTTAACATAATTCCAGTATATAAATAAATTAATCAAAATTGATGAAAGTTTATCAAACTAATGATTTTAATTTACATAATATATGTTATTAGTATTTGATTAATGTGTTTTAGATATGGCAAGTGGAGTCGCGTGCCAGTTGCATGTATACGCCCTGACACTAATGAGGTAGTAATTATGTCGCGATGGGGCTTCGCGATTCTGTTACAAAGGGTTAAGTTGATAGCTATTTATCGAATAATCAATGTGATATTTATTAGAAATGTATGGACATCTATCTATATATCTCTCTATTTTGTATAAATAATATAAATGTAACTGTTTGTTTTCTGTACACGTAAGGTATATATAAAAATACATGTTGGAGGCATTTATCAATGTAATAAAACCCATTGTTTGTTTCTGTGCACGGTAACATTAGAAACGTCTTAACTGATTTAAATCCAGTTTTGACTATTATATTTGGTAAGCTTTCCTTAACATTTAGTGATTATTTTATTTCAATCGGTTCATAAATAAAAGCACAAGCACACTTTGTGATTAAAGCGACGCGCGCGGACAAAAAAACGAAATAGTTTAGTCATGTAGTTTACGCAGACGAAGCCGCGAGCGGGTCGCTAGTACGTTCATAAAAATGCATACATTTATGTAGATAATATAATTTTGAGTGACTGACAGACAACGCCGAGCCAAAATTGCTGGTTATAAAAAACTGAAATTTGGCACGTCGCTTTCTAAGGGAGTGTAGAGAAGGCTACACTAGAAGAGGATTTAAATTAAAACTACTAAGATAGAATAGAAACGCAAACGCAGTTTTGAGCGTCTATTTATATACGTGTAAAACTAAAAAGTACAATTTGTACATTTTTTTATGTAAATATATACATTTATTTTATTCATTAATAAATTCTTAACAATAAAAAAAAGCAAAACACAACATATGTAAAATAAACAACATATTTAGTTGAAAAAGACATATTTAGAAAACGTATAAAAAATTGATAGCAGCGGGATTTGAATCCGCGCCTCTTGAAAACCGTTTAAGCGCTCTCACCGCTAACCCATGCGTTCTACATCCAGCTACGTTGAAAATCTCTGTAGAGAGATTTTTACAAATATCTGTTTTCAAGAGGCGTTTTCAAATCCCGCTGCGTTCAAATTTTTATACGTTTTCTAAATATGTCTTTTTCAATTTCTTTAGTGTGAGAATAACACTTTAGAAAATGTTTAAAAAACTTTTTAGTTCTTCATTACACATATGTTTCAGTTGTGGTTAGCGTTGGGGCTTTCGCAAATAAAATTTACATTCTATTAATATTAGCTTAAAGTACACGTCACTTTCTTATATTTTATAGGGTATTGTTCCAACATAATACTCCTTTCGAGGGAACAGAGTGTTACATAGATCTTTTGTTTTTATAATAAAAAAAACGTTCAACATAACATTCCTAATTTTGTTTATGTAGCGTCGCCATTTTTTTTTTATTTTATTATTAAATATTTTTTTATATATAATGATAAGATTAAGATAATTATCTTTTAATCTTATTTACTAATTTCATGATAACGTAACTTATAAGAAATTAACTATTAAATAATAAGCTTACTTCTTAATTCAATTACTTTGACCATTTTTCTGCACTTTTCTAAAATTTGCGTTTTATTCATAAAATGTCAATGATCATAGTCACATTTTTTTAATTAATATCTCTTAGATTATATAGCATAGAGAATTTAGTGATGAGACATTCCGTTCTCCATATTCTGTATTTTTAAAAGAGACTGACTATTACACGAAATCTAAATGTCACGGTTTATTAGCAATAATAATTGAATACTTTGAGCGTAAGTTTACTACAAGTGGGAAATAAACCCACAACCGTCGAGCATATTCAGTTATTTAATTTTGACTTTAACCAGTTTAAATATAGAACGATTTATAATAAGACGAACATTCCTAGTCATTAAATAATAAAAATAAATGAACCGTGACAGATACAAAACGTCATAAATAAATGACAAATGTCACGAATAATTATCTTTTTTTATTTATTTTTCACGAAGCTAATGTTTTCAGCCACTATATGTCAATCATTTTGCAAATAACTTAACCCCATTCTCGTCCACACGCAATAGAAATTTTATAGAACATTTGTAAATTACGAAATTAATTTCTAAATACATGATTAATTGGTTTTTTTTATTTAAGTCATGAACTAAATTAAACGATATACTAAAAAATAGTTATTATTTTTGTTTTACATTTTTTAAAGTGTTATCCGCACACGTAGGAAATTAAAAAATAAACTAAATATGTCTTTAAAATAAACTAGGTAAATGTCTTTTTTAAAAAATAGACATTTAATCAAATAATAAAACAACTGTTTAATTAATAATTTGTACTAAATTCATTATTATAAATACATAATACTTTTATGTATATAAACAATGTTTGTATATACAATATACTATAGAAAAAAATATACAGCTGTTATTAACCATCTAGTTTATTTGCCTAGTTATTAATATTGAGCTTACAATAATAAAAATACTGATATATCCACACAAAATAAATCAAACACAATTTTCTTAAACACACATTCATATAAAAACGAAATACAGTGTTTAAAAAAGCTCAGCTTAACTTTAGATTACTCATTACGATTTCCTTAAAAAAAATATACGTGTATTCTAAACTACTACGTTTCCAAACGAGGAAAATATTTAGTATTTTTATAAAAATATAATATTATTCAATGTTCAATAATACAAAAAAAAAAAACAATTGCGAAGTAATATATAATAAATTCGCACTTACCTCATATCGAGTGATACACTTGAAAATCCCGAATACAAAACCACCTCCTTGTAAATACAACGGGAAATAGTCCAATGTATGAAAACAAGAACGCTTATAAAGACATATTTGAAATTCAATTCCCTCGTAAAAAATGAGTTTGAATCAAACGAACTGAATTATGCACCATCCCACCTTACATTTAATTATATGCATTTTGACGTATAAAAAATGGAATAATATTTAATAAATTTATATAATATCCACTATCCTTGTTATTCGAATTTCGAATATCCGTATTAAGGGTAGGTACATGCGTGACGCGTGCGCCGCGACTGCACCTCGGTCATGTGTGTGCAACAGTGCAGCTCACTAGGTGCATCGTATCAAAACAAAAACTATAGGAACGATGTTAGGCGGGGTTCGCAATCTTATGTATCGCCCATTGGGCGTTATTTTTTGTTATTGCTACTTGTTTCGAGTTAATTATTTATATTCATTGTAAGTATTATGCAATTTTATTGTAGAGCTGCAATTTTAATGTTGATTTTCTAAATTATACATAAATATGCTACTAAGAAATAGTACTAAATATCTAATCAAATATTACTATTTCAATATTTTATCAATATATATTATCTAAGCACAATCTACATAACTCTATTGTGTTAAGATGGATGAGTGGCCCCGAGTGCTTTATTACGCATCTGTACTATTTCGGATACGGAAATAGAAACTTTTTAATATATTAATATATAACATCTATAATTTATTTCACATGACGCATTTCATACTCAGTTTATACACCGACGTTGTTATGAACAATAAACTTTTATAGGTACCAACAAAAAGACTAGATTTATGGCGAACATAAAAAAGGTATACTAACGTTTTTTTTGCGCTATTATTCATTGATAAAAGCTGGCTTTATTTACTTTGTTGGAAACACGTACAATTATCGAGTTCTCGATCGGTCTCAAAGTGCTATTTAATTAGTAGTAGTAAAAATAAAATCGGCGCACGCGCAGCCGCGTCAGGTTTAAAATAACCTGTGACAATGGTCAGTTAGCGCTGAGCTAAAGGTACTATACGTTTATATTATTTAAGACTATGCTTGTTTGAATAGATTTAAAAACATTTAAAGCTATAAGAATTTACTTCACAAATTGTAGAATATGTTGGTTTGATTGGTTTTTTTTTCTAGTTCGAACACGTCTTGACAGGTTGACATATTCTCTCGGTAGATTTAGATAAAGATGCAATAGAGAATAATATTTTAAATGGGATTTTTTTATTGTCTTCATAAAATATACTGTTTGTTTTAACTATAAATATAAATTTCTTTATTTTGTCATTATATTTATATATTTCTTTGAAATTTTATTTAATCTTAACTGTTAATTTTCTGACAGTTATTTTAAAACTCATGTGTTCGAAAACCACTCATGTAACAAGTTTATAAATATTTTTGCGTCTGGTAAATAATTATTTAGAATCGTAGCTATCGATGTTGTGCCTGGGGCAGTGTTTTTTAAAAGAGCGATGGTGATGGCTCAATACCATTTCGAGAAATTTCAATTATTTCCTTTCTTTAATCGTTATGAAAACTATCAACAACCAATTGCTGAAATTCGGCAGATTAAAAGACATACAGAAGTGTAAGTGAGTTACTGATAGAATTTATTAAAAATGTTTAATAAGGGGACACCGAGATGAGAGCCTTGAGGAACTTACTTTGGAAAAACAGTAAGCAAGGACATCTTAATGTAATTTCGTTCTCTATTTATAGAATGTTTGTAAAAAGAAACGTCACCCACTTTAAGATAACCCTTAATATAAAGAAAAAAGGTCATAGATCAAATCAGTACAATTTGATTAATCGCGTATATTTTTTTGTATTCGAATATACATTTTAGAAAACCCCATGTTAATTACGGACTAATGTCACAGGTCACATGTAGACTGAGGTATCATTTGTCTGTCATTTGATACAATAATTATATCAAACTACCGCCAACGATTTCTTAGTTGCCTCGCGTACTGTCCTGAATTCTTGAATGAGAATGAGAATGAAATGAGAATGAGATGACTGTATTTTGCGCTCTGGTGTGATAGGATTAAGACTTGAAAATTTTCAGTATTGGGTCTGGGTATTGGGTTTGAAAATTTCCAACCGTCTTCTCTCTATTGAAATTTGGTTGTTTTTGTATTTCAATAGCCGGATCATCATTGGGATATATCTTTTTTCCTTAGCGAGAATATGAGATTTATCAAACCTCGTATAATGGTTGGTCGTTGTATTCTCACACACAGCTGACTTTTTGATACAGATTTGAGGCAAATCTTTCTTAGCATCACACTTCCACATATAGCAGGGGTAGGCAAATAGAACCTAATATTTAGAATATTGAAAATATCTTAAGGTATGTGTGAAGCAATACAAATTGATTAAAACAAAATAATATGGAAGGCGCAATTCAATCTACATTTATCACAAATAGCTAGAAGTTGTTAGTAACGAATAACATTTAGCTATACTGAAATAAAACATTAATTTATATTTCACTATTGATATCAAAAACATTCATTAAATACTTCTAGGCTTCTTCTTATCTGAGCATTGCGAGTATCTCTTGGAATTGGCATAAATTACAATAATAACTAGTAAAAGATTAAGCACATAACTATAATATGGGTGTAATAAAATACTATAAATGTACTCGAATCACATAAAATTCAGTTTGACGTTTTTAAATGCAGATGCAGATCGAACTTAGATACTGACTCGCTTCACTCTTTTTCCCGCATTGCAGGGAAGTTATAGAGAACTTACTGTCAATACCTTGTTCTATGCTTTCTGCCCGAATTTGAGGTATTGTTTATTAAGTGGCGCTACGCTTTGTCTTAGCGTAGAGATGAAAATCATTTAAAATTAATCAATTATCTGAGCGAGAATCGAACCCACAACCAATCGTTTTAACAACAGGACGCTGAGCTATGACGCCATCAATTATTGAATAGATTTACAATAGAGTGGCAATTTGTTTGTCACGATGTGTTTGAAATTAAGATAATATAACAATAGTTTTTGTATCAGAACTTTCATCAAATATAATGTACCTACTGTTGTTTTGTTTTTCGCATAATAGAGAAGCATTAATTAATAATATACCTGAGAATGTAAAATATTAACCCTTAAAAAGTTAAAATATATACGGGATTTTGTATAGACAATTGAAATAAAAGTTTATTTGCAATTAGTTCGCGTATTACGAAAAAAAATTTTGTACTGTGTGTACTTTTATGTTTTTTCCCGCATAGCGGTGTAGTTAGAGCCTGGGATCTAATGTCAAGACACTCCGTTCTCCGCTTTCTTACAGAATTTGAGACATTGCGTGTTGAGTGGCAGAAGAACTCAGCGAAGCGCTTTGTCTTGCACCAGAACGAGAATATAACTTTTCCTCAGAATGGAAATCGAACCCACGACCAATCGCGTTTGTTTGTAGTAGAAAAATAATATGTATTGTAAATTAATATTATTTTTTTTCATCTCAATATTTACTTATTGTATACAAGTAAGCACCCGCAACGTTGCGCGTTGTTTACGTGAATTCTAGGAACCAATTTATTATCAATTCTCCTTTCCATAGCTTGGTGCCTATAAGAATTAGAGAAATCCTTTCTAAGTGGGCCTTTAGACTTTCCAAGATGTAGTATGTATAAAGTTTTATTTACACACCTAGGATAGAAAAAGGATTTTTAGACAACGTATAATGCTAAAAACAAAACTAACTTGTGGTAAGCATATAAGAATTTTGATGTAGAACGTATGGCTTAGCGGTCAGAGCTCCTAAACTTGGATTTCAAAAGGCGCAGCTTCAAACCCCGCTACAATCAAATTTTTATACGTATTCTAAAAATGTTTGTATATTCTAAGTGTTTGATTATATATGCATTGATTGAATAACCATATTTTATGTATATACTTATAATAGGTTCATTTATTTGATAGCTACTCCTAGTATACGCTAATTTTCTTTCTGGTTATTTTAATTGACTGAGAAATACGATTTAAAGATGCATTCACTTAATGCGTTTTATAGCATTTTACTACGTACAAATATTATTACTTATAAATAGATTCTTAGGTCATTTAGACACCACAGTCGTGACGCAGATGGCTTTAAATGCACGACAATTTGAAGTTATAATTTCACTTGAGGCATACATTTCTTTAAACTATTTTACACTTTGTACTCTCTCGGGTTTTGTTACTCATAGCACAATTTTGCTGCTTTATACTTACATTAAATAGACGGTGGAGTGTCGTAGGTATATATATAGCTTGAGGTACCTTTCGCATACCTTAAAAAAAAAAAGTAGGTATATAGTATATAATCAAGATGTCAATGTCATCTTTAATATATTGTTTCATGGGCTAGACTAGCAAACAAGTATGTTTTTTTTAAATATTCACAAATTATAATAAAATTAAAAATTCGTTTATATTTTAAAACAAATTATTAGATACCATAAATACTAACAAGAAAATATCAGCAACTATAAATTTATATTTTTGAACATTTTTTAAAGTGTTATTCCCACACTAAAGAAATTGAAAAATGTTAAAAAAATATATATTTAATAAATAGCATTCTCTCTTGCAAAACGATTGTTCGTAAAATAATCTTTGGGTAGCAGAAATTTGTAAAAATCTCTCTACAGATATGCTAACAACAAATATAAGTTGTAATAAGCGTATAAGAATTTGAACGTAGCTGGATGTAGAACGCATGGCTTGGCGATCAGAGCGCTTGAACGGTTTTCAAGAGGCGCGGGTTCAAATCCCGCTGCGTTAAAATTTTCAAACGCTTTCTAAATATGTCTTTTTTTAACTATAAATTTAACAAAAACTGTTATGCTACAAGAAGCAGCTCGCGAAAAGCTTTTTGTGGCACATAACAGAACAGTAGTGAAGTAAAGCTCCCCGCACAAATCTGAAAGCTCGAACAGACCAGTTACAGCTATCTGATTACACTTTTAAATCGACTGCCATCAATCAACCGGCTAATAAGCTTAAGAAGAGCAAAACACCAGCTACTTAACTCAAAATTCATTAACCCAAGTCACTTTAGCTCTTCAGAGAAGAGATTAATTTATTATTTCGCACCAACCTTTTCGCGCATCCAATTTAAAATTTGACATCTTAAACAGTCTTAAATTACATATGGAATTATTTCATTAGTGCCGAAACGCCCGGGGGCTAGCGCCGATGTTGCCGAATCCAGGTTTTTCGGTACGGAAAGCTGTAATCAATACGTCACTAGAGTTACGCCCAAAACCCTTCACGTTAATAGCTATACACAGATATCAACTTATTCCGATTTTTACCAAACTTTCTGTTGAACTTTTGAAAATGAGCTTAAGCAACTTTCAGCCTTGTATAGCTGGTTCAAATAATATTTTTTTCGTAAAGAGCTTTTTAGTTGCGGTATTTATTACTTTGTGCATACATATTTTGTGAATACGTTGTTTGTTTACAAATACATAGTTTTAACTAAAAAAAAATCGTCAAAATTGCTGCACAAATTATATTTTCTGATTTTATAAATGTAAAGGACAACATCGGAGCGCAGTCGATATATTATGTCTATATCGGTGGTAGCAGGATCAAATTTCATTGGATAGTATTCATGTGAAACATAATGTTCCATTACAAACTTTGTCTTGCCAGACCGTGGATGAATATAGAAGTAGTAGGTTTTATCAGCTTAGCTTAGCCTTAATTATTTGACTTGTTTTAAAACATCTTCGACGTTTGTGTCAGGCAGAACTTTCTTATATTATATCAGTTTTTATCTAATTTCAACCTAATAAAAATATTTTGCGTTACAGGTGAAGGAATCAAATGCACAGTTAACTGAATCAGAAGAACAACAATATATAAAATAAAATTTGTAATTACGTACAGTCAAATACTTTACTACTCCTCCGTAATCGTATTTACATCTTTATTAATGTAACTAGCACCCGCTCGCAGCTTCGCCTGCGTAAGCTACACGACTAAACTATTTCGTGTTCCGCCCAAACTTAAATCACAAACTTTGCCTAAATTTATAAGTTTAATGCTTGTGACTTTTATATTTATGAACCTTTTGAAGTAAAATATACATTAAATGTTAAGGGAAGCTTACTAAAACACAATGTTCAAAGCTCAGACAAGCAGATAAACAGACAAACAAAAAATAAATTTAAAAATCATTGTTTTGGGTTCTATTTCAAGGATAAATCTTCCATGTACATACAGCGATCAGTTACATTTTTATTATATATATATATAAAAATATTTTACAAACATTGTTCCTATACAGCACTCTAACTTTCAAAATCGTGTACAGAACGAGTCCCTAGTATCATATTATGTATGAATATTAAACTCTTTTTGATTTTTGACTATGTATTTTAAAAGCTTGGTAAACAAAAAATATATTTATACGATCTAAATTAATAAAATAGAAAATCTTAAAGAAAATAATCATTTATCTGCTTACTTAGTAAACATATACATTGTAGTTAATGTAAAAATAAATGCAAAAAGCACAGCAATTTTTATCTTTTCATCCATTACTGCGTGCCTGTGAACAATACTAATGGTAAGGATTACTATGATTGGACCGCCTAACTATACAGAAATGGTTCTGTATTAACCTAAGAGAAATGTTAGGCTGCTGTTCTTTTATAGGCAGAGCTTGAAATATATTTCGAAATAAACTTATACATTTAAACTAAATTTTATTAATATTCTTAAATACCGAATCCAGAATATATTACCGAGTGAAATTAGTCTGAAGACACTTCGTTCTCCACTTTCTGAGCTAATCTGACATTGTGTTCTGAGTGGTGGAACTCAACGCTGTTTTGTCTTGTCATCTGAGCGGATATATGGAAATATAATCAATATAATTGCACTACGATAACCATTATGTAGCCAAATTATAGTTATGACTTTAAATTTGACCACTTTCGCTGTCTCCTAAAATAGCTTCACGCATTTCTCATCTTCACGTGTTTAGCGTAGCAGGCAGAGAGGGAATCAAGTGTCAAGACAGTCTATTTTTCAAGCCAGAGCGGAGATATGAAAATAATTTAAATTAATAATTTCCTCGAGTAAGGTCGAACCCACAACCACTGCATTTACAACCGGACCCTGTCCTACTGAGCTATGCCCTCCATATTATTTACAATAATAATATTATAGCATAGCTAAAACACAAGGAACATCATGTATTATGTACTGGTTTTATTTATGGGACGAAATACCAATTACAGGTTTTTGAAGTCGATTAAAAGTCGTGCCAAGAGGTTAATCGGGGACAACACCCTCGTTGATACTCAACTACAGTCTTAGTAATCGGCGTAGGGATGCCTAGTGAGACCGATAGTGATCGGCTTTCTACCATATACATGTCAGTGAGTGTGATTTGGAGTAGCATAACCTAGTTCCTCCTGCCCCATTTTACTATCAGTCTTCATCTCCATCCGTACACGTATCGCCCTCCTACTACAAACAAAGCGCTTTGATTCTACATTCTTTATTTGCACAGCAAGACAATGGAATTCATTGCCAGAGTCTATATTTGAGGATCTTCGAAATGAGAGTGTATGGGTTCCTTCTAGTAATTCTTCACCGTAGACCATATCAACGTGTCAGGCTTGGTGTGGCCAAACGTAAGTCTATCATACATTAAAAAAAATATGACATATATCCATATATATTTCATATTATAGCTTACCATTAAGACAATGACTTAAGCTATTAAACACACGCTACCGTAGCGCACAGATCACGCCGACGATAGAACAATCGATTCTCATTACTATTATTGGTACAATAAAATGTTATACATTTAAATAATTTGTAAGTATCATTAATTTATTTCTATTTTAAGAATTATTAACTAGAAATAAAAAAAAAAATTATTAAAAAAAAAACAATATATTAGTACTTAGTGGCTTTATCACTCCGCACATCCACTATCTATATAAGTATTTAGAATTGTTGCTTACTGAGTGGCGGAATTCAACACTGCCATTTGTTTAAGCCCTTTACCATTACATTCTCCACACTTTCCCCACATATACTCACTCCTTACTAAACCCTATGGGTTACAGTGAGGATGTAGGTCGGATAGAGTACAGAGTGTCTAAGGATAGCATTTAGAGCCTCGATCCGACCATCCGAATTATATTCGAAAATTTATTTAAATTATATATATATGTATAAAGCCAGCACAATACAAAGTAAATTTCACTGTCCCCTTCAAAATATCGCAAAGAAAGGAATGAATTAATTATTATATCATTATGAAAGAATCTTACACCTTGAAGTTAATCGTTATAATTTTATAATTCGAGTTGCTGTAACGATAAACGTAATAAACATCCGCTGCTTCACCTTTTTAAGGTGATATTAAGTTAAAACGTTTAAAATAATTACAGGATAATTTATTTAAGAGTGTTTTCTCTAAGTTCTTGCGATATAATCGTAGCTTCTCTCTTTTTTTCTCTCAGTTTCAATCAGGCACCTAGTGCCTAGTGTTAAGACACTCCGTTGTCCGAATTCCGCTGGAATTCGTGATAGTCCGTGTTGAATGGCAGAACTTAACGCCGCGCTTTCTTCTGCCAGAGCTGAGAAATTATATACAATTTAAATATAATCCGTCCCTGATAAACTAGTCGCGTTTACAGCCAGATGCTGTTTAACTGCGCCATGACGGCCGATTCTAATGACAAGTTATTGTTTTTTTTTTAATAGTATGTCAAATTAAACTTTACAATGACATGTATACTAAGGTATTCGTTTTCGATTTTAGCCTTGTCATAGTTGTCAGTTCAAATCGTTATGTTATTTTTTAATGTTTGTCTTTATGTTTATTTATTAAACGAAAAGTGAATGCGCTTAATTAGCTACGATTTTAGTTGTTTTATATGACGCATAACTTTAATTTGAAACGATAAAATTACCGATTAGTAAATAATAACATAAAAATAATTTTAAATATCGCAAGACAAACGCTTTAATAATAATTAAAAAAATATATAATTGCACTCTCTGCAAACTCTTAACAAATAACTTTAATACTTAATTTTTTATAATTTAATAACATTGTGCTACAGTGAAACACCAGCTTAAATATAAAGCAGCGATCGAAGGGATCACAAAAATTGCAAAATGCAGTTGAAAATCGATCGACGGAATGTCATTAAATTTTACGAGCTAATGCGGTTTGTTCAGTATTATGTTTTTGAGTTCGCGAGCTTGTTCTAATATTTGAAATTGAATATAACTTGATAGAAATCGTATCTTAACTTTATCTATATTTAAATTCTTTTGTTACTGAGTGACTGACAGATAACGCACAGCCGAAACTACTGGGCTGACACATCTGAAATTTATTAACTAAGTAATTTCTTTGGGTAGTGTAAGGAAGCCTGAGAGAGTCAGTCAGTCAAAGAAGGTCGAAAACAAAGCTTTAATTTGTATTATAAAAAATGACACTGTTTTGATATATATGAAATTCCTCTATATTCACATGCCTCTGATATTTCATTGTAAATGGTGGAACAGACGAAAATGGAGGAGTGGAGAATGGAGATTTATATATGCTACACCTAGGATATAACACACAGTGTATCTCATATGCATATGAAACTCTTGTTAATATATATTTATTATTATTTTCTCTAATAATTACAGACAAGAAACAGCGTACTTGAAACAATAAATATATTATATAAAATGTATAAAAGAAAACAACGCAAATTATTATATATTATATAACCTTATATTACTAAAGTCTACAACAGAGTCCTATTAAAAATATTAATTTGATAATTGATTTAAACCGGCAACCACTTGCTACTTAGCTGCCTCCACAACTATACTATCATTTCTCGGCGTATTAAATTTCCATAATCATTATCCATACATAACAAAAAAATAGCCAGTAGGGCTTTGCAGAGGTGGCAGGTTTCTAAACACTGCCCGTTTCATTTTCATATACCATTATTATATTTAAACCACTCAATTTATCCTGTTTAATATTGTATACAATATTGGTATTCTAATAGCCTTTTGACAGTCTTGAAATTCTTTAAAACACGCTTGAAACTTAGTAGTATAGGTTCAAAATAAATAGTTAAAATGTATATTTAGACTAGTAGCTGCCCTTTACTTCGTTTGCGTGGGCCTAAAGGTCCTTCCCACCAAAACACCTGTCACGATGAACAGCTTTTGTTAAGGCGTAATTCTCCTATAGTTTAATTAGATTACTATGGTTCTACATCTACTGGTATCCCAGCTTTCAAAATTAATAGCCTGATCCTGCGTAAGTAAGTAAGGCTATATAACAAAAAAGGTGTCATTCAAATAGGTCCTGTAGTTCCGAAGCGGGTACAAACATTCTGTTTTTACTGTTTTATCATTAATTAGTATAAGTATTTATGAATATTATTCAGTATATATATAGTTTTTGACCACTTTAATTATGTATGATAATAAATTTATGAGCTCACATTCTATTCGCAATCGGAGGACTTTATATTATATTAAAATTATATTCATTTCCTCGCTTTGTGGGTCGTTGAGTTGCGCTACTGGACACGGAGTGTACCATATTCAGGTAGAAAGTGGAGAAAGGAGTGTCTTGACTTCAAGTTCTGCCTGTTTTGTCTACTCTACTATGCGGAAGGTCTTTTGTTTGATTAATGAAAAAGGAGTTTCTAACTTTATTGTATTATCTTTGTTCATCATGTCACAAGTATATTTTATTCTTAAAAGCAATTTCAATTTCTGTAATTTTCTGTAATAATTTATGTAGCAACTATATAAAAAAATAGAAATCTAAATATTTTTACCTCGCATATAGTATGTTGGTATTAATAGTGAGAAGGTTAAAATTTATAACACATACAAAAGCTTAATTTTAATAGACATGCGTATATTTTTAATAAAGCTCTATAATTTATATATCATGAAATTTTAGAGGCCATCTTAGCTCAGCGAGAAGCGTCTGACTCTGAAAACCTTTGGGTGTGGGTTTGATTCCCACGCGGAGGATTTAAAATATATTTTCATTACTCTTTCGACAAAGCGCGGCCGTGGGTTCCGCCATTTAACACGCAATGTCTTGATCGAGAACGGTGTGGTGACGATAGGTTCTTTCTGGTTAACTATGCGGGAAAAAGCTTTAATATTTTGCTATTGTATTTTTTAATTAAATTAATAAATTATTTATTTATTATATTGCTGATTTTACCGTTATGAATAAATCTTTATGCGAGTAGGTAATATGAGTTTTCATTCCAAGCATTTATATTTAAATGTAACCGATATATTAGTTTAGTGCTGATGACGCTGGCGCAACGTGTGATTAAAAAGTAATCAAAGGTAAAAACTATTAAAGTGATTGATTTATTTACTAAAGAACAATTTACTGTTTTATATTAAAATGTAGATAGGAACTTATAGAAGTAAAACTTTACTTACTCAACAAAAAAGAAAACCTAGTGGCATATCCTCAAGTTTTATAGCCTTATAAATTTTCAATAACAAATTTTATTGTTCAACGAAATAAAATAAATTTTATTTTTGATTACATTTTAAAAGCATACTTAAGAGGATGCAGAAAATTATAAAACTACTAGTATACTAATATATTACATAAATTTTATTGTGATATAAAATATTAAAGGTCCTTACTTATTTCTTTATTATTAAATACCAAGTACTGAATGCCCGCAACTTTGTTTGCGTAGACTTTAAGGCAAACTACTTATATTTTTAAAATATTAGTATGAAAACTTGGACCCAGAACTATAATATATCCGCAGGCAACACGTAACACTCCATTCTAATTTTCGCTTCTCATCTGAATTCGAAAAAAATCGCATTAAATGTCGTAACTCAACGCCCTGGTCTATCTTACCGGTGATAAAAAATTAAAAATTTATAAATATATCGTAATAAAAATATATAAGACATTTATATAATCACTCTGTCGAGTAGGAATCGAACCCACAGTCATAGATGTTTAGCCAGACGCAGTCCCACTGCGTTACTATAGCATCAAGATCAATAATTTTTATTTTTCTACGACAAAACTGCTCGCCGTACTTTTATTTTACTAATGGGGCATTTGGAATAAACAACTTTTACTCCTTCGCCTCCCTATGAGATAAAAAATAAAAAACAATATAATTAACGAGTATTTTTAAAATATCGTACAAACATTACTGAATAAGACCCTTAGATGTTATATTATTATAATTAACAAGTACATTGCAGAGTTTTGAAAATATCTCTAAAATATAATGAAAACAAATAGACAAACAACTTTTTAAAAATTATAGATTCATTATCTATTACCGTTTCTTCGTCCACACTTCCCTAATTTATTTTTTCGTAAATATGTTCAATGTACAAGCACAAAGTTTTTACTGTTTTATTATAGTATAGGCAAATCGTTTTAAAAATATTTTCTACATCAATAATTACATAAAATAAATTTGGTATCTACTCTTTTCCAAAACGTTATAAATGGAATTCTAACAATCATTTTTCTTATAATGCTGAATTTTTAAGCAATACGAAATTGACGCGTATCGCATTTCCGCTCAATTCTACCTGTTAACGGTTGTTCAAAACAAACAAGTATTATATATTCTACGTGTTTCTTCGAATCGTTAAAATCATATTTGAATTTAGAATAAAAGTAAATGCCTACATACTGTTTATTTATTATTATACTGGTTATTTGTTCCATATGGAAAAAATATTTCACCACACTAGAAACAAATTTAAAAAAAATACGGTTTATAATTAATTATGTTGAACAGATAACAATAAAAATAGTAGTCACAGATTAAAAATTATAAATGGCATTTTATTTTTAAACATGTACCTATTTGTAAATTAAAAAGTGGAACACTTTTGGCGGGAACACGAGCTTCCTTTTAACGGTATGTCAAAACAAACATTTATGTTGATCTCATATGCTAATACTTAGTTAGTTCTATGACATCAATCGCATCGATAAATGTAAAGCAGTGTATTTTAATATAGAATTTGTTATCTATTGTAAAGATTAATTCACACAATGCTGGATATTTACCAAAGACGTTTGAAAAACCTTAAAAAAACTAAAAAAACAAAGTATTTAGTGTAACTATAATTTATAATAGGATTATATTTGATATATATATATATATATATATATATATATCAAATATAATCCTCAATATATATAATATATATATATATTAAATAGAAATATGACAATTTGAACACACTTTGTATGAAACTTCTACCACAAAAATATAACGTACTATTTGGGCATCTCTTTCTCATCTCATCTCTTACCATACTGCATTTCTTCAGTGAAACCTACTTACGATTTTTTTTACATTTTTTTAAGTATCATTCGCGCACACTAAGGAAATTGAAAAAGACATATTTCGAAAACGTATAAAAATTTGAACGCAGCGGGATTTGAACCCGCGCCTCTCGAAAACCGTTCAAGCGCTCTGACCGCTAAGCCATGCGTTTTCTAAACATGTCTTTTCCTATTGACGATATTATTATAATATTTGTAATATAACATGTGTGTGGGATAGAATGCCCAGATAGAGTTATTACTCTATATGCCCTATTGGGTATGATGGCGATTGAAATACAAATCTTGTTCTTTAAAATTACCGATTAAATAACTATTACGTAAATACCTGAAGAAAAGCTTTAGTAAACTTGCTACCAAAAATACAATAAATTTGCCATACAAATAGTTATAAGGTAAGGGCACACATTATAAAATAATGCATAACAAATGTATTAAATTCGTATCATGTATATTACGCACAGCTATAATATTATGTTCATATAAAATAACATATACGTTACTATGGCAACGTTTGTTTTACGTATCAAGAGACTAGTACTAAATATTAATATTTCAGCAAGTTTAAATTTTTCACATTTTTTTACAAGGATAAAGTTATATAAAAAATAGTGTCCATGCATGAAAACATTGGCCTTCGTGTTGTACTGTACATGTCACGTTAGACATGCGCTTTTAAAATATTTGAATCTATTCCGTTTGTGACGTCACTACTTTAAAATGCTCCTAATAAAAATACAGGATTCACCTGCCAACATCATTTTTTGTACAGAAGTCGATTCCGAAAGAGCGCATTTGACATGAGTTCATCGAATAACTTTAAATACCAAGTTTTGTTTTCTTGCATTTCGAGCATTGCCGTGACATTCTGACGCTACGTGAGAGGCAATAAGGTGTCGAATCGATTTGCGATATCGATTTTAACTTGGCCTTAACAAACATTGATGAATCTTTATCCTGTTTAGGTAACTGCCGAAACGGTTATTTACATAAAATATTTTTAAATTTCAAATAAACAGTCGACCTGTTGTCAATGGCGCTCGCAAAAAGACAAACGCCAATTGTTGTTGCATTTTATATACAGCATTACTTATGACATTGCGAAAAGTTTTCTTTATTTTTCTTTGGCAGGTAACTCTTTGATTGTGACCGACCATGCGCTCATACATATTTATGTATGTAAACGGTTGATACACGTGTAAGTAGATTATCATTTTTTTTCTGGTCACTGTTAGCTTTTTATTGTACAATAATAAGCATCATTTAATTTACAGAATTATATTGTAATTTGACGTAAAGGTTTAATTTTAAAGTTAGAAGGGCTCGATTTCTACACAAAGGTATATTATATGTTAGGTTGAATGAGTGTTAGCCACAGCCTTAAATTATCTATTTATATGTAAATTTAACTAAAAGTACAAATTGTACATTAATGAGAGTATTATAGCAAGGTATAGCATTTTAAAATATTGTTTTCCATCCATCAATAGTATCTAAGAATATTCTATTTTTCAAAAAACTTTTTAAATAACCGAACTCCTAGTAACATGCTTTTTTTGCCTTATTTAAGTTTGAGACAGTTTTTGGTCAGTGACAAACCCATTGTCAGTTATTGTCAGTGACAATGGGTGAGGATAAATTATTTAACAGTTCATTCTCGTTAACAATGGTACTGTCAGTTCCTGTCAGATCAGCATATGGTGTTTTGTAAGTATTAGTAAAAAATATATAGTATATATGCTATAAATTTTTAAGAATATTTACAATACAATTTCAGTTTTATATATATTTTAAACGTTTTGTTACACATTTAGGAATTTTCTAAATAGTTTAATTTTTCTCGACTTTTATAGGTTAAATTGCCACTTGAGACTTGAGAGAAAGAGTCGAGACTCATTTTTTTTAGCAGTTTCATGATTTTTTCCGCCTTTATTATCCACTCCGTTCATCCCTTTCCGTCTGAATTTAAGACATTGCTTGTTGACTAGCGGAACTCGCGTTTACAGTTAGACGCTGTCCATGGTCTAAATTTGATGATGGCAATTTTTTTTTAATTTAAATAGTATTTTAATTTATTTATTGATATTTCGTTGTAATATTTTTGTTCCGCCCGCTTCGCCGATTTTACATATTGTAGCATAAGGTTTCACAGGTCTTATTTGACCGAACGGTTAGTTCGCCTATAGCCTACTCGTGCGGGCAGTTGCCTCACGTTAACAATGCTTGGGTGCATGGTGTGCGGATAGACCCACTACAATGATATTTTCGGGATTTTTTTCAAGGGAGCTTTTACCGTTGTTTTTCAACCAACTGGTACTTAACGGATTTGTATCTCTTTATATCTCTTTTTTTTATTATGTTTACCAAAAAATTAAATATAAACAACTAGAGAAACTAATTCCGTCTCATTATAACAGCACGAGGAGGCATAGTTATGTACAGTGTAACACCAATAATATTAACAAAAACTCCCTAACTTATTTGAGATATTTTTTAATACTCCATTGTCCAATTATTAATGTACTAGTTAAAGCTCAGAGTACTACTTTAGTAGTGATATTATATCCACTTTAAATATATTTTTATTGTATAGCGTATACCATAGCTCAGTTAAAATTTCTTTAGTTAATAATGGTTTCAAATTTAAGTCAATCCAGCACTTGTTACACCATTTTTGCTACAAAAATGATGTTCTATTGTATTGTACTGCTGTTAATATGAGAAAAATATACTGACATCTTATTTTGCCTATCTAGCTGGTCAAAAGCGATGTATAATTAAAAAAATATATAATTTATACAAATTTCACCTATAAATTAACAGTACTCAAAAGTCATAATAAATTCTTTGATTTTCACGATTATTACTCATTTTGAAATGAAACTATTTTTAACCGGACTAATCGTGTATAATATTGGTATTCTAAATTCATTTTAGAACCCGACGTTTCGAGCACTTTACAGTAGTCCGTAGTCACAGGTAGACTGAGGTGGCATTTGTCTGTGATTTGATACAATTATTATATCAAACTACCGCCAACGATTTCTTAGTTACCTCGCGTGCTGCCCTGAATTCTTGCAGAATGAGCTGACTGTATCTTGCTCTCTGGTGTGATCGGATTTAGCCTTCAAAGTTTTCAGTATTGGGTCCCAGGTGGTAGAAAGTTTCCAACCGTCTTCTCTATTGAAATTAGGGTCTAAAATGTATTTTCGAATACCAATATTATATGCGATTAATCCGGTTAGAACTAGTTTCATTTCAAGAAGTATTTGAGTCAATTCTCAGTATTTGAGTATATCAGATATCACTCTACTTTGAACCTATCACTTCTAATCACTTGATCAAAGCAGTACGTCGATCCAACTTCAGTAAGCCTATATTAATCTGATAAGTCGTCTGTACATAAAGTTATTAATTAGTACATTGAGATTTATCTCAATGGTCAAATAACATGTTCGTGCCACTAGAATTTAGTATTTCCTTTATTATCAAAAAATAAAAAAAAATCAAAAAAATCAAAAACGAAATAAATCTACGATGGCCTACATTTAGTACCTAACAATCTAAATATTAGTAAGGCCGTTGCGGCGCAACGTGACTGAGTTCTTAATTTTTGAATTGATATACATATCCTACATACCTTATCATTCAATTTCAATTTTCTAAGTCATCTGTAAGTTATATTAGGTCAAAAACCTATTTTGAATCTTTAAATGTATCGATGTAGAGAATGTATATATTTGTAAATTTAGATAGTTTAAAAGTTTGATTACTAAAGGGCTCGGTATCCAAATAAATTTGGATGAAATTTAATAATGTGGCCTAATAAGCTCAGATTTTACATTATTATCTCTAACTATCTCTCACGTTATAGTTCTGAAAAATTTATGGTTTCTCGTCCCACTCGCGGCGTCGTTCGCGTGAACTATAGCTATTTCCTATTTCCAGCGGCCTTTGGTATAACAATAAATTTCCTGAAAAAACTAAAAAAATTGGAGAAAAGTATATAAATATAAATACGTTCATCCCCAAATCTTCAAGCATATCTATATAAAATTTCATCTCAAACTCAATTGGTTCCGCGGTTTCACCATGCTGACGTAACAGACGGATAAAACAATGTCGCTTTTGCATTTATTTTAGATATTAATCTGGATATCTTATTAAATACTTAATTAAATCAAAATTCTTATACAACCCTGGATGATAAAAAAGAAAATTTAACCTAAAGTATGAGGAAGATAAGCTTATTATGGACCTTCGATTGGTCACGAATCACGATGCAACATTGTACTAGTTGCCCGTCCTTAGCAATGACACGGTAACAACGCTGTATTGGCATGCGACTCGCGTTTAGCCTTTACGTTATGTAATAGATATTATTAGAGATTCAATATATTCATACATATGTTATTAGGGAATTTAAGCACTTGCGGCTCAGTGGTGACGTGCTTAATTGTATGCGATGTAATACATTCTAATTTCAAAGATTAAATATATTGTTTGGCATTCCATGGATGCACTATGCGCGAGCCGGGCAGTTTGCATTGCAGCAAGTGGAACTTGGAGCAGTGCATGGATCTTGCAGATTGCCTTTAACCTTAAAATACGCATTGGCGCTCGCCGTTCCAACGTCCGTTAATCTTTCTAAATTTTATATTAAATCTATTTTATATATAATCTAAATAATGTTTGTATAAAAAAATCTTTCTATAAAAAAATGGGAAATTATTCCTTATAACCCCACTACTGTTTTTAAAGAGTACCTTGTGATATTACACCTTAACATTATACAATGTTAACCCACCATACGGTGGGTGTCGTAACCCAACGCTATATTTTGTTTAACCAGATTGTGTGAAATGTCCATAATATAATATATGCCTATGTTATTGTCATCCTCAACTTTAATTGCTTGAACTTTAAAACCTTTGCCATATGATCTTTCGTAGATTCTGCTGTAAAGTGTAAAAATCAAAAGCGCTGATTTTGGTGCATAAAATATTAATTTTGAGTATCTACATGAAAATAATCTCTCTACAGAGATGCTAACAACAAATGTAAGTTGTAATAAGCGTATAAGAGTTTCAACGTAGCTGGTTGTAAAGCGCATGGCTTAGCGGTAGGAGCGCTTGAACGGTTTTAAAGAGGCGCGGGTTTAAATCTCGCTGTGTTCAAACTTTTATATGTTTTCTAAGTCTTTTTTAATTTCCTAAGTGTGCGAATAACACTTTAAAATATGTTTAATAAATAGCATTCTCTCTTGCCAAACGATGGTTCGTAGAATAATCTTTGGGTAGCAATAATTTTATATTGGTATAAATTAACATTACTATCAATTCTAGATAACTACATTTTATTTTCTATATTTTTTCTCTCAGCTCTTATTTACTTACTTTTGTACGCAGATAAAAATATGCCAGTGATAGTGATAAATCACTCCGATTTTCACCTTTATCTATATCACAAAAACACCAAGAAAAAATTATTACAACATAGCAAAAATATGTGAATTTACACAATAATGTATATTTATATATCTATTTCCGAAAATCACAAAATGACACATCACTTTTATCTATGTATTTCTTCAATTGTATAATATCATCAATGTGATATAGGTTTTGAAATGAAACTATTTTAAACCGTTCTCCACTTTCCACCCGAAATCGAGACATAACACATTGAGTGGCGGAGCTCAACGCCGCGCTTTGTACCTAAAAGGTACCAAACGAAGAAATTAACGAGAAACGCAGAAACGGAGGTTCGGGGTAGTATAAGAGGTTCTCCTGACTACCCAGTTATGCGAGAAAGCTGACTATTTTAGCCAGATTAATCGGGTTTATTTTGGTTCAAATATGTACACAAATAGCGAAAACCAAACATCTTATAACACATATTTAGCGTATACATTATTCAATTCAGTTATATGCGGGTCTGTCCAGACGAGAGAGGCCGCGACCTCCACTTATCGCCACCATGTAAAAGCCATTCCGCCTACATTTCCGTATTCCGTAATGTAAGAGACAATTTTATTTAAGACTGAGGTCACAGGTTCAAATTTTAGAGGTAAATTTTTGTTCAGCCATATTTTATTGGACAACCTATATATATATTAATCGTAGCTGATATAAAAGGTATATATAATATTAATTACCTACAATTTACTTAACGGAACAAAAAAACCTGCACCACAGATAAGACAAATAAAATATTAAATAAGACAAATACAATATAATTTTTTTTTTAGAAATCGTCTATAAAATTGAACATAGCGAAATTCGAACCCACTCCTCATTCAAATTTTATACGTGTTCTAAAAATTATTCACATCACATGGTAAGTGTGTGATTAAAAAAAAAAAATTTTTAATTATTTAATTTACTTTTGATATATATATATATACGTTATATAAACCAAAGTAGCGGTTACCCAGCTGTTTTTGCACATCGATTATGAGTATTCGACCTCCACGCTTATCAAAGCCGTGCACAAGCCTTTCCGCTTAAATTTCCGTGCCATTGGACGATGTTACCGATATGCTTTATTTTACGAAGGTCCTTTTTTCAGAATCTTAAATAAATATTCATGTTATTGAGATGTAATGAATTCTTATATTGGTTGCAAACTTACCTGTAACCGTTCTTCATTTTCTGAAGTTGACCAGGTTTTGGACCTCCAAAGGTTACTTTTGTATATTTTTTTCTCTATTATTCCGTGCTTTGATCTAAATGACCTAAGCATGTTAATTTCTTTCATTTCCATTCCTAAAATCACAATTCCACTCACTGCCGCCTTTCTACCGAAAAACTCGGGATATCCAATTCGGTATTCATCTTTCGTTTATCGGTTACTAAACCTGTAATTTATAGAAAACATTATTTTAGTTCTACCCATAATATTAATGTCAATCATATGATCAAGTTAGCCACTAAGGAAATATTATGTTATATAATATGTACCTATATATAACATACTGGCGACCCGCTCGCGGCTTCATCCGCCCTTTTCGTTAAACAATGAAGGAAGGAATTGAAGGAAAAACTAGTCGATCTCTATATAAAATTTCACCACAATCGGTTCAGCAGCAGCGCGACGACGTATTTGACAGACCGACAGAATTACTTTCAGAGTTTAAGATGGAACGTTGTATATACCATAGGTATTTCCTTCAGTCCCTACAAGTTTATTGTCTTATAATAACTATGGATGGGTTTAATTATTATTAATCGTATAAATAATTGACATCAAAAACAATATTCAAGCTGGAAAAAAATACACAAAACTTATAAGTTTTATGAATCATGTCTTAAGAATACCTCGAAGGAACCTTCAAATTTAGTGATTGATAAAGAAATCTGTGCAGTAAGCCAGTTACCGAATGTAGGTCAAGATGCGTCGCCCCACTTAGCGTTGCACTTGGCCGACTAATGTACGCGTCGTCATTTCCAGGGTGACCATGGTTTTTGTAATTTTCTTGTATATAATTTTTAATATTTAACTCTACTAAAAATTATCTGTGAAGAAAGTTTTTTTTTAAAATTCTAATTGTACATTTATATAAAGCGGGAAATTTATTTAACATTTTTTTTAGTCAAAGTCCGCTATGTGTAACGGTATATCTAAAAAAGTAAAAGTGTCGAAAAGTGAAAAAGGTGTTTTTTATAGATCTCATTAGTTAGAAACTTTTAATTAATTACATTTCCAATAAGGCTTTAGATACGATGAATATCTACAAAATTATCAAAAATGCTTGCAAATTGATAATAATTAGAAGCTCCTTTGACAAGTAAACACGCGTTGCCATAGCAACCTGTTGTTTATACAGACGTGTATGTAATACATATGGTAGTATACGAGTATGTTACATATATTTTATTAATTTAATATATTTTTTATGAGTTGCTTAAAAAAACAAATATAATTCTGCATTCCCTTTATCCATACTAATATTATAAATTCGCAAGTAGTCTCTCTGTCTAGTCTGTCTGTCTGTGACGTCATCACGACCAAACCGCTAAACCGATTGTAATGAAATTGTATATACAGATACTTAAAAGTCTTGGAATTAATATAGGTTATTTTTTTTTCACACATTTTTTTCCATGAATTTCATTGTTTTAAAAGCTCAATGAAAGCCGCGGGCGGGTTGCTTGTATAAACTATAACTGTGACAAATTGCATAGTGCTCCGTCACAAAACGGGGTTACAACATTTTTCCTTCACATATTCATATAAAGATATTACCAAGATATATTGCATGTGTAAAGCTATTATTTTGTTTCACAATACACATGTGAACTTTCAATCAAAAGTAATTAGGGAATAACAACGGCATATAACACACACACGTAAAGGACTTCGCTGGAATTTGAATTGCTCAAGTATAATTTAGGGCGAAAAGATGTAATAATCAATAATAATCATCGTAAAGGTTGTGATATTATGTAATATTTTTATACGACAGTACAGACTTTATGAATTCATTTATATATGTAGTTTTTTTTGCAGCTTCACTGTTTTTCTCGCATAGCAAGGTAGTCAAAGAGAACCTAGAGCCGTCCGTTCGCCACTTTCTGCCCGAAATCAAGACATTGCGTATTCAGTGGCAGAACCTGACACCGCGTTAGGTACCAGAGAGGAGAAATAAAAATATTTTAAATATAATTATTCCCCCGAGTTGAAATGGAACCCACAGCCAAAAGGCGTTTAGAGTCAAGATGACCTTAGTATCGCATTGTATTAGACCAATATATTTTACTAAGTTTTGGCTTTCTGTATTTCGAAAACTCGTTTTATTATAATTATTATGGATACTTTACATCAATATATTTTTTAACATAAAAACTCTTTCGTTACTCACTGAGTGACTGATAGACAATGCACAATTGAAACTACTGGACGTAAAAGAAACTGAAATTAGTATATATTTTACTTGGGGAGAGTATTTTATGATAATAAATTATAAATGTAGAAAAATATATTAATTTTAGATTTTGTATAAATGAAAATAGTAAATATTGCTAGCATCATAAAATCTAAGCAAATTAAGCTAACTTTATAAATCACAATCCATACTAATAATAAGAAAGTAAGTCTGTCTGTGATGACATCACGGTCAAACCGCTTAACCGATTGCGATGTATTTTATATATAGAGATACTTGACGATCTTGCTATGAACATAGGTATACATTTTCTATTTTTTTTCAGGAATTTCATTGTTTTACGAAAAGGCCGCCAAAAATACGAAACAGCTATATTTCGCGCGGGCGAAGTCACGAGCGGGTCACTAGTATTCTAATAATGGTATGTACATCATAATTTGATATTTAATGTAAATTTAATTTATTTTAAATATTAGTCATATATTTATTTAAGAAAAATAATATATAGTCACCGTACTACTGTTCGACTTCCATCACATATTTCGATAATGCTCACTCATTTGTGTAATGACAGGTGGTTCCGCGCTCGTTATCTACGCTTATCAGCCGAGGTTGCTTCGAACCTGACAATGAATTGTGTATAGTGAGGTACTTTGTCGATAATATAAGAAAATGTACATGTTTTTCTATACAATATAAGCTATGCCAATGTTGTATATTTCTATTTCTTTGAAAAAAGTATTTTGTTTGAAGTAAAAAATGCATTTTTAAATACTTTTAATAGAACTTCTCAAATCACGTTCAATCTGAATACTTTTTAATTTTATAATTACAAGAATAAATTTATATTATTTATATGAGTGAATAATATTACGATATATATTAGTACCTACCTATTTTATAAATATCTGTGTATTCTATGTATTAGGTAGGACAATGTCTATAAAATAGAATAAAAATGTAACTGATCGTGGTCTGTACATGAAATATATATGAAAAATAATAATATTGGGGACATTTATCAATATAATAGAACCATTTATAGATAAATGAAAAATATATTTTGTGTTCGTCTGTTTATCTGTTTGTCTGTGCACGCTAATCTCAGAAATTGGCTATACAGATTTAAATGCAATTTAGACTATTGTATTTTGGTTAGCATTTCTTGACATTTAGTGTTTCTTTCAACAAAAATAAGTTACAAACATTTAAATTATAAATTTAAGAAAAGTTTGTGATTTAAGTGAGAACGCGGGCGGGTGACCAAATGAAATAGTTTAGTCGTGTAGTTTTCGCAGGCGAAGCAGGAAACGGGTCGCTAGTGTGTAATATATTTTTACACCACCCACGTTATATAACTTTCCAAATATTTTAACATTAGGGTTGTCTGGAAATGATCGCTGTTTAGCAATAATACCGCCTTTTGTGCCTAACATGTTTGTAATTATTTTGTTCTTTTATCAATATATATATATATAATCAATAAACATATAATTATACAATTGATATGTATTTAAGACATATCAGTATAGGCAGTCGTTAATATCTGCATATTGTTTTTGATTTACTCTATCAATTTACGTTTGGTAAAAAAATTGAGTATTATAAATGAGCTTTTGAAATAAATTACAGCTATAACTATTGTAATACAACATATTCATTATAACCTCCTACTAAACTCTGCGGTAAACTTAGTTTTTAAACTAGATTTTTTGGTAATCTAACTGATTACTTATTCTCCCCGCATGGAATTTTAACCTACACTTGTTATAAGTATACCTTTTTTTTATTTTTTAACGTGAGGAAATCCTTTACGGATACCCGCCCGTTTGGGGACTCGGACGCGGTTATGTGGGACTCCGGACCGGCCGTTTACCCACTAAAACCTCACCGTGCTCCTCCTCCACCGCCACTGGCCAGGGCCAGGAGGACTTCAATCTTCCGTGAACCCTGGCGGCTGTTATAAGTATACCTACAGTCACATACGTCCAAATTGCACTTTGACGACCTGTTTTATGATATTTATTACATTTTCTAGTTCTCAATTATTTACTACAGTATTCTATAATCGATTTACAATTTAGTTTAGTAAAAAGCACTCATTCATGTTATTTTATCGATACTTACTTTATATTTGTACATCACTAAACAAAGTTATAGGGGCCAGGCCTTCGACCGTACGAAGGAACTTTGTTCCGACAAATCATAGATCCTTTAAATATGAACTGTATGGAAACTCGACATATAGTAAGTGCACGCACTTTGACATGAGTGCACTCCAGTAGAATAATTATATTTATTTTATTTATTTCTTAAAAAAAATTTTTATTCTCAATTATTTTCTACTTTATTCTGAATACCAAAGTTGTTGTTATATTATTTTCAAGTGTTATTTACTATATAATATAAGTGTTAAAGATAATCGTTATAGATTTATCTTTAAAATGAGTTCAGCTGTGATTGTTCTAGTGTTTTTGTTATGTTACGTGAATATTGGATTGTGCTATGTAAATTGTAAGTATGGAATCAAAATCATCTTAACTATGACTTTTGGTGGGTACTATTCTTAATGCTTGAGGAAGTGAAAGTAAAGTTAAAATAAAATAGAATAAAAGAGCAAAATAGAATAAAAATGAATAAATTTATTACAGCTTCACGCTTTTCCCGATTTATGTAGTCAGAGTTAACATAGTAACAAAACACTCCGTTCATCACTTTCCGCCCAAAATCGAGACGTTGCGTATTAAGTGGCAGAACTCAACGCCGTACTTTGCCTTAGGTATCAGAGCGAAGAAATAAAAATAGATTATATACTATCGACCCACTCGCGGCTTCACCTTTCGTAAAATGCATGACAAAACTATTTCAATTTATCGCCCATCCGCGTTCTCACTTAAATCACAAACTTTGCTTAAATTTATAATTTAAATAGTTTTTAATTTATGTTTATAAATCGAAATGAAATAAACACTAAATGTTAAAGCAAGCTTACCAAAATAAAATAGTGAAATTGCATTAAAATTAGTTAACCCGTTTCTGAGATTAGCGTGCACAAACAAACAGACAAACAGATAAACACAAACAGACAAGAAAAATTAAAATCATTGTTTTGGGTTTAATTATATTAATAAATGCCCCTAATAATATATTTTTTTCATATATCTTTCATGTACGGACAGCGATCAGTTACATTTTTATTATATGTATAGATAATACATTTTCCGAGTCGAAATCGAACCCACAACCTGCACCACAGTGGCCTGTATGTGTTTATACATTCATTTTAATAATAGTAGAAATTTATCCATTTATACTTATATTTTTTCTTTCCTGTGCATGTCCTGCATTTCGCCTTATTAAATCACAGAACCTACTGATACTGCTACTTTGTTTTTTTTAATTTATAGACAATTAATAAATATATTGTTGATGGAATACCAAAAATATTAAATATATCTGTATTTTCTTTTTATTATTATTATTTTCATTCTGTGGACGTGTAAAATGAAATGTTGCTTTAGTAACGTATATGTTAGGTTATATAAAGCTATATGTCAAACTGATGGTAGTACTCGTATATTTAATATTTATTTTATTGATTTGATATTTTTTTATATATACATTATTGTAAAAAAAATTAGGTTTCTACAGTTATTGTCCACATACACTTAAAAACGATACAAAAATTCAAACTGCTCCATTTTTATGTCTTTAGCAAAATAGCGTTTAAAGTTTTTCTCTTAACGTATTAATAAAATGATACTCGTAAGCAAACGTAATATAAACATGAAACCCTAAATGGTATTTAAACTACGAACATTCATCGTACCCAACAAGGCAAGTAGTAATTGCGACATAATGGCGTTTAATGTATTACCTGAATAGACCTATTTGACTCTGAAAAAGTTTAGACCCAAAAATGTATTTGATTACAGTAAAAGCTTTATGTAAAATAATCTTGAGGCAAATAATATTACAAATATTAAATACTACTTGATATAAATCTTAATTATGAAGTAGAAAAACTTTACCGTAGGCTAATAATTGTGTTTTATTAAAAAAATATAAATAACTTCAACACAAAATATAATTTTACGAGGTGTTCATTTAAAATAAGCGTAGAGGGGTTGAAAGGTCTGTAAAAAAATATAGTCGTTTTAGATTTAATAACGAGTTAGAACTTTATATTATACTATTAACATATATATGAGGCACGACAAAGCTCGGCGTTGATGAGGATCTTAGGTAACTGATATGATTTGGTTTTTTGTCATTGGTATTTGGTTAATTTCCTATTTACAGAAAATACGAAAGATGCTATGGAGAAATAGAGAATAAATTATTTATATTATATATATATTATTTAATTACAATTTCTCCAAATATACATACCCAATATATCCCCTAGAAATTAAGTAATCCAAATTGGAGTTCCAATAACAAAATAATGGCATAATAATTTCATTTAAATTACAGTGGCCGATGTAGAGTGTGGCAAAGTGATCTCACGTAAAGGTCGCATAGTGGGTGGCAGTGACAGCTTGCCCGCCGAATTTCCGTGGGCGGCGAGCATTTGGCGGCAAGGCACGCACCAGTGTGGCGCTACCGTTATAAATGATAGATGGTTGCTAACTGCCGGCCATTGTGTTTGCAGGTATGTGCGTTTGGTACAGAAATATTATTATAGATTTCTATGTGGGTCCCAGCTTCACTGCAGCCCAAGCGCGCCTAGTCGTGGGAGGGCGCAAATCTTGAAATTCCAAAAGGGCATCAGACGCCCTACCCAGTAGGCTGAGCTCGGCTCGAGCGAAGCAAAGCCCTCCACTACGAACGAAGTACGCAAGCCGAGGACCGTGTCTCACCTCCCAAGGTGGTCCAAACCAAGGTCAGAGCTCGTCTAGCTCTGCCTCCCACAAAGCCCACGTGAAAAATTAAAAAAAAATTAAAAAAAAATTCTGTGTGAAGAAAATATAATAACATTTTGCTTTTTTTATTATATATATATATATATATATATATGATGGCCGCATAAGGGCCTCTATCTATCAGATCTTTAGATATATATTTCACAATGATTTGTCGCCCTGTATGCAATCTGTATTATTTATTATATGAAAATCTTTAGACCCCTCTTTGAGAAACTACAGAAAAAACAATATTTTTCATAATAATGTATTAGAAATATGTTAAGTTCATAAAATAAATATTAGACACACTTCAATATGTGTAACACTTCTGTACAAAGTGACATACACTTTTATAAGGCTACGCGTATTTTACACGTAACTACAATATCTGTAAAAGACGGAAACCGGTAAAAAAATATATATTCATATATGACACAAATTTAAGTATTTTCTTACAATATAATAATGCAAATCAATCTCAATTCTCATATTACGTGGAACTTAGGTATGTTGCAAGAGAATTTTACAATGCAAATTTTATTGTCGATCGTCTGAAACATCAAAACTTTGTGCATAAAACCCCGCCCTTCCACTAACACTAATGTATGTAATGTAAGCTGTTATTGATTTTGGATATTCAATAGGTTATATTTCTGAAAATATTGTATTATTATTGGATTCGGACACGTGGACAATTTTTTAAGTAAATTTAACTGTAAAAATTCAGTTTTCAAAATTAACGTTGTAAGGTTTGCTTATGTTGGTGAAGCAAATTGAAAGCCTGTTCAGAATATTTATTACTTTCATAGTATTTTTTAAGAAATTTGTGGAAAATCATGCACGTACCAATATTGTGTTATTTTATTATTCTACAAACTATATGTTCGTACCTTTTGGTTATAATAATATTTTTTTTAAATGAAAATGTTTTTTTCACATTTTCAAACTGGAGTGAGAGCTTAATTTTTATACGTATACCCTAAGAAGTCCATTTTTTGTAATTAACTAAATTAAACGTAATTAATCCAAATGTTTTATATAAATTACTGTTTTACTAATACTAGCTACTAAATCTACTATATTTAAGGATAGTAGCTACACACTTTTTCCCGTACACCAGGGTGGTCAGTGACAACCTTGTGTCAAGACACTCCGTTCTCCACCTTCCACCCGAAATCGGTATATAGCTTGTTGAGTGGCGGAATTGAGCCGCGCTTGTCTTAGGTACCAGAGCGGAAAAATATAAATATTTTAAATATAATCTTTTCCTCAACTTGGAATCGAACCAAGATAGGATAAGGTAACTTTATTATAGCTTGTACGATATACATATTTTGTTTATCTTTTTAGTGTTTTCGACGAATTCTACAAATCGAAACAGTTAACTTTAGTTGTTGGATACACAGATATATCTTCAAGTGATGGAAGTGAAAAGCTATCTAAGATAATACCACATCCAGAATATAGGTAAGTGTTTATCTTTATACGGAGTGTCTCATTAGTAAGCTTATGTTTACTTAGCTTTCTGCGTGAACGCAACGAGGGGCGTGTGGGTTATGGCAATCTGTAGTTTGGCTTTTGAAAATTCAGTCGCTATGGAGCGTTTCTCGGTAGTAAAGTTTTATAAAAATGGTGATTCGGCGACTACAGCGCGTAATAGATTCTGCAGTATTCGAGGTTTTCACCTTAAACTTAAACGATGCTCAAAGCATGGCACTTATTCGAAAATGAGGCAATAAAATTGAGGAGACCGGTATAACGCTGGAAATACCACCCAAATCTGGGTGTCATTAAGCACGGTAGAAAACGTGGAGAGTATATTAATAAGTCTGTTCGTAACGACTCGAACCTTGAAATTCGGAAGCGCGAGCAGCGCGTAAAGCTGCTTTAAATATTGAAATGAAACTATTTTTAATTGGGTTAATCGCGCATATTATTGGTATTCGACAATACATTTCAGAAACCCGACGTTTCGAACATTTTACAGTAGTCCGTGGTGATAGGTAGACTGAGATGACATTCGTTTGTTAGTTGATACAATTATTATGTCAAACTACTGCCAACGTTTTCTTAGTTGCCTCGCGTACTGCCTTGGATTCTTGCAGAATGAACTGGCTGTATCTTGCTCTCTGGTGAAGTAAGTTTGAGACTTCAAAGTTTTCAGGGTTGGGTCCAAGGCGGTAGAAAGTTGTAACAGATATATCCCAAGGATGATCCGCGAGGCTATTAAAATAGAAAAACATCCTAATTTCAAAAGAAAAGGCGGTCTTTAATCTAATGTTTACGTCAATAAACCGACTTCCCTTGCGCATTTGAAAGACAATATCCATCACGAAAGCGGAACTAGGCGAGCGAGGGCGGGACGTGTGCATGCCTCATGTTTGGTTTGCACAATGCAATGCTGGCACCGAAGCTGTTATAGGGCAGGGAAACGTGGGTATGTCAGAAGAAGAATGAAAGAAAGATTAATGCTGTAGACATGCGATCTCATCGTAGGATATGTGGAGTCAGCTCAGCTGATTGAATCTACAATGAAGAGATACACAGAATGGCAGGCGTAAGCAAGAGAGTTATAGTAAAAATCAAGAAGAATGTGCCCAGGGGATTTGGGCACGTCGTGAGGATGAGTGATAAAAATTATATAACTTTTATATAAAGCAAGGGTGGATCACGACTGGAGAAAGGTCCCGTAAAAAGCATGAGGACCCCCCGGAGTTGATGATGAGGCTAAAGAAGTATGCAGTGACCGTAGCGTTTGGCGCTTTGGGGACCGAACCCACAACCAATGACTTTTTTTAGACGTTGTCCCACTGCACCGCTGTGGCCTTATATATATGTGTGTGTGTCTGTCTGTGTATTATATCATGAAATCTAATTAAAAACAAATGTCACGAAAGACATTTTGTGCTCAACTCGTGTATGATTTAACAAAACACTTGTAGATATTTCATTGCGAATGTATAAGAATTTTCCTTGCTTTTGTGTGACTTACAAATGCCTGACATTCATTAGCATACTCTTTCATTACATTACGTCATATTCTATTGTTTTTGCTTTTCTTTCATGTTCTGAGACAACTTTTGTCATGTTCTATGTTGTAGTTACATATTGTTTCACAATTTAATGATAAAGTTTACTGGTTTTTGAATAAAATTCAACTATTTTAATGATATTTAACATTCTTAATTAGAAACGATGTCACAAATATTGTATTACGGTATTATATTATACCTACCGAATCCGAGACATTGCTTGATGAATGGCGGGACGGCGCGCTTTGTCTTGTCAGTAGAACGGAAAATGAAAATAACTTAAATGTTCCACCAAGTGAAAATCGAACCCACCCATCACGCTTACAATCTGATAAAGAAAGAATATAAATGAAACACTATTATGTATAATAATTTATTGAAAATAACGTATACATAAAAGAAAAAAAGCTTTACGCATGGCAGAGAAAAGTTTGTGTCAAGACACTCCGTTCTCCGTTTTTCATTTAGAAACTATAAATATATAATTGGTATTAAAATATTTATCCAATTCGTAGATGCAACAAGAAAACCAATGACATAGCGCTTTTGAAGACCGCCCGTCAATTTCAATGGACCAATGAACTGAGACCCGCGTGCCTTCCACAGCCGTTAGGTTCAGATTTTAGCGGCAAGATGGCTACTGTAGCTGGTTGGGGTTTCACTAATGAAGACAGAGGTATAGGTATGTTGAAATGATTGAAGTTTTTTAAAAATGTGTTTCACAAAAATTAAATAATTAAATACAAGAAATTTTCTAAATTCTAACAAAAATGTTATTTTATATTTTATAATATGTGCAAAAGTTGCAATCTATTACTTGTTTAAACATACACATGGAAATTTCAAGTCCTTGGAACGTTACATTTAGTATTCTAGTAATCTAAACGAAACAAAAAAGAAAGGAAATTTGTAATTGCGATTGTCTGGTACAAATCTGAAAAAAATGAGAATTTTATTTTATCTTTCCAGGAACAAGACCAAATATTTTACAAAAGACTGAAGTAGTTGTAGTAGAGAACGGTGAATGTAACAGCTGGTACGAATCAAAAGGCAGCAAAGTGAGAGTTATAGCGACTCAAATCTGCGCTGGGCATGAACAAGGCGGCCGAGATTCTTGTTGGGTAAGCTTACAAGAAAAATCAACCATTTTGATATATGGATGATAAATATTTAAATACTTACATTACACTTTTTCCCGCATAGAATAGGGTAGTCATAGAGAACCTAGGGTCAAAACACTCCACTTTGCATGGAGAAATAGAAATATATTCAATAGCATCAATAATGTGGGAATAGAACCCACAACCAATCGCGTTTACTAACAGACTTGTACCACTGCACCACGATAGCCCGAAGGTTATATTTAAAGTATTTTAATTTCGTCTGTCTGTTAAAATAAAGTGTGATATTGAGGGGGCTATTGGGTAAACTCTTCGTGTACTCGCTTGATGTCGGCCCTTTACGAATTTGTGTTTCATTCGGGAGGACGGACAGTGTAGTGGGCCGGTGCACCCTGGGCGGCGAATAATTATTTCTCAAGAATGTTATTTCCTTTCGTAATGATTGCTCGGCGGCGAATAACCCCACGCGACGAGCATCTTCCACGTCTTCCTCTGACTAGCAGAAGACAAAGCGTGAGGAGCGCGGGCGTGCTTGGCGTGTACTTACACTACCGCTACTACGGCATAAGCATCTACTGGATTCTACGCCAGCGCCCGACATATCGGAACTCGACATGAGATTGCGGTCTGGTCAGGCAGAGTGTTGTGCCAAGTGTCATACGGTGAGGAGGGGTAGACCTTTGAAAAACCGTGCTACTGGTTCAGCACGCTCTCGCCGAGAAGAGATGAAACTTGCGGGGACATCACGCTAAGAAGATATTGACAAAAGCCTGTCTGACTAGGCATTGCAGCGAGAGTGGCTCAGCGGTGGAATGCACGAGAGACACTGCCCTGTGTTCAGCTGAAGAGCTGCGCACCTATGCCAAGCAACGCATTGGGTCTATTTTGGAGGTAGGGACGAAATCCGGACAACTTAAGGGCACATATGAGCGGAAACTTAAGGACGCTGCTGCAGCTTTTTCTAACATTATTAGGTCACTTGTATCTTGTACTGAGAGTGACGAAGTGCTCCGAATGCGTGAGGAAAATAAGAGCCCCACTGAAGAGGTGGAGAAATTGAGATCGGAGTTGCAGTCTCACAGTAAAGATATACAGGACTTGAACGGGGCTCATGTGGCCATGCAAAAAACGCCCCATGCGCTCAGCATTTGTGGGAAAGAATTTGAGAATCTATAGTTTCCTCCGTGGGAAATATGATCGATGCCCGCTTAACCGGCATTGAAGACCGTCTCTTACATGCAAAACCTGTGCGACCTCCACTAGCTCATGAAATTCCTGTAAGGGTGACAGTACCTCCGACGAAGACGGTGTGAAGGCTTAGTTTAGGCGCAGACCAAAGCCTAAAAAGACTACAGGACGTATCCAAGCTAACATAATAAGCATAAATAACAATAATTATCAAGTGTATGTGAATGACTGAATGACAATCAACTAATTAGGTTATAACGAGATATTACTTGCCGTATAATAATTCCATTACAGAGTGGAAATCATTGTTTATTAATAATATAGATTTACTAATACTAATTATTACTGAAGTCTTCAATATATTTAAATTAGTTTACGGTTTTGTATCAGGTTAGAATTAAATAAGCAAATTTTGGTCAAAAACATAAGGAAATATGATTATTAATAAGTAAAACAGTTAAATATATTCAATTCCCATTCAAAACTAATATTGTGAACACTTTTCAATAAGCTTTACCTGCTACCTATCAATCTAAGAACAGCTTGCAGCACACTAATTTGACCCACATACTCTTATCAACATACTCTCCAAATAAAGTACAAATTTAAATATATAATATAATATATATATTTATTATTGTATATATAGTTATATTATATATGTATTGGAATAAGTATGTATGTATTTATGTATATGTTTATGTATATATTTTATATTAGTAATATGCCTTACTTTAAGTTTAATTGTGTTTATTTATTGCACAGTACTATTATTCCGCTATGTATTGCCTTCATCTACTTCCACAGGTTGGCTGGAAGAAATCACTTTTAGAGATAAGTCCATCCTGCTAACTTAATTTCTGTAAAGTAAATTGTGTTGTTTTTTTAAATACAATTAATAATATATAATTACGAATTAATTATGTGAAATTTTTAATTAAGCGTCTATTTCAGGCTGACAGCGGCGGTCCTCTAATGATAAACGGCGACAAAGAACACACTATGGTCGTAGGTGTAGTTTCAACTGGCAGTGGCTGTGCTAGGGCTAAGATGCCAGGTATTTATACTAGAGTATCTAAATACACTGAATGGATCACTTCTAGTGTAAACAATGAAGACGCTAGATCTGGCCTAAGTTGGTATTTGAGAAATGGGTAGAATTTTATATAGAAATGTACGTTTTGATATAAACTGTAAGCAATTGTTACAAGAATATTGTTAAAACGCAGCCTAATAGTAAGACACCTAAGTACTTTTTGTAGTGTCTATGTAAAAGCAAGTGTTTGTTAAGCACATTAAAAAGTAATATATGAAAAAAAAAACAATTAAATTTCCACTATTTTGTGTTTTGTGTGGGAAACAATATCCACCTGTTTATATTTATAATGAATTCTCTTCGACCCCAAGTCTGTTTTTGTGTATGGAAGATCCATATCTTCCATCCTTATGGCTAAGTGGCCGTCCACTTAGCCATAAGCCGCGTTTTGTATATTTGTTCTTTTTTTTTTATTTATTTTTTTATGTGTTACGTCCCTTATTTTGTCAATACAATGTATAATATATTAATGGCATTATTTGTTGCATTATTATAATTCATATATGCATGCTTTTTTGAACTAAATGAAGAGAACCAAATTAATTATTTCTCGATTTTCAACAACAATATAAGTATTAGGTGTCGAATGACTGAATCCTAATATAGATTTATCAAACTTGATTGAGGAAAAGTTGATTGATGATTCAAATAAACCTATCTTTAGTTTCAATTATCAATCAATTTGTCAAACGCAATTTTAAGTTTAACCAATGAGATCAAAAGGTTTTTTGCTTTAAATTTTTGTTTGATTTAGGAGTATTGTTGTTAAGTAACCAGTAAATATATGTTTAAAATGTATTTTTAATTAATTGATTGATTTAAATTTTTATTATATACATACAATTACATTTTATTTTATTTATATGTCTTCAAATGGAAACTCTTAAATAAAGTAACTCTTAAATTTTAAACTAACATTAAGTATATAAAATTGTCTTATTTCCAATATTTAACATGTGATACTTATAGGTACAAAGTTTGATGTAATATTTTATATTAATTTAAAATTTAATAATTTATTAAAGTTATATAAGTCAGTTAGTAAGTAAGTTACCAAATTTTGTAATTACTGTGATATTTATATTATAATTATACAAATATAAGAGTCAATAAAATTATTTAAATACTAATAGTCTCTTCTTTACAATATTTCTCGAAATCCATTTTACTCTTTTCTATAACTTCATACAATCTTCTTCCAGCAGTCTCGTCCATATCGTCTTTAAGTGACAGTAACGCTTCTTGTAAATAAATATTGGCTTCGTCCAGCAAAGGTTTTATTTCATCAATACATTTTTTACACCCATCGCTTTTAACTTTTTTCGATTTGAGTACCAAAGCGGAATGAAGCTCGTGATATAAGACCGCACTATACAAACTAAGCCTTGCGTTACCTGGATCTAACATTTTAGTAATTGTTATTAAGTCATGACACATATTAATTTTCTTATCTAATATTTCTTCAGATATATAACTGGTTTGTCTTCCATATAACTGGACGAGAGAATGCTTTATAGAATACAAATGATAGTGGTTCGGATTTAAAAAAGTTGAAAGTCTTGTCAAAATATTTTCCAAAGTGCTAACAGATGCACCCATCATCTGTACGTTTTCCACTTCCTCGCCCATTTGGGATATAAGCATATTTATTTGCGAGTTATTCACTCTGATTGAGCATTTGCTGCAAGCCCAATCTGTTCCGTCGTCCAATGGGTCTAATGGTAAATGGACGCCATCGCAAGGACCTTTCTCATCCCCAAAGCATTTCATAGCACTTAAGTAAGTGCCTAGCTCAGTCGGATCGCTGCATCTTGGACATTTACAGGCGAAATATTTTGTGTCTTTTAAATGTTGTCTCCTAGCTTGTGTACCCCATAACGCATGACTGTACATTGTAGCTATATGACTACCTTTTGTTATAGGAACTAAAACTTTAATTTTTATTCTATATAAATCATTTACGTCTTTCGAAGACAAATTAAATATATGTTTAGTGTTTGGTACACAACTATGCTCCATTAAACACGTTTTAGCGTATAAGGCATTTAGTTCAGAGCCTTCTGGTAATCTTATTTCTAAAGCATTAGTGTCAATTATGCCACAGATGGTATGCAATAGACCGGGTGATGCGTCTTTAAAATATTTATTTCTTATATCACTGTCAAGCTTATTGATGAAATTATTAATCAGGTATTCTACGATATATTCGTTGGCTTCGCTGTAATATAAAAGCAATATTATTTAAAGTACATTTTACGCAATATATATTGTAAAAGACTATATTTGTCTTAACCTCTTTCACAAACATAAGATATAAACAACATTTAGGCAATGTATACTTAGCGGGATTCAAACCCGCGCCTCTTCTTTATGACCACTAAGCCTTATAAAGGCGTTCCAAAAGGGACGGGTTTGAATCTCGCTATGTTCAAATTTAAGAAATATTTTTAAAGATATTTATCTATACGTACTCATATGCCTCAGTTCCAGGACCGCGACACTCAATATGAGATTGCATTTCGGTCAATTTTTTCCATTTTTCCATATCAGTATATTGTAGGAGCAAACTTCTCAATGGTAACAATGCGTCGTGTCTGAAAGATTACATCATTTTCTACATAATATGTTATATATATATATATATATATAGTTACATATATAGATAGACTCATCATCGGCAAGCGTAAATTATTGAATTTGTAAACATGATTTTTGGTCAGTAGAGTCGTTTACAAAGTAGACACTCACTAAAGATTTTTTGGAAATTCCACCCTTAAGGGGAGAAATTGAGTATGAGTGAATTTTAATGTTACAAGCATGAAATTTTATTACTAGCTCAATATTAAATATATTATAAACTAGCGACCCGCTCGCAGCTTCACCCGCGTGAACTAAGCGTTTCGTATTTTCGGCGGCGGCGGCGAGAATGGATAAAACTAATGCAGAATGATATTTGTTTTATAAATAACTCAAATAATTATATTAAACTAAAACTTAAATAAATTGTAATTAAATGTAACACACACTATCTACCATATGTTTGACATACACGTATGCGCAAACAACAAGTTGCTATGGCAACGCGTGTTTACTCGTCAACGGAAACAGACAGACAGGCGGAGTTGCTTTCGCATTTATAATATAAGTATGGATTATTGACTACTTAATCTTATAGTCATTGACTCATTTTTTATTTGCAAAATAAAGCTATCGTTCTGGTTCGTTCAAGAAGTAATAATTTTAAAACCAGTCTTTGGTCAATTTTTAAACAATTTTCCAAACGTTACTGTTATAAGGTGTACTTGAAATTGTTTCACAGCCAAAATACTATGTTTTAATTAACAGTACTAAAAGGAAGTTTCCTTTTCATAACTATATTGTATCAATAATTTAGAATGTGAAAAAAATATATAATACAAAAGACATTTTTGTTGTAGATATTGCTATTAAAAGTATATTCTTAGGGCGATTGACAGTCATAAATCATTTGACAGTTTCCAAACTAAAGTCACGAAGTATCTAAACCTTGCAGGGTTAGTAATGGACGTAATATTCAAGGTTTTTGAGATTACAAGTAAAAGATGACAAATACTTCTGATGGCATTATGAATAAATTAAATATATTATTTTAAATACTTAAAAGAAACTATAGTAATATAAATTCTGATACACAAATTAAAGCTGTGTATATACGCATTGCCCACAATTAGTTATGTCAATCAACTAAGTCACGGCAGCTTCATTAGAGTATATCTTTTTTTAACAATTGCTTAAAGTACTATTCAGACACTTAGGAAATTGAACAACATATGTTTTTCATCTAAATTTAGAAAACGTATTAAAACCGTACAAGGTTTTCGATTTTCAAAAGGCGCCGATTTAAATCTCGCTGCGTACAAGTTTTTAATCCGTTCAAGGTTTTCGGTTTTCAAGAGGCGCAAATTTTTATACGTTTTCTAAATATATGTTTTTTTTTAATATATCTTACATATTGATTTCCTCAATGTAATTAGACGTTACGCCATACAATACATAGTGTCTCAAAACTGACCGGAAGTGAAAAACGAAATGTATTTCCATTAGTTCTATCTGAGAAGAACTAGTCAATAAATTACATTAAACTTTCTATTACCTGTAATATTCTGACATATTATCAAGCACACACTCTGGACGAGCACTTAAAATTTCACACTCCAGTGCATGGTGTTTCGGGTCCTTTAGTCCTGAGCAGTTGCCCGAACATACAGGCCAGCCGCATCTACAAAAATAAATTATCAACATCTATATCTATTATATTTTAGTAAAAAATTACAAAATACAACTCTGTCTCAGTCAGTGATTCATATTGAAGTATATTTGATTTTGTTTGTGAGTTCGTGTCTAATATTATTTTAAATTTTAAAGAAAGAACCAATTTTAACATTTTCAAATGTTAATCACACACTTAGGAAATTGAAAAACATATTTAGAAAACGTATAATTTTTTAACGCAGCGGGATTCAAGCCCGCTCCTCTTGGAAACCGTTCAAGCGGTCTGACCGCTAAGCCATGCGTTCTACATCCAGCTACGTCGAAATTCTTACAACTTATTTTTGTTGTTAGCATCTCTGTAGAGAGATTTGTACAAATTTCTGCTACCCAAAGATTATTCTACGAAAAATCAGCTTTTAAATACCAATAGACGTTAGTTACCAATATCCGTTGTGAATATTTCAGGTTAGCAACCATTTAGACTCTACTATAATTATGACAAACAATAAATTTATTATACTACTAAAGTATAAGTCGCTATAATGATTATTCAACAAAAAAAAAACTATTTCCGTCACGTAAAAATAGTCATCATCCGACCATCAGATCGGACCATCGTGGCCCTGAAGGGCAGGGTCCAACTTTAAACGCGATGGTTATGAGTTCGTATTCCACCAGGGGAGTGAATATATTTAAGTATTGGTCTTTGGGTTCTCTTTCTTTCAATTCGGGCTAAAAATATAATATTAATTTATTATATATTATAAGTATTTTTAGCATAGTTTTTGTTTACGTACAAAAGATACTAACTTTGAACACCTCTCCCCTACATCAGTGAACACTGGCTTGTAACATCCAACACAAGGCATTGTCGCTTCTGGATCTAGCATAACCTTAGGTCCGAAAACCAAAGGTAGTTCCGTTAAAATTATATCGCCTGGAGATAAATCACGAGCAGCTACCAAGTACCTGCCCAATTCCTCAGATTGACGAACCTGTTGAAGATCAAATTCTATATATTAAGTAAATAAACGGCCATCGTGACACAGTAGGACAGACAGATTGTGGGTTCGATTCCCACTTAGCGGAATAATAATAATTTTATCTTCTCGCTCTAGTGAACAAAACAAAGAGCGGCATTAAGTTTTACCACTCAAGACAAAATGTACGGACTTGACACTGGGTTCTTTCTGCCTACCACGCTATGCTAGAGAAAGTATGAAGCTGAAAAATATATGTAATCATGTACATTACTGTATCTGTTAAAAGTCTAGCCCTCACATTATATATATATTTTTACATCAGTTTGCAATAGCGACATCTAGTTTATTTAAAGTCCAACTCTTGAAGAGAGGCAAAGCTCATCCAAAGAAACAAGTCGTGTAATGAAAGGTTAAAGTTCTGTTAAGAGATGTCAGTAATAAATAATGTTTTATCTTACCTCATAAGGGTCAACGTCGTTGTTGTTTTTGCCCATTATCTGGAAAAGTTTATCAAAAGCTTAAGTAGAGAATTTGAAGATTGTTATATATATAGATAAATAAATCTTTAAGTGAGATTTCAATAAGTAAAAAAAAACGCCATCCATTGACGGCACCGTAGCTTAATCGGAGGGCATTTAAATTATTTAAATAACTTTCCGAATTTACCAAGTACCGCTATAAGTAGGACCACTTCGAAAGTGATCGAACAGTGAGTAGCGAAGTGACTTAACACTTCTTCTTTGTGGGCATCTTTAACCCTGAAGGTTGGCAACTAGCTTTCTGAACTCTGCTCTGTTCAATGCCAGACAGAATAGTTGCTTCATGGATTTGATACCGTTACTTCCAGCTCAACTACTCAACCATGAACATTTTCTTCGTTCAGCGAGCATATTGCGTCTGAATTGTAGTCTATTTTAAATGTTTTAAACGATTACAACCATATAATTATAAATTTCATGTATCAGAACGAGAAGATTGAACAAAGAACTGGGGCCAGTGCCTGCGATTAGCGACCCTATTGTAGGCTTAAGGGGACTCTTAAGAATGCCTTTTAACGCTCATCTCCAGGTTAGGTAGAGAGAGGTATGACAATACCTCGACTTTTTTTTTCTACCTGGCATTAAGTTTGGCCTAGCCAAACTCAGGGCAGACCCGCCTACCTACCTACCTACTTAATTTCCGTCTATTTGCCTAACCACATACATTAGTATAATAAAGAAAATATATACTATAATTTTTTACATATGTTTACGTATTTCGAATATATCATAAGATTCCGTATAATTAATATTAAGAATTTACTAATTGTCATTTAATATCAATTTAGTTTGCTTTGGTTAAGGGAGTATGTTATTATTATCCAGATTTGATTGTATGTAATATCTAATAATTATTTATTAATATTAATTACTCTTCAAAGTGAATACCAAAAGCAACATATAAAAGGTTTTTGTTCTCCATAGTAAAGTAAACAGAGAGAACTTAGTGTCTGTTCTCCTCATTCTACTAAATTCAAGACATTTTTCACAAGCCAATAAATAATTAATTTGGATACCGCCTACACAATTTAAATATGTATTCAAATATGAGGTCTTCCATCTTCATATATCATCTATATTAGAACATGAGTTATATTTGAAAACTATATACACATGATATATTTATTTAAAATTTAGCGTGTGTTATCGTCGCGTATATACATCAAAGTCGTCTATGGGTTCGAATCTTATTTAATATTGTAGCCAATATCTATTTTTCAAAGCAAATATAAGAGACTGCAGCGTTGAGTTCCAACAAGTACAAAATAGTGTGATTCAATGCTAATTTCGCTGTCTGCCTCCATGCGTGAAAAAACAACATTTATAAAATATTTGTCATCTTCCACTTCACGCATTTACCCACATACATATGACTACTCTAAGTCAGAGAGAACCTGTCAGAGTGTCAAGACAGTCCGTTCTCCACTTTCTGCCCGAATTCGAGACTTTTCGTGTTGAGGGGTGGAACTCAACGCTGAGCTTTGTCTTAGGTACCTGAGCGGAGAAATGAAAATAGTTTATATCATCATTCACTTGAGTGCAAATCGAACCCACCACCAATCGCGTTTACTCTCAGATGCGGACCCTCTGCGCAATGATGGCCAATTGTTTATCATTAATGAATTATTGAATAATTGAAATTTATGTAATAATTGTATTACACAAGTAAAATTTTCAATCAGTTAAATTAATTTTAAAAAACTTTTCCTAGTTTTTATCAAATATTTTATTTTAAGTACAATCTCTATCAAAAACAGATTTTTATATATTTTTTGGACGTTTTTGTATGTGTGTTTGGACGATTAAGATTTTTTTTTTAAATCTTAAAGTAACTGAACGTTAAGTGTTTTTTAGATAGCAACGGTTCAATAGAACAGCTCGTTTTAGATACAATATATAGAGTTCGCAATATAAAGATAGAGTACTTAAAAATACTTTTCTTTTTTTATAATGAAACTATTTCAATTTTATGTAAAATCTTACGACATCCAACTACAAATGTTAATGAACGGTTTCAATTTTACCTAGTTATTGATACAAAATTGTTTATCTTTAATGCTTAATCATATTATCAACTCATAACAATATTTTTGTTGTATTATTTTAATGAAACTATTTTAACAGGATTAATACCTATTCTACATGTAGACTCTACCTATGTCAAGTTCCCGTACTGTAAAGTGTTCGGAACGATGGGTTTGAGAAATGTATTTTTGAATACCAAAATATAAACGATTAACCTGGTTAAAATATCTAATTAAATTGTATAAAATTTGCCAACATCTTATATCTTATATTAAAAATCATTTACTTACTCTTGTATCCTGTATGATTGACCAAAAAAATCTAAATTCTTTAACTACAATACACTTTTACAAACACGCACTGCGCGCGCGCTTCAAAGTTCGAGACTAGAAGGCGGGCGGAATGGATAGGTTACGTAATTGCGTAATAATTATGTTTTAATGAAAATAGACTTTCTTTTGACTTACTTTCATATATTTCATGAAAAGAACTAATATTTAATGAAACTCTCACGTGGTTACCTTTAATTATTATATATATTAATTATGTGCTTTGCATATGAAAAGACGTGTAAAATGTTTATTATGTAATTTATTCTAACAAAACAAACAATTTCATGGTTCTTTATAAGATTTTTAAATAACAAATTTGTTGAATATATGAAAATTATAACCTATATAAATATAAAATAAGCATCACGTGTTTCCTGCATAGCGGGTAGAGAACACCTCGTGCAAAGACACTTCGGTCCCAAGTTTTTTCCGAATTTGAGACTATAAGCGATGGACCTAAACGCCGCGCTTTTGTCTTGTTCACTAAAGCAGAAAAAAAATATATTTATATGTAGTAAATATTTGTGGGTAGAAATAATGCAGATACAAATTAAAAATTAATAATTAAAATATTTAAAATATATGAAATTGTTATTTAAATAATATATTAATTGCAGAGCATATATTTTTTTGTAAGCGCTTACACAATTCAAGATCTAAATATATATATATATATTACATTAGTATTTATATTATAACACAAATTGAAGTTACTTTAAATATCCAAAGAAAGAGTACAGACAGTTCATGGAGATCGGAAAGGTATGGGTTGTCTAGAAAACAATTGTTCTTATCAAAGAACAGTAGTGTTGTAATAGATTATTTTGTTGGCACGAATACAAGTTTTTAGTCAGCAGTGATAATTATTCGTATCTATTTTTAACGAGTATTGTAGTAGGAACGAGACGAGATGCGCGCGCGCTCGCCCTAAAATCTCGCATTCGATTTGTTACAATAAAACAATGGATAGACGTGAAATACCACTGTGCGAAATCTGCCAACAGCCAGCCACCCAAACGTGCGGAGGTTGCAAACTTGTATTTTACTGTTCTAGAGCTCATCAAAAACAAGGGTGGAAAGAAGGCCATAAGTCGAAATGTTGCGCTTTCAAAATTCAGTATACAGAAGCTCTAGGACGACACATGGTGGCAACCAGAGATATTCAGAAAGGAGAAGTCATATTGAAGGAGAATCCAGCTGTTAGTGGTCCAAGAATATCTAGTCCGGTTCACTGTTTATCATGCGGCAAGAAACTTGAGCCTATCCAAAAAGACGATAAATTAGATTTCTACAAATGTAAATTATGTAATTGGCCTATGTGTGATGCTGATTGTGAAAAGGCTGAAGTGCATAACCATGAATGCAATGTAATGACAAAACGGAATTACAAATGCGATATAAAATACGAGCATCCAGGTAAATCAGAAGCGGCATATTGCGTTATCGCTCCATTGAGAGTATTGTTGATGAAAACTAGTAATCCTAAGGTATTCGAAAGTATAATGAACTTAGAGTCACATTTAAAAGACAGAGTAAATACACCGTTATATCAAGTGTTAAAGGCCAATCTTGTTACTTTTGTAACTCAAGTACTTGGGCTGTCGTTCGATGAGGAAACTATTTTGAAAGTAGCTTCGATATTTGACACAAACTCCTTTGATGTTAGATCAGCGGATGGCTCGAAAAGGTTGCGTGCTATTTACTTGACGGCTGCAATGATGAACCATAATTGCAAACCTAATACTCGTCACATTTATATAAACGATGAAAACAAATTGGCTCTGATTGCAACAGTACCGATTTTAAAAGGTGAAATGATTTTTGCAACTTACACGCAAACTTTATTGGGAACTTTAGACAGAAGGAGGCATTTGAAAGCTAACAAATGTTTTGATTGTGAATGCCCAAGGTGTTCTGATCCAACAGAATTTGGAACTTACTTGGGCAATATTTTGTGTTCAGTATGTAATAACTGTAGCACAGATTCCAATTCACCTAAAAACGGTATGTTAGTTTCCACGAACCCGTTAGATGAGACCGCATCGTGGCAATGTGAAAAATGTGGCTACTATATACAAAGTAGACAAATGGTGTGGGGTAATAACGCTTTAAAGCAAGAGCTGGGATCTCTAGATAAAGCAGGACCAAAGGATTTCGAGGACTTTATTAACAAGTATAAGTTGACATTGCATTCCACTAATCACTTAGTAATACAAGCGAAGCTAGCATTGTTGCAGATTTACGGAAACTATAAAGATTATACGCTGACAGGTAACAAATATACTATTTTTGAATGTAATTATCATTTTAATATTTTATAACATTAAATACATTACAGAGCTATCAGATTCTCTCTTGAAAAGAAAAATAGATTTATGCCACGAGTTACTTGAAGTGGCTGATAATATAGATCCCGGATGGACTAGGTTCCGTGGAACCATTCTCTTGGAACTTCAAGCTGCTATGATGGTGCAAACTAAGAGGGACTTCGAAGAAGCCAAATTGACAAAAGAAGGAACTCAGGTTGGTTGGAAAATAAAATTGCATGACCACGTCGTTTCTTGTCGCTACTATATACCCGTTTTCGTTATACTTGGATAAATATAAGTTTCCAGGGTATTAAAAACATACTTTGCTGCCTTTTTTACAAGACCTTTGGTCTTGATACTAATTCGCCATGTAATATGTCAATAGAACATTATATACAAACAGAAATTACATAGTTATTGGCTACGATTAGTTTGCAAAAAATATAAGAATTACAAGCTTTATCAATGTAGTTAAAAGTTTATAGTCAATTTTTATTTAAGATTATTAAACTTTTTTTAACATTCACACACTTAGGAAATTGAAAAACATTTTAAAAAACGTATAAAAATTTTGCACACAGCGGGATTCGAATCCGCGCCTCTTGGAAACCGTCCAAGAGTCCCGATAAACCATGCGTTCTACATCCGGCTGCGTCGAAATTCTTATAACTTATTTTTGTTGTTAGCAATTTTTCATACGTTTTCCACGAGACATCGTGTCTGGAAATAGAAATTAAAATTATATTATTCGTTTGTCAAATGGTATTTTTGGTTTACTTAATACATTTTATTGCCGTTTTTTTTATTTTATTGGCATGAGAACAGCTGGCTTTTTGCCTTCAAAGAAATAAGTTTAGAAATTTTAATGATCAGTTCGCAGATATTATAACTATTATTGACATAGATGTGGTTAGTTATTTTGTAATTTGATAGACGAATATTTTACGTACTATTTACGCATGGTGATAAAAAAATATATATATATTTAAAATTCTTTCAATCTATATAAGTCATTGTTAATACTCAAAAGCTTGCTTTCTTTTTAAATATTTTTTTAAGTACATTTAGCTATATGATCTCCGATTTTTTACCTAAGAAAAGTTTTTCATCAGCAAAAGACGCAATTTGAGTAAGAACATACTGGTATTACGTATATAACTATAACTGACCATTATATTTTCACAATTCTCCAACCAGCTAAAAGACCAATGTTTTCGAAGTAGCTAATAAAGTCTCTAATAAAAGCCAAACCATATAAAAAATACATCTAAATTCAAACTGCCCTTTTGTTTCAAGAACGTTAAAATTGCAATATATTACGAGAAGAAAAAATGTTTGGCGAAATGCCAGTCAAGAAGTTGATGGGCAAAACGGCGTTCCACATTTTATTAATAGCTGTTACAGTGTAACATGTATACGCTAGTAAGATTTAACTAATAATCAGTTATGAGGTTAAGATGGCCGTCAGATTCACTAATAGGTATTTGTATGAAATTTGGAATAAAATAGTGTAATTTTTCAATTAATTAAACATTTTAATGTTTATATCATAAATTTTCTCTTGTAATTTCTAGAGTGCTCTCTGGTGTGATAGGAATGAGACTTCAAAGTTTTCAGTATTGGGTCCCAAGTGGTAGAAAGTTTTCAACCATTTCTGAAATGTATTTTCGAATACCATTAATATACACGATTCAATTCGCGAAAAATTCAATTCAATATTCATAATCAGTTCCATCTTTAATAAAAACACCCACAAGTCACATGCCCAAGGCCCCTGACGGGAGCCTCACAGGAGTCCAGAATGGACTGCACACAAATACATTATTATAATTTAATTTTGTATAACTCACTGGGCTACAATTCATGTCTCAACATGTCCAAACACCATTCTTGTGTCAAATAAGACCCCACAAACGTAAATTAAATATTTAGTATCATGTAAATCCAATAAGTTTTATTATAACAAAACTAAATATACTTCCTTAGTCATGGCCGCGTACTCTAATATACGAGGATGTCACATGTACTGTTTACATTACAGAAATATTAATAGCGGTACATTTCAACATAGAGTAGTAACGATTAGAAACAAATGAAAGACTAGCTCATCTAGTTTTTTAATTTGCACTGAGAAAAAGTATAATATAGAATGTTTTCTTTATATTTTTTTTTACTTATTCATATATCTTAAAGTTAGTGAGAAGATAGAAAACACAGACGAATGTGTTATGTTTTAACAGCTCCACGCTTTATCCCGAAAAGCAGGATAAACGGAAAGAACCCAGTATCATCATGACAATCCGTACTCCTAGGAAATTGAAAAAAATCTTTATAGAAAACGTATAACAGTTTGAAAAGCAGCTGGATTTGAACCCGCGCCTCTTGGTAACGGCCCAAGCGCTGCCCGCTAAGCCGCATGGCTGTGTTCTACATTCATACATAAAGTTATATATGTTTTTTAAAAATATATTTTTTAATTTCCTAAGGGTGTAAATAACATTTTAAAATGCTAAAAATATTTAATAATTAACGTTCTCTCATGCCAAACGATTGATCGTAAAATAAAAGAATTGGGTAGCACAAAATTTTGTAAAAATCTCTCTACAGAGATGCTAACAACAAAAATAAGTTGTAATAAGCGTAAAAGAATTTCGACGTAGTCGGATGTAGAACGCATGGCTTAGAGGTCAGATTGCTTGACGGTCTCCAAGAGGCGCAGTTTCAAAAACCGCTGCGTTCAATTTATTATACGTTTTCTAAAGATATGTAAATCCATACTCCGTTTTCCGCTCGAACCGAAACATTCCGTGTTGGGTGGTGAAACTCACCACCGCACGTCCTACCGAAGCGGAGAAATGAAAATAGTTTAAATATAATAATTTAATCGAGTAAAAAATTGAGCCCACAATCTTTTGTGGGCTCAATTTTGTACCTGTGAGTGTGAGTAAGTGAGAGTGACTACCGAGACCGACGGCATCTTATTGCTCTCGAAATTCACATTGCGTTATAAATGGTATTTTTTTATTTATTGTAATAATCTTTTTTTTAACAGGAACAACTGATGGAAAGTATGGCATTACTCCAAGAAGCGACTGATATTTTGAAAATAGAACCCTTTATGAGGGAAACGTTGGATATGAAAGTTCAGGACTTAAAAGCTATGTTAGATTTGACTAGCTCATAATAAATGAAAATCTTAATTTCAAATTCCAGGGTCGACTTGGGTATACAAAATATACTATTATACGATAGACTGTATGTCTTATATAATATTTTTAAATTATTGGTTTTTAATTAAAGCATTCGATAAGTTATATCTTTATTGAAAACCATTACTTACAACCATTCCATAAATATACATAATACTCTTACAAGGAGCATGTCAAAAATCTCAAATTTCAGCGCCCAGTAGTTTTGACGTTATTTATAAGTTACTCGATGAGTAAATTTTACAGGTGTTTTTTCAACTTCACACTATTTCCCACTTCTTCAGTTCTGCCGCTCTTCAGTTCTAATATATACTATATAATACATATATATAATAATAATAAAAAAGGTCTTATATTGTATAATAATAAAAAAAGGTCTTAAAACATAATTAAAATGTAATATATATAAAAAAATGAACACATTAATATAGAATACATGAATCATAGATATTTCAGTTTATTTGTCAAAAGTAATTAAACAAATAATATGTAATAAAAAGGTTAACTTACAAATTACAAAAAATATTTTTAAATATGATATAGTGTTTTTTGTTCTTCGCTTGATTCGTTTGACTTTGTATTATACATATACATACTAAGACTGACTGTAAGACTTCTTACACGCTTTGGTTGTTTGTTCGATCGTCGCTCGGTAAAATTATGGTATTTTTTTTTGTTTTTACATTTCACATATTTTTTTATAATCTTGCATTTGATCTAGGAATAAAAATATTTACTTCTTTTAGAACAATCTAAATTTCAATAAAAGCTAAGATATGCAATGTCTCTTGCTATAAGATAGTTTTAAGATATTATAATGCCGTAATAAGTCATCATAATTTTGTAGCAGTCGACAAATTTTTTAAAGTTTTATTTTGTATTCTTTCTAACCTTTTTTTATGTGTTTCTTAATATAGGTTCCAAGTTATTAAGCAATATTCTAATAAACGAACTGATTGAACGAACTATATAACACCACTAATGTACTGGCATTTTGTAAAAACCTTAGTAGATCTTATAATAATCGTAAAAATGTTCTCATCCATTAACAAAAACGCCATGTGATGTGCTTTGTGCACCGCTTAAGTAGTTGTTTTAATTTTAACAGCCTATTCTTTTTTTAATTATCAGTCCAAAAATGACGTCTGTATCACTTATAGGCTGAAAGTCCTAAGTCACCTTTGAAAATACGACCATCTCCCGAGATAAAATCTTTTGCCTATAGAACTTCGCGGATAGAATTTCTAGAATAGATTCCTTTTGCTGATAGAATTTCTTTTGCGGATAGAATTTCTTCGAATTCTTTCCTCTACTGGTCGCTTTTTTTACGAACACTATGTACAGTTAGTTCTTTGTCTGACACACAAGAGGTTTCATTGTACCTATCAATAGCCTGGTACACACACATTTCACTAGTACCAAGCGTATGGAGTATTAAAAAATCGGTTCTCTTTATCACCCCACTCCATTTTAATATACATGTGAAAGTAAAAAAAATAAAAATATATATATAAAATAAAGAAATATATTGTTTAAAAAATATGTAGTAGTAAATCTAACTCTATATACGTTTAGACAACCGATATTTTTAAGCCTATATATATTTGAACCCATATTTCTATACGGGTTCTATTTTAAGTGGGGTCACTTTAGTTGGTTTAGTGGTGGCTTCATCGACTTTTGGAAAACTGAGTTCCACCGATTGCCTGTTGATGTGGAGAAAGTTCTTCACCATCCCCGATATCTTCCTCTTAGGCCTAGGACTGGTTTCAATTACGAAGATTTTTTCCACATTATTCGGCTGTATCGAATGCTTCTTTTTTACGACCTGTAAAGTAATATTTATTCATAAGTATATCATGTAAAAGACATATTTAGAAAACGTATAAAAATTGGAACGCAGCGGGATTTAAACTCGCGCCTCTTGAAAACCGTTCACTTAGAGGCGCGGGTTCAAATCCCACCGCGTTCAAATTTTTATACGTTTTCTAAATATGTCTTTTTTAATTTCCTTAGTGTGCGAATAACACTTTAAAAAATGTAAAAAAATAGTATAGTATGTAATAAATAAAATAGAATTTCATATGTATAATATAATAATGGCTTAAGAAAGCTTATTTTTTTAGTTAAAGATACGTAACAAAATATGCTTTACAGTATGTTCCCATTTAACTGCTCGTCCTGGCGAGGAAATCAGATGCTTGCATATATTTATATTTTGTATATTGCATACGGCACAAAATAACGATAGAAAATTTTATTTCACTGCCTAAATATATACTTAAATAGCTCCCAGTTAAGTTAACAAAAATATACTCAAGTGAAATATACTTAAGAAAATAACTTAATTTTTTTTGTAAATATAAGCAGTTAAAATTTTTTTCTCTATTTTATATTTAAAATACAGGCATTTATCCGTCTGCCTTTTGGTCTGAACACAGCAGCCTAGTACTAAAATTGAAGGAAGTAACAAACGTAATGGTAACGCTGTTATAGCACAGTTGACTAGTATCACTCTATACAAACAATGGTTGTGGCTTCAATGCCTATTCAGAGGAATATTTATATTCAAGTTATTGTTCTTTTCGCTTAACAAGATAAAAATGACTTAAACGCTACTTAACGTGCAATGTCTTTCAAATGAGCAAATTTCTGGCGGAAAGGGTATAAATTACCGAACGTTCTTTTTGCCTACTCAGTTAAAATTAGGTAAATTTATATAAAAAAATTTAATGAAATTATTTTTGACCGGATTAATCGCGTTTATTATTGGTATTCCATAAAACCATTTTAGAACCGGACGTTTCGAACACTTTACAGTAGTCCGTCACAGGTAGACTGATTAATCCGGTTGAAAATGCATTTCAAAATGTGTAGTAATCACGAAAATCAAAAATAAATATATATATATATATATATATATATATATATATATAAATAAGTATAACATTATTTATATCATACCGTAGTACATATGCAGCACCACATACTAAATCTAAAGCAAGCGATGCCGGGTGTTCTGTCCATGGCACGTCGAAACCGGATGTTGGTAAAACCGTATATGAGTGGGTTGATAGCGCAATTAACATACATTAGATAACTGGCTAGGAACCATACTATTTCATATCCACCTTCGACCTGCATATAAAACACATATAAAACTATAGCCATTTAAATAATTATTTATGATTAATTAATAAAGCGTTGATAAGCCACGCCATAAGCCATAGCCATAGCCATAAGCTAGTTTCAGAAGTCCTTAATCCAAAGAACATCAAGAAACCCATTGTTTTTATTTTTAGACTGCAAACAATATAGATACTGATATCCACATACATATCCTGATACACATGTTTTTTTTCTCGATAATTGGATGTTTTATTTTTATTAGATATATATTGTTAATTTATCCGCCGACAACATTATTGATAAAGGCGTGTTTTTGGAATTTATCTAGATGAACTTGATAGTTACAAAGTCAAAAGGCTAAGGCCTATTTAGCAAATTTTTACTCTTAAATTTATTATACACTTACAAATAGGTTATTACCCGGACCAATATATCAATAGAACTGATAAGTTCTTTCAGCCTACCCAGAAATTCTGAAGAAAAAACGAAACAGAAACTATAATAAATACCGCATTAATTTGTTTCTGTAAATTACTTCGCCAGTACACCAATACAGTGTACGGTATTCTACAAACGGCAGCGGCTAGAAGTATACAGGCTGTGATCCTCATAGCTTTGCTTCTAGCTTTGTTTATTGTTTGACCTCCACCTCGCGAAGATAGCTCACGGGCAGTCCATTGAATTTTCCACATTATGGTGCCATACTGGAAATATTAACTTGTATAAAATTTAATATGAAAGTAATAAAAGATGTAACACTATTTAAAAAAATTGTGCACGAAATAATCAGTAATACAGTCTGCAATATTCTTTTAAAAAATTTTAAAGTGTTATTCACATTTGGGGATTTGAACCCGCGCCTCTTGAAAACCGTTTAAGTCTGCGATAGCTGTGGATACTAAGCCGTTGAAAGTCTGCGATAGCTGTGGATGCTAAGCCTAGATGGGTTCTTTATAGATATTTCATATTATAAAGTATTGCTATGCATCGGAGATTATAATAATATAGAAAATATTATTTATTTAATAAAAAATTGGAGCTAGCAATCGAAATTTACGATTGTGTATACCATCAAAAACTTCCTCACAGCAATGAACACTTTATTTTTTTTACTTTCTACACAATCTTTAATTCATATCAGATATCAAAATAGAATGAATTAACAAAATAAATAATTTCAAATTAACTTACCGTTACAAGCATAACGCCCAGTGGGATCCACACCAATAGCATTACAATGAAGTGCCAGTATAGGCTAAGCATCTCCAAGTCTTCAGCGCAGAACATTTCCAAATAATCTAGCCACTGACGCTCCTGAAACAAAATCCTTTATTAATTTGATTTATTAGGCCAACGTTACGCACGTAAGACAAAACATAAGAGATTAACACACAAAACCCTCTAATCACGAAGCTCATCAGTGGACTGGAATTACTGTCAAGGCAGAGATAGCTCCTTCTCCCCCACATACTGCATATCTCCACTTACTCCATATCCAGCCCCTCACAGTACACCTCAAATTTTATGTTTACGGCTGACCCCAATGATTTTACCAGACCATATTTATAGACTGTGGTGGCTGGGCTGTGGTGGCACCCCAGGGTTGGCACCACCAGCTAATTCATTGTAGTTTTAAAATGTATCTTACTATATATTCCCTTTTTATAATCCAAGGGAGAGACAGCCCGATAGCTATCACCCAAGTAGCTATTATCAGTTTTGGCGCCGCCTTCCGAGTAACCCTTGCCTCAGGAGTTAAGACTGCAAATGCCAATCTGTCATATGACACTAACATCACTGCTATGACGCTAGCAAGAAGGCAACACGCTGGAATAGAAAAAAAAGAGTTATATGCTTTAAAAGTCAAATATGACTTAAAAAAATTGATTGATGCTTATTTATTTATTTATTCGTATTATATTTGTATATATTCGTACGTATAAAGATAGGTTCCTTATAAGTTAGTGTTAATACATTCTGTGCATTTATAGTCATATCATGTTGACTGCCGTCGTATGAAAAAAAAACAAATATAACATTCCCGGATTAGGTATCAATAACAAAAAAATATATATATTTAAAATAAAATATTGTTTTAAAAAATTAAAACATATATAAAAAATGAATATACTTAAATTCCAATGCACATAATTTTACATACCTTGCATAAATCCCTCAAATCTGCATCCGAAATTTTTCAAAACGAAATTCTGATAAAATTCCCTGACGAGCATAAACCAAGGGCAAAATACCAGAGTTACAAGATCAATTAGAGCTAGATTGCCTATTAGAAAATTGCTCGCTGTCCATAACCATTTGTTTGTAAACAAGATGATGAGGATGACAGCATTGAGGAAGATACCCAAGATGCCAACGATGACCATTGCTGATGCTTTCAAAGCAATCTCCTCTAGTGGCTTCACGTGCCATAATGTGTTCGGAAACGGATATTCCGATGTATCTAGCTGTATGAAAGTTATTTAAACTTAAAGTTATATAAAAAAATTATGTATAATATTAAAAACGTGTAATGGAAAATTTCATTGTTATAAGATAACATCAGTGTTAATTTTTAGTAGCTTTTTTCCCGCATAGCAGGAAAAGTCAGGGAGAACCTAGTGTCAAGACTCAGTTTTGAAATTGAGACATTGCGTGTTGAGTAGCGAAACTCAACGTCGCGCTTTGTCTTGGCACCAGAGAGGAGAAATGAAAATAATTTAAATATAGCCATTACCCTGAATGGGGATCCCATTGCATCATAGTGGTTATGGCAACCACGTCTCTAGTGTTAAATGAGAAGTGAAATAACATGAATAGTCCATTTTTAAATATGCTTCCAGGTCTAAAGCGTGGTGTCGTAAACGAGAGTTCCGCTTTACATTTGGGATATGTATCAAAACAAAATAATGGCTGTAATGTATCATTCATTACAAGTTAAAAGAGTTAAGTTTAAAAACCAATGGAATTGAGAATTAAGTTGGTATTCTAAGTAATAACCTCGAAATTACTTACATTATCAAAATAGTCGGCTGTCCAATTCGTTAAAAACTTTGGTATATCAATATCGTAGTCTTCCAGCATTATTTCGTTCTAGCATTTTCCTTGCTACATTGAAGTATGGAAAATAAATATTTTTTAGGGCTAATAAGCTCTTTAGATAACCAGCCTACTAGTCCATTAGAATAAAAAGCATTCTTATCAGCGATGATTGATAGTGTTAACTCCGATACTGTGGTTTGGCAAGGTTGAAGTATTATTGAAATGTGTTATTGAAAAAATCAGCTTGATTGTATTTCGCGTAAAATTCTACGTATTTGTAATATTCATGCATATCTAGATTGCAAAGGGAACGTGCGACATTGTCTCTAAATTAAAAAAACTGGACTTTCTCCGTAAATCGTGAGCCAAAATGTGAGACATGAACTGATATATCATTTGTATACAAATTTGGTATGAAAATAGTAAAAATATAAAACTTAGTATGCACTCTAGGATGAAAGTTTTGGGACAGAAAATATTGTCATAGTGTTTCTTTAAAAGGAACAAATATCTTAGCAGATTTTGAATAAGTGGCCATCACCTCAGTCCAGTTTTATGCAGATGGCTCATGATTTTTCATTTCCAAAGCTTGCTTGTCCTTGTCCCTCCTAGTTCCAGCTATAATTAACTGTTAATGAACAAATGAATAAATGAAAAAGAAGAAAGAAAGATCCATACCAAAGTTAGGTTTACTTGTCCACAAAACTATTGCAACAAGCGGAGAAACGTGTGTCTTGACACTAGATTCTCTCTGACTACTACTGTGCGGGAAAAAGCGAGAGGCTGAAAAACAAATAGTCTATATAATAAGTTTTCATGATGAAAGGCTGTTTAAATAAAAAAAAAACAAAAAACAAATTAAACTTTTGCGTAGTTGCAGATAACTGTGTCCATATTGATTCATATTGATACAGGCAAAGCTAATATAACCCTTAAATAATAACATTCTTGTAATGTATTGACATTCAATCGACGCAGAGAAATGTATAAAATGAATAAAAATCGATTCGAGAAAGCTAAATGTCTTTGTATATTGCTTTTAGACGATACTAAAGAAAGGTTTCAATTTACAACAAAGTCTTGTAAATTCTAATATATTACAATACAATATTATTATAGCTTTACTGCAATTTCACTTAAACATGATTTGCATAGTATAAGTAATGTGTCTATAATGTGTTTTGGACTACTGTGTTTGGCATCATGTAATTATTTTATGTTATACTAGCGACCCACTCGCGGCTTTGCCTGCGTAAACTACAGGATTATAACTAAATAAATATTTTTTTCACCCACTTATGTCCCCGCTTAAATTACAAACTTTACTAACATTTAGAATTCAAATTGTTGTAACTTTTTTTTATTTATGAACCAATTGACATCAAATAAACACAACGAAAGTTTACCTAAATACAAAAGACAAAACTGAATTTAAATCGGCTTAGCTATTTCTGAGATTAGCGTACACGAACGCCCGGACAAACTGACACACAGAAAAATAGGGAAATAGCGTGACGCTTAATTTATATTTATTAATTTTCTTACTTCTTTTGCATTGGTGGGGTAGTAAAGTAGAACTGTTGGTAAATTATTCCGTTTTCTATTTTCGCCTTCAACGGGCTTAATGGTTTTTTCATTGACAATTATTATTTTAATTACGAAGTGCTTAAAATTTAAAATATTTGCATATTTATATATTTGCAATGAATGCTTCATCACTACTTTGATAATCAGAAAGTCAAAAAAAAAACACAGTTTAGTTCTTTAATTAAAGCGCTTCGAGCGTGCCAGTAGAGTTCTAGTCACTTCGCCAATGTCACGTTGAATGGAGAACACAAGAAGGAGATTGATCGGTAAAAAGAGATAAAGTCACACTATGATGGATTGTATGTTAAAAGAGATCCAGTAACAATATGGAGACCGTCGCCTTTAACAAAATACATATTCACAACAAATAATACACTACATTAAAGGTTAGTGGTGAATTATATATAGATAACTAAGGGGTTAGATTACAATTAGATTTTGTTATATCTAATATATTTACATTAAAACATATGTTTTAATAAAATAAATAAATATATATAATATTTAGTATAAAATTATAGAATAAGGCATTCCTAATTAATACGTCAAACTTATTATTGCTTTCTCGTTTTATATTCTTTTTTAAAATCAATTGCTTTGGTTTTCGTATTATTTGGTTATATAAAAACATAGCACAGAGATTGTAACACCTTTATTTATAAAACTGCTGGCCCCGTTGCCTTAGCTAAGATTTATAGAAAAGTGTATGTCAGAAACATAGTAGTATGTCTAATAATTATTATATTTATTTCTAACCAGCGACCCGCTCGCAGTATTCCTCGTGATATAATGGGCCTTTTTTGGGCAGCTGTTTCGTAAAGCAATGAAATTTCTGAAAAAAACTAGATAAAAAGGTCAGAAAATGTCTATCTAGTTCATCCCAAGACTCTCAAGTAACTCTATGCAAAATGTAATCACAATCTCTTACTAATAAAATTCTTATATATATAAATATATATATATATATTTCATAATATGAATGAAATGTCAAAATTATTTCAAGTTAGGTTGCTAAAACATAAATATTTTTAACCTAATTACTACATAGATGTTCTGTAATTTCTAAATGCCAGTTTAAATATTAAGAATGTAACCAGATTCGAATTTCAGCGAAGATATTTTACTTAAATAATAATGAAAATCTGAAAGTTTGTTATGTGACTGGAGAACGTTTAAGTTTTTTAACTACTACTTGTTGTTGTGTTTTTAACTTTAGTAACTTCTGAAAATCCTTAATTTTTTGATAACATCACTTGTTTTTATGGTAACATATATTTTTTTGCTTTCCACCAGTAATTGAGACATTGCGTGTCAAGCAATTTAAATTCTTAGGTACCAGAGCTGTGAAATAAAGTAAAATATATAATCATGCCCTCGAGTGGACATTCGAACCTGCAACGACCGCGTGTACAGTCAGATGCTATCCCAAAGCGCCACGACGGCCTCAACACACATTTAGTTTATAAATATTAGTAAACATATTTTCATTTATATTAACTAATATTTACAAATATATATAATTTTTATGTTCGTACATGTTTGTATGTTTTGATTACATGAAAATATAAAATGCACTTACATTAGAGTTTTGTAATTTATTCAAAACGATTTGTAAATAAACGCCATCTATAAAATTTTTCTATTACTACAAGGCTTTGGATGCCAAATGTCATCCACACCGTCGATAGGTTTGAAGCACCCAGTACTTAGTTCTGTAAATTACTCATAGATGGCATGGTTTGAAAATTTTCTATATTTTTCGCTGTTTAAAAAAATCTTAATACGTTTCGTTTCGATTACTTTAGATATTTTTAATATCTCGCAGTATTATTAAATATAAAATTTAAGACATTTCACTTTTATAATAAACGTAGCACAAATTTGATTCCACAATTGAATACCATATGTTTACGATCGAAATGTCAAATAATACTTTAAGCCTTAAGGTCATTATAATTTAAGTTTAAAGTCATAATAACGAAAACCTTTAAACCTCTTTTTTATCAAAAATATGCAGACGAAGGAGTGTGAAAATATTAGTTTATATGGAGAAGAAGTGCAAAAGGCCAAATTTATAAAATAACTGTATCATACAGTACCATGTGGTTAACATATACTTTTTTAAGTGACATGATTGACGCGTAAACAGGCCTACTAGTATAAAGTAATAAAAGCCATACAATATTATAAAAGTCTGTCACGTCATCTGTCTGTCTGTCTGTCACGTCATCACGGCCAAACCCTTGAACCGATTATGATGAAATGTTGTATAGATTAGAGATACTTAATAATATTAGAGATACTTAAGAGTATTGGAATGAACATGGGCTTTTTCCCCATTTCCTGTAGTTTCTCTTTGAGTTACATTGCATTACGGAAAGGCCGCCGAAAATACGAAACATAATTTACGCGGACGGAACCGCGACCGGGTCGCTAGTAAAAAATAAAAATATATTTATTTCAGTTTTACATTTTCTTTAGCTACGTACGAAGAAAGGGTACCTGCCTAGTAACTTACTAGTATTGCTATAATTGAAATCTTTCTTAGCGATAAGCCTAACTACCAAACATCCGCTGTTTTAGTAAAACGAATACAACTAATGTTACTTTAATTTCATTTAATTTGCCTCAGTGTGTGTATCGCTGAGATGTTATCGGGCTTAATAATACAATGTTTGTTTCAATTTTTATATTATTAGGAATATCGCTTATTATATGTACAGGCCATTGTGGCGCAGCGGGACACGTCTGCCTGCATACGCGACTGGTTGTGGGTTTGATTTCCGATCGAGGGAATGATTATATTTGATTTTTACTCCGCTATGGTGATAATACAAAGCGCGGCGTTGAGTTCCGCCACGCAACACGCATTGTTTCACGGATTCAATTGGAAAGTAGAGAACGAACAGTCTTGACACTAGCTTCTTTCTGTCTAGTCTGCCAAGCGGGGAACAATGGGAAAGCTTCATATATAAATTAAAGCACTTATAGTGTGTTCTAAAATTGCATATAAACAGAACACCTGCAAACAAAGTTTCATCTTACAACTAAATCTAACCGTACTAATTATATAAGCCCACATCCTTTCTGTAATTCTCTATATAAATGTTACCATAATGGTTGCTAATTTCGTCTGTCTGTCTGTACATTAACACGTAAAGAAATAATAGATGTACAAGAAAAAGGAAACGTCACTGCGCAATTACAGTCTAGTCTGAGTCTGGGTGAAGGAAAGTTGTGGAGTGGAATTTGTATAAAACAAAAACATTGTTTGAAAAATTGCTAAAAAATTAAAGCACCTAAATCAGTCTTTTTATAAAGCTTTTTTTGGCTTCACCTAAATATTTCTATCAATCTATATAATACCAACTTGTAATGCAATTTTGATACGTTTTTTTATATAAAAAATGGTCTAACTTTGACCACAGCAAGCCTATTGTTTAGCGTTGATGACGCTTGCCTAGAAGGTACTTAGGTAGGTACTTTTGGCCAGTACAATTTGTACTGTACCTTGACATAGAAAAACATAATATTTTCATACCATAAACAAGATGTCCTCGCCAGGATACCTAGGACAGCGAGAAAATAATTTTAAGCGGTTTTACATTTTTTGTTAATTTGCTTATTTATTTGTATTTCAATTTTGACATTGCTTTACTAAGTTCCGCCAAGTGGAAAATAGTGTATCTATAAACAGATTATGCCTTGCTAAATACGCTTCAAAAGCAAATATTAATAATAAGATTACAGTACTACTTTTTAGCCCACCATTGTTAATTATTGTTATCACAAGATATTGTGTAAAACTGTGCCTATATATATATATTTGAAATAATGTCAGAATTAGAATTTGCGTTCCATAGATATTGGGTCGAAGCGCTCTAGATAACAAAGCTACACCTTTACCCTATACTGTTGAAATATTTCACATAAAATTTCAATATCATTAAATGGTTTAAAGCTTAGGTGTTTAATAATTAAGTACTAAAAGCTTTTTTATTACAGAGTCAGTATAATATGCAATTATAGTTACTTTGTAAAAAAAATAATATGCTTCTATAATTAGGTAATAATAACTGATAATATTTAAAAAAACATGCAGTAACTTAAGACTTGATTTATATGAAACTTTTTAATAATTAAAAAAATACTAACAAAACCATACGAAGCAAAATTGTAGTAGTTACGTACGGAAAGTAATAAAAAACATAATATAATTTCTCCAAACCAAAAGAGTATAGACGCTACATTCAAGATAATTCGACAGACAGACGTGCATACGACAAATTCTATTTGAATAAAGTTATTCATATTTTCAAGTCTTCTTATTTTGCTAAAATAATGTCTGGAGACTTAAATAGAAGATTCATTATTCGAGTCTTTGAATACTTTAAACAATTTTTGATAAAAGTTACATATTTTTATGCTGACAGTGCTGGTGTGTCGGAGGCGGACAAGGGTAGCAGGTTTGAATACGTAGTGTTAATAGAAATAGAAAGTACTTTTTTTTTTAACATGAGGAAATCCTTTACGGATACCCACCCGATTGGGGACTCTTACCCACTAAAACCTCACGGTGCTCCTCCTCCACCGCCACTGGTCAGGGCCACAGGGACTACAACCTTCCGTGAAACCTGGCGGAAATAGAAAGTACCTACTACAGAAATTCATCAGTAATTTTATTATTATATTAACTTTCTTAATATTAAAACAAATTAAACGGCAAGGAGTGGGCCAAAATAGGCTGATTAATTATATACAATTATAAAGCTGCTTATTATTTCCAACAATAATTGTTGATCTTGGTGTGTTGTCGCTAAATTTATTATTCGATTCCAAATTCAAATATCCATAACTTTCCATTTCTTCCATGGTACTTGAAATAATATCAGAATTAGAATTCGAACTCGAACTCGACTAAAAGGTCCCCCAATAAGCTTTAATCAGTAAGAAAAACACTGAGCTACTATATATTTACGCCACCACACCCTACGATGTTTCCAAACTCATTTGCCTACACTTGTCTCAACAGAAGCCCAAGCCTTATTAACTTTTGAGTACAAAAAATATGTAACTGTATAAGACAGATTAATAAACACATCTTTAAGTTTGAAGAACTTCGAAATAATCACAGAATAATCCTCTCACACAAACCACAACGTCGGCGGCAATTTCGTACGAATGACTGTCTACGCGAGTTAGGCTTGTGCTACATTACACATTGTATGCTAAACAAATAATATAAAATAATAATAGTAGACCCGTCAACCCGTAAAGGACGCCCTACCCTAGTAGCATTGTGCATCTGGAAAATATTTGAATGTATGGCGCCTATGGTTGTGCATTCAATTCTCATTTTTCGGAATAATTATACTGCAGTCGAAATATAGTGGATGTTTTTTTGAGAAAAATGAGATGTCCAGTTGCGTGGTACCTTTTGAATGGGAATGAAAAATATAAATTGTTTACGTATTACAATAAATATTTAAACAATATTTCAAATACAGCTTTAGGCTTTTTCTTTTATCAAGGAACGCCGTTCTTCACTTTTCGCTGAAATCCGAAAAATGGCGTGTTACGTGTCAGTACAAGTACCAGTACCATTACCAGTACTAGGACCAGTTCCAGTACCAGTACCAGTACCAGTACCAGCACCAGTACCAGTACCAGTTCAGTTGTTTACAAATGGCGCTTCAGACGTGCAAGTTGAGCACTTATCATTTCGCCAATGTCACGTTGTGTGGAGAATACAGGCAATGGTTATTACTCAACATCGCGCTTAGTTTTATCAAAGCCTTTTAAAACCATAAAGATTAAATTGATTATTTTTTAACATTTTTTTAAGTGTTAATCGCAATTAGGCTAATCGCACACTGACTTATTATTATATTTTTCAAAAAAAAAAACTACTATATAATTATAAGTTATAAGTCAAAATAATTTGTATTTTATACATGAGCTATAAATATATATTTTTTTAAGTTTTTGAAAGTGTTATTCGCACACTAAGGAAATTGAAAAAGACATGTTTAGAAAACGTATAAAAATTTGAACGCATCGGGATTTGAACCCACGCCTCTTGAAAACCAAGAGGCGTGGGTTCAAATTCCGCTGCATTCAAATTTTTATACGTTTTCTAAATATGTCTTTATCAATATCAGTAGCTATATTTAATGGAAGACGAGTTTTAATCTCAATAACGTACGTCAATACGTAATTATGAACTCTGTGTAACAGCCATCATTTTGAACGCATATATTTCTTACTTATGTAGAAACTAATATCATATATTATTTAATACGTATGTAAAAAATATTATAGCAATACCAGAATGATCAAAAATTGAATACGATCTAGATAAAATTTAAGAAGACATCCACTTGGAATTTTTTTGTCTTTGATGCTTACGTGCAAAATAACACTCACGTTGCTATGGCAACCCGTATCTTACTTATCAATGGGCCTACTTGTTTATGTATAATATATTAAATTAATGAATGAAGTCAAAACAACAGTATTATATACGTTACACTAGTTGCGGCGAACTTCGTACGAAGAATTGAATAAATTCAATAAGAAATATTAGAAAACCAAAAATACTTAACATTCGATGACATTAATCGTGGCTAATAATAAATGTAAAGTGGTAAGATAAAGTATTTTTTTATTCACGAGTACATGCTGAAACTAAAATATTAAAAAAAATACTTAAGAATCAAGAATCAATCAATTTTCCACTAACTATGTTACAGACGAGACCAACCCTGCTCCACCTTATTTGCTCTTTTAATTGAACCTGTGCCAGTTTTGTTTGTTGTATGTCATTTAAAAAGTCAATTTTTTTTTTTTTTTTTTTTTTTTTTTTTTTTTTTTTTTTTTTTTTTTTTTTTTTTTTTTTTTTTTTTTTTTTTTTTTTTTTTTTTTTTTTTTTTTTTTTTATATATATATATATATATATATATATATATATATATATATATATAAGAATTTTATTAATAAGAGATTGTGATTACATTTTGCATAGAGTTACTTGAGAGTCTTGGGATGAACATAGATAGACATTTTTTGACATTTTTTTCTAGTTTTTTTCAGAAATTTCATTGTTTTACGAAACAGCTGCCCAAAATATAATAATTATTAGACATACTTAATAAATATAATAATTATTAGACATACTACTATGTTTCTGACATACACTTTTGTATAAATCTTTGCTAAGGCAACGGGGCTACCAGTTTTATAAATAAAGGTGTTACAATCTCTGTGCTTTGTTTTTATATAACCAAATAATACGAAAACAAAAGCAATTGATTTTAAAAAAGAATATAAAACGAGAAAGCAATGATAAGTTTGACATATTAATTAGGAATGCCTTATTCTATAATTTTATACTAAATATTATATATATTTATTTATTTTATTATAACATATCGGTACGTTATTCTCATTTCAGATATAGATGCGATTTCGCCACTCTACATTCAATCTCTCGGAAAGTGGCAATTTGAATATCTTGTCATTAGGTTCTCTCTGTCCACCTTGCGATACAGAAACAAAACGTGAAGTTCAAAAAAGGTATGTGGGGTTTCAACCCACTATCCTCCACCACATGTCCACATGTCACAACTCTAGATACCATTTATTCACATAACTTGATTTTAATGTTCCGTGTTTAGAAATGAATGAATTGTAAATTAATTTCGCCTCCCACCGTTAACGTACTTGCAGCCAATATTCAGTTGTACAGCCCGAAATCTAATAATCTCGTCTGTCTCGTGGAAAAATCCACTGAGACATACGGAAAGAAATTAAGCATGATGAAATGAAGCGCGAGTGCTGAATAGGGAGAAACGATTTAGTAATATTGGTTGGTTCTTGGTTATCATATTATGCAGTATTTACTATTTATTGCGTCTGGTCGTATAATTATAATAGAAAACGTATAGGAAAATATATGTACTGTTTTTTAAAATATATTATTGCGAAAAATATACATATACATCATGTAAATTTTAATAATTATAAAATATATTTTATTAAAACACTATTCCTTATTTATAAACTATTTGCCCTATGAATATATTTTAGAAATATACATATTAGTTTGTATTTTAGAAATAAACATATAACTTATTATTAACATATTGTTGAATTGAAAATTTCAAGAAACTTTTGACAATATCATGAAAGACCATTTCATGAAATGACCAAATGAATTTGACCATATCGTTGAATCGTGAATGTCCAACAATTTCGTACACTAACATTCAAAATACCTTATTTTTTATTTTGATTTATTCCGTGAGAAGTAGTTATAAGCTATCAATAAAGTATAGCTTAGGTTAGATTATTTATATTTAACTATGTATGTATATATATATATATATATATATATATATATATATATATAAATACATACTGAGTGACTGACAGACAGCTCATAGACGACCTACTGTGAGTAAAAAGATAAAATTTATCGTGTAGGTGCCTATGAGAGTATATGGGAGCACTATGAGAAGATTTTGTAAAATTCTCACGCAATCAGTAAAGAACGGGATTCTAAAATCCACTCAAATAAAAATGCGGGTAAAAACAAATACCTTATAATACATTCTGTGCTCATTTTAAAGGAAGGACAAACCTAGCTACAGTCTTTCATCTAAATTTTATAGTTTAGAAGATCTAATAAGTTTAGTATAGTTCTATATTTTTTCATGAAATTAATGATTGTCCGCAAATTTATTTATTAGAGTCATTTTATGTTTCTATATACTAAGGAAATATATAAGAACAGATTGTTTTAATAATAAAGAAATTATTTATTTTACTTATAAAATGTGTAACGTTTAATTAAATAATAGCAAATGCTTAAATCTGTTCAGCCAATAAAGAGGAAGCCATGATGAACATTCGTGCAATACCGTACAAATGTACCGTAGTCTAGAATTCTAGATTCGGAGTTTTAACGTGTGCATTTCTTATCGTAGAGACAGCAAAAAAAGTCTCTTCTATTTTTTATTCAGAAATATATGACTTGAGTTCACTTAATTCTATTTGATTAGTAATAGTACTAGTAATAATAGTAGGCACTATTGGATATAGAAACCTTTTTTTAGTATATTATATTAAATTCATATGACATACGTGAAAATACATCACAGATTTTGGACAAGCAAAGCGACTAACACCTTCATTAAAATTTTACAAAACCTTTAGTATCTAAAGTAATCAGACAAATAAGACAAAATATTTAATTGAATACGTAATATTTAGGTTATTTTTTGGTCTAATTCTAACTTAATAAACTGTTATGAGAATAATGCAAGTCATTATGTTTTGAACCCTTTTAACGAATTTCTTTTTTATTGCGCTTCATTTGAATTTGGTTTTTCTCATAATTTACTCGCAAATTGTAACTCATCCACCTCCACAGGTCGACTGGAAGATAAGTCCACCTTTGTTAACTTTATTGCTTCTATAACACTTTTGTACAAACTTCCAAGTAACTTTTCGATGTGGCGACAGGCCACTAGTAGGCACAAAAAAGCGTTCAGTAGAAGTTATATATATTTTTTATGCACAGCCCTAGTTATATTACTGTTAGAAAAATCACACGTTTTGTGTATCAAAACGTTAGAGTACATTTTTATGTCGCCAGTACATTAGGCAAATTCGTTGGCATATTATCGGTGCATCGCATTTGAAATATTCATACGGTAACTAGAAAGCATTAATGTACAATGAAAATTTATCATACGAACTCGAGCGCTCTGGGACTTCTTTGAATGTATTTTTTGCCATATTTCCTTTACTGGCTACGACGTTCTTTATTAAGATATATTTGAAATTTTCTTTAGAACGTCAGAATGTTTAGCATAATACAAGAAAGGAAGTTTTGTTACAAATGAAATAAAGAAAATTACCTTAAATCAACATAGATGTATCAAAATAGAGGTAGTTTGAAGGAAATGGCTCTACATTTTCTTTTTCCGGCATTGAACACTAAGCTCTCTGCATGCATTTGATACATGCGTATTGAATGGTGGACCTTAACGCCCTGCTTTGTCTTGTACAACAGAGCGGTGTAATTAAAATAATTAATTTATGATCGTTCCCCCGAGCGGCAATAGACCCAAAACCAATCGCGATTAAAGTCAGTCTTCTGCAAGCTTTTAATTCCTTACAACAATATTAAATCCAACCATTTTACAAGATCTCCAAATTACATAACGTTACGTATAAAAGAAAGCTCAATCAGTATTCCGATTTGCTACATCCAACTAAGTTTCCCAAAATCCTTCTAACTCAATTTCAAACGTTCCATTTCAACAATACTCTTAATAACATCATACGTTCCTTGCAAATAAATTAACAAAATAAGCTTACTCATTCATTCGCGTTCATTAATTAAGATCACACGCGAACACTCAGCTGATCCGAGGAACAATTGGCTTCCCACTCGAGTCTAGGGTGACAACGAGTACGTAAAAATAATATTTGTTTGAAATTATAGATTTTACACGACGAATTTTACCCAATAGATATATAGTTATGGAGTAAGTTAAATGTGATGATATTTCTTTTTTTTATACGTTATAATAAAGTAAAGAGAACGGTGTGTCAAGGCACTCCGTCCCCTTCTTTTGTCTCACTCTGACTACCACTTTGCGGGAATAAACGTTAAACTGAAAGTTTTCATAATAAAAATAAGTGATAACAAAGTTTTTAGCTTTGTTCTTGATTCAAAAAGAATTCGGCTCTATATTTAAAAGATTTAGAATATTATTTAAAAAAAATTCACAATTGTTTTACATATAATATTATATAGTAATGTTATAACATTACTATTATATATAACATGCTATAGCATGCAACTATTTATTGTCTGATTAGAATTATTATAATAGAAATACAGCCGATTCACGCTTTTTCTCGCATAGGGATGGTACTCAGAGACAATTGAATGTCAAGACAGTCTCCAGCTATCATCGGTACATTGCATATTAAAAGGCGGTGCTCAACGCCGCGCTTTGACCAAAACGTAAAAATGAAAACAATTCAAATATAACCATTCTCCATCATCATATTTATATATTTAAACACTATTTCACTGCGCCACGGATATAATAAAATTAAATAAAATAATAATTTGCTAACAATCAATCATATGGTCACTCTAATCTCAAGGAAAGCAGAATATGTGTATTACTCTTATTCAAACTTTTGAATAGAATACGAAAGAACGGGAGACTTGAAGGGCTGGGGGGTGGCAACAGGCAAGTGTTTTAAAACCATACAAAGTTGTAATAAATAGATATACTTTTTATGTTTCATAAGAAATTATGTATAGATATATATATAATATAGTTTTCGACTTTATTTTTTGTATTTGTTACATAATAAAGCTAGTAAATTTTTTTATATTCTTAGGTTTAAAGATTCGATCACTCTACATTATTTATTGTGGGTGTTATTAAAACCATAGTGCTTATATAACATTTTATTGCACAAAACATATTTTTCACTAAAATAATATTACTATTTCTTTTATTTAACATACCCCAATCGCTTAATTGTTCTTTGGCGAAATTTGGTTCGTTTTTCCAATTACAGCAGATGTTATTATTATAATATAATAGCTTTTATTTTTGAAACATCTCAAAACTCGTTTATATATAGTATATATAGTAAAGTATAAGTATATATAGTAGTAAAAAGATACAGTAAAACCTCACTACAAGAACTAAGCATAAACTAACCGCGCCTGTAACTCGATTACTTTTTAAAAAACTTGCGAAAATACGTTTATATGTTAAAGGTTATTACTTCATTAAATATTTTATAACATATGACGACTTGCTTTGAGAATGAAATGTTCGCTCCAGTCTAGGCATTATTGTCACTGATAAATAACTCATTGTAAAAGATATATTTAGAAAACGTATAAAAATTTGCACGCAGCGGGTTTTGAACCCGCGCCTCTTTAAATCGGTTTTCAAGTTCAAATTTTATACGTTTTCTAAACATGTCTTTTTAATTTCCTTAGTGTGCGAATAACATAAGTAATTGTAAATTTTTAAATTGACTTGAACAAAGATTTAGCCCTTTTTTAGATTTAGATTTTGTCAGGTGCGGTTTCTTCTCAGGTGTAAGACATTAACTTTTGTGAACTGGCAGTGAATTATTTGACGATCAAAGTGTGAAGCATATAACTTGTTAATTTGAATTATTTGACATTGACTTTTGACTTTGAAATCTTTTCTATTATATAATAGAAACAATCCTAATAAGTAATAATCATCTTTATGTCCAAAAATTTAAGATTTGAATATTTTTCACATATTGATGATTTCATATAAGCGTGTTTGTTCACTCCAATCATTTTATTTGCCATTTCACGCTTTTTCCCGCATATTGATGTTGTCCGTAAACCAAAACTTAAGACTCCGTTCTACACTTTCAATGCCGCGCTTTGTCTCAAATACCGGAGCAGAGAAATTAAAATATTTAAAATCTAATCATTCTCCTGAGTGAAAATCGAACTCATTACTAATCGCATTTACAGTAATACGCTGTCCACTGCGCCACGGTAGCCACAACGGTTATCCCATATCATTTCATTGACTTGTTGAACGGAAAAAGAACTACCAATATCTCTGAAAACTACAATATATTTCCACCGACTTAAAAACTATAGGAAAACTTAAAACATACCAAACAATGTGAATTGTTTCGCTACATTACGATATAGAATGCACATTAAAATAAAGCTCCAATAATAAGAGCAAAAATCTCTTAGAACCCAGATGGAGGTTTCTACGTAACAATGCTTAATCATGGTTTTGGAATTCGCGATACATTCATTAAGCCGCCTTTTGTCTGAATATATTTGGGGAACAAAAATTATAACATACAATATTGTGAGGTTGGGGAGGCGACGCGTATTAAGTGGCAAAATTTTCTCGCTACAGGGTTGTCGATGGATTGTTTGATGTTTTTGGCAATAAACTAAGCTTTTAGCTTTAGATTTTAATAAAAAAATCTAAAAGGAATAAGTAAGACGAGTTATGGTATTCAAAATAACAATATATTAAATACTTACTGTGAATAACACTTTAAAAAATGTTAAATAACTGTCACTTGTCACTGTCACAATAAAATGTATGTATCTTTTTAAAATTGAATATGATATCAAGATTTATAGTTTTTATACATAGAATACTGATATCAGCCCTGTCATATATATTTCGTAGAATTACCGACGCCCACCTCACGCTAATGCTAAGAAAACACCAAATCTACAGGGTGATGTAAATTCATTCGCGCAACCAAATAAATACTCGTAAAACCATTTTGTACTTCATATGTTTTTGTTACGGGAATATGAAATTATGATAACGATGTGATATTAGTGAATCCTTTAAAATTTAAGGAACGGTATATAATTTTGTATAGGTTAATATATTTTTGTTTAAATTTTAAATGAAATAAAAACGGTATTAATTTTGAAGTAATTACACTGCATAATAGCACTCTGAACGCAATTGGTTGTGAATTCGATTCCCGTTCAGAGGGAATGATTATATTGCAAGTATTTTCATTTCTCCCCTCTGATACTTAAGACAAAGTGTGGCGTTGAGTTCTCTCCACAGAACTCAACGCGAGGCGGAAAGCTGAGTATCGGAGATACTACCCTGATATGCAGGAAAAGCGTGAACTGAAAATAAAGTAATAACAATAATGAAATGATATGTCGCGAAATTCATATTTCAAGAAAATTGAGTTGAAATTAATTTTAAAAGAGACGCGAAATGACTTGAACTTTTAAATATTGTTGTAATAGAAAAAAGTCTTGATATCATTCCCCGAGTGGGAATCAAACCCACAACCAATGACGTTTACAGTAAGTCACTGTCCCACTGCGCCGCGATGGTTTCAAGTTAGTATGTTAGTAGTCATATATTTTTTACATTTTTTAAGTGGAAACGTTTTTCACACACTTAAGAAATTGAAAAATATTTTTTATATTCGAACCCGCGCCCCTCGGAAACCGTTCAAGGTTCGAACCTTCATACGTTTTCTATAAATGTTTTTTTATATTCCGAAAGATAAACTTTTTTTAATAAAAATCGTCAACAAGGAAACAACCTCTATAATGTTAAATCTTCAACAAGAATAAGAACCCAAATCGAACAATTCAAACGCAAATTAACACAACGTATGCGTGGCTTCCTTAATCACATTTCTATTTCTTACCTATTGTACAGTATTAAATATATTTTTAACACCTCGATGGCACAATTGTTAAGTATTCAATTGAAAAAAAATTACTACATGTCAAGGTAGCAGGTTCAAAGTACTTTTAAATGAAATAGTTATATGTAACATGTGAGCCTAAAGTACAGTTCATTACAGTCTTTTAAAATAGTCCACTGGTATATATCTCATTTAATACTATGCAACATCAAAACAAAGACTATATAATGAACAGTTATCTTACTGTTTTTCCCTCAAGAGAAACAAACCAGAAAGTACACCAATCAACCTTTCCATTATGCAATAGTTCTAACTTTAAACGGCCAGTTTCCTTATTATAGACAAAGTTAAACCAGATGGAGGAGCCAGGAGTTCCGCCACTCATCATGCATTTAACAGGTGGAAAGTAATATATGTTGCAGCTTACTTTCCAATATAAGAGTCATTTATATTGTTAAGTTACACATGCTTGACATGAGTGTTTCAATGACACAATGAAACACTCATTTCTCCCGCCCTAATTCGAGTCAAATTCACATTCCTTCATGGCAAAGGCCGGCAACATTCCTGTAGCTCTTGGTGTTACACAAGGTCGTGGGTGGCGGTAATCACTTACCATCAGGTGACCCGAACGCTCGTTTGCCTTGCCTATAGTATAAATTTAAAAAAAAATCGAAGAATTATAGCTCCACGATACACGATCCTAAGTTAAATTTTAAATATCAGTTTCTTCCTCTTTTTCTCGTACAGTTCTAGTTTATCTATGCAGTGAGAAGTTAATGTCACGTTATTCGAATAAATTGTTTGCATATATTTGCTCCTCATTATTCAATCATTGATCAATCAATCAACGTTAAAAATGTATAAAACTTTAAATATTTAATATTATCATACGGCCGTATTTCTTAGAAATACTTGTTACTTTCAACGTTATTTCTAATAAGTTCTTGGACTTTCACGATTATTACACATTTTGAAATGAAACAAGCTATTTTAAAACGGATTAATTGCATCGCAACGGACTACTGTAAAGTGTTTGAAACGTCGGGTTCTAAAATGTATTTTCGAATACCAATATTATACGCGATTAATCCGCTTAAAAATAGTATCATTTCAAAACGTTATTTCTGTTTTCATTGTCCATATACTACCTACAGTTATTAGTTGTATAATATAATTACTTATACGGGTAGATATCAGAATCTTTCCAATAAATGTCCCATTTTCTAATAACATCATTTGTAACTCTTAGTTTTGCTATTGCGCGACAGATGGCGCCAGTTGAATGATACAACTTTAAATAGGCGTTTTATATTCGAAAGGCTCTTAGTCGTTAATGTAGATTATTTTACTTGTTATATTAATAATTTTAAACCTTTAACGTAGTAATTATATTTAAATATTATATTAATGATTAATGATTGTAAAACAATATATTAAAATCAGAGACTAATGAAATAATTTTATATTTCCTTATATTTTATATTAATCTCCACAGATAAGAACTAGAAACATCTCACTTTGTTAATGTAATTGTTAAGTACTGGTCGCCCACAACTCTGTTTGCTTCATTTTATGACCCACTTTTGACATGTATGTTCTTTGGAGAGTGAAACAGGAAAAAGTTAATTATATATATTTTTTTTGCTGATTAAATAATAGGAAGCCAACGGTGTATTCAATAGTATTTAGTAGAAGATTGCATTCTAAAAATATCCATTGTTGTTATTGTATTACTTCACTGATAGGCTAACTGAACAATATATTTATAAAAACACGGAAAAACAGTTCAGTTAGTCTTTAAAAAAAATTAGAAAAACGAAAAAATAATTACTAACTACAAGAAACTACAAAATACATACAAAAAAATTATAATAAATAGTAAAAGAAATAAAAAAATTAAAGATTGTCTCCTTATTATTCCATTATATTCAAAAGCCAATAGAAATGGCAATGGTATGGCAAAGGCCTAAAATCCACGTAAACGAAGTCGTGGACGAATCCTAGTGTTAAATAAAACAAGAATCGCTTATTGGTACCCCACCAATAAGCGATTCTGGTTGTATACTACAGGTAATATCTGTTAAAAAAAGCACATTCACGGTTTTTCGCGCATATGAGGACAGTCAAAGGAAACTCCACATTCTGCCCGAAATCGAGACAATACGTGAGGTGGAACTGGACTGGTGGAACTCAAGGCCAGGCTTTGCCTTCTTACCAGGGTGCAGCAATGAAAATAATAATCATTTCCCCGATTGGGAATCGAACCCACAACCAATCGCGCTTACAGTTAGACGATGTCTCACTACAACTCGACTTACTCTAATATCTATTAGAATAACATATTTTTAGAAAACGTATAAAATTTTGAACGCAGCAGGATTCGAATCCGCGCCTCTTTGAAACTGTCTAAGCGCTATGCCCACTAAGCCATGCATTTTACGTCCAACTGCGTCAAAATTCTTATACGCTTATTATTGTTATTAAATAATTATTATATAACTTATTTTTGTTGTTAGCATCTCTGTAGAGAGATTTTTACAAATGTTTGCTATCCAAAGATTATTCTACGAACAATCGCAAGAGAAAATGCTATTTATGAAATATTTTTAACATTTTTTAAAGTGTTAATCATACAGACAAATTTTTAGGTATACGAACACCGCAACGTATAAAAAAATTTTACACTTTAAAAAAATTAAAAAATTATATATTACAATAATTTATATATTTTCTAACATACACTTTTCTCTCACTTTGGAGAATATAATTAGATCGTCCAATGATACTCCTTTCTCGTCTAATAAATACTAGTATTCAAATTTAAAATGTAACGACAAACTTGATAAAACCAAAATGAGGAAAAGCCTTTTTTAAGTAAGTACAAATATTTTTTTTTATTGTTTCAATATAAAAATTCAATAAAAATCTTATAACCTCTTTAAAATAAGAGCTTTATTGTTGATATATTATTCTTAATAATATTTAAATTAACTTCATCATACAAAATAATTATTTTGGCGTAAAGTTATTATAACCATAACAATACAATTACTAAATCTTACATTTCCGTCAATTCAAGTCAATTTCTTTAATAGGATTTTTTATCAACGGTATCTGCAAAGACACTTGTCCTTAAAGTGACTAAGTGATTATGGATTATATTAAAATGATGTTCACTGTACCGGTCTCTAATACAAAGCAGCGTTAAACTCCGCTACTAAACGCAATATTTGAACAGAGCCGGACAGTGGCGAATGGAGTGTCCTATCGTAAACTATATATGCGGAAGATGTGTGAAGCTTAAGTTTACTTAGGCGTCTCATAAAAGCCATATTGAGTCATCGACTTGTTAATAAGGTGTCAAAATAGCATTACTCGTATATTGTTCTAGAGAAGATGTTAATTCAGATAAAGGTCTCGATATTAATCCTTAATTGGTGTGCTGTGTATCGACTGTCATCTGGTTTTTTTATTGTTTACAGTTTGTTTTTGTACAAAGGAATGCGGTGTTTTGTACAATAGAAGTGTGTATGTTATTTTAATTGTGTATGTATTAAATTTATGTATGATTATTTATGTATTAAAACATTTTTTCCAGTAAAATAATATTTTTTTCATATATGAACAAATTAACGGTGGTCGTGGATTCGATTCCCACTTAGAAAATGATTACGATGACGAAGCGCAAAGCATTACACCAATCATCTCCGCCAAGCAATGAAACTGAAGAACGGTGTGTCTTGACACTAGGTTTCCTCTGAATACCTTGCTATACGGGAAAAGGAGTGGAGCTGTATGTATAACGACTTAAAAAAAGATAATTATTTATGAAATTTATGGCGTAGTATATATCTGACCATTGACATCATTGTGAGTTTTAGTCTAATTTAGGTTAGCTTTTATATATATTCTGTCCCTGAGGCGCGGGCAAAAAGACTGCCTAAGATAAACAAAATATTAGTACATTCAAATTTAAAATGCACGCGGGTAATGTAACTTAAAATGGTGGGAAGTAAGTTCAAAACGTCTTAGAAATTGAAATTCTACATTACAAACCATTCTATTAATACATGAAGGAAAAGCTCTAGATTTCAGTTTAACGAAACTTTTGCAGGCGGAGAACTATGGAATTGGCTGGACTTTTGGTATAGCTTCTATGTGAAAAAGCCAATCTTTTTATGGTTTCCGCCAATATATTTGATAGTAAGAAGCCCGCTGGTAGTCATCAATCGCGTCGAGGTTTCGCTTAAAAACCCCTGGAGAATATTTTTAACATTTTTAATCGTTATTTACTTCACACACTCTAGGAAAACTGGCCAGAAAAATGTATAAAGATTTCCAAGAACGCAAAGTGGAAATAGATTTCTTGGCTGACTATTGCCAAGAGCGGGTTCGAATACCGGCGTGTTAAAATTCTATATGTTTTCTAAAATGTTTATTTTCAACTTCTGTAGAAGTCTTACTGACAATGATGATAATTGATTAATATAATCAAACTGTGTTTCAATTCAAGCTTTTAAAAAAAGCTTAAAATATTAGATTATATTTTATTCTACGATATTCTACTAAAGATATTGATGTGTGTGACGACGGTTTTGGGTGCGAAATTTGTGCCCACTTCCATTAGCAGTTGGACAGCCCTGTGTTAACAAACAATTTTCTATGGATTGACATAATACACGTTACGAAAATAATTCCTATATTACGCATAAATGAGTATGTAAAATTTTCAGATATTTATAAATACAAGTAAATAAACTAAAATCTACGTAGATTTTAGTTTTATACGTTAAGTTGAGTAGACTTTAAACAAAATTTGCTTATTAAATAAGATGTCGCAGATTGAAATCTCAATATAAAAAATCTATATAAAGAATGCTATAATAAAGGGGAAAAAATTAATAAAAATATATAAACAAAATAAGAAATAACAATAAACAGGACGTAATTATTCGATTGAATAAACACACTTTCTTGATCACGATTCATTCAGTTCCATCAATCTATGTCTAATGTAGTTTTAAAAATCTATTTTTTAACTTCTTCTATTTTTCAACACTCAATGGCTCAAGTATAAAAATCGTGTACCATAAAATAAGTAAAGAAAAAAATATATTGTTTAAAAGTAGTGATGTGTAAACCTTCGCGTGCGTGAAAATCGATTATCACCTTAGCTCGGATTCAAAGTAATATGAATATTGGACATTTTTTACTTGTCATTTTAAACAGTCATCACTAGTCAAGTGATGATATTGGTATAATATGGCTGTTATATATTATATTGGAATGTATCTATTTTTTGTTTTTATATTAATAATATATAAAAGTATATTTTCTTTATTTTATATTTCTGATATTATTATAAGATTATAGCTGTCGAATTCGTAGGAATATGGTTAGCACTTACAGAATTAACGACCATATATACCATTTATGTTTTATATATCAAAAAGAGACTTAAAATATAAAATCTATTTACACAACTGTTTTATTTTCGAAACAGTTCTGAAATAATAAGCACACTCAATATAAAATATTATTTAAAATACACAACGTCGTTTATCAAAATCTACCTCAAATTAAAAAAGCGTTTTTAGAAAACGTATAAAAATTTGAACGTAGCGAGATTAGAACCCGCGCCTCTTGAAAACCGCCATAGCGCTATTAACGCTAAGCCATACCTTCTACATACGGCTACGTCAAAATTCTCATGTAACCTACTGAAACGCTATTTGTTATGGTACGTTTTCTTAAAAAAAATTTCAAAAGTGTCACTTTCTGTAAAAAAACATATTACTTCAAAAATTTTAAAATATGTATAACATATTAAACAAAAACAACACATTACTAAAAGTTTATCTGGACCCCAGTATGAAACCATTGTTCATATCCAAAGCTTTCGAGAAGAAGCTTCGCTACATCCAGCAACAAGTACTCCCATTAATGTTATTACCATACTAATCTAAACACTAAAATTACTATGAACATATTATTTTGCATGAACAAACTATGCCACAATTTCTTCGTATCTATCATCGGCGATTCACGCTCGGGCCGAACGCTTCCATTTCTATCGTTCCCACGGCGCGCATCACTATTCTTAAAACTAAACGTCACTTCTCTAATACACTAAAAACAACTTTAACACCCACCAATAAAGTAGAAATTGCAAAAAATTTATTTGTATTTAGAGATGAGTTCTGAGCATCTTTCTTTTAACTTTTAAAAGTGGCGATTTATTTAAAATAAACTTTATTTAGTTGGTTTAAAGTTGATTTTCAATTGTTAATAACATGGCATCTAAGACCGTTTTGTCGTGCTTATGTATGTAATACAGTATTCAAATATTTCGTGAATCATGCGCATTCGTGTGTATAATTACGTTTTTATCGTGCCTGCTCTAATCGGTCAGGGGTTGCGAACCCAATATTGGTATTTAGTTTACCATCGATTAGTTATCTGGTGATATTATCGATTAGGGTTAGGAAAAATGGCTGCAAATAAAATTTAAAAAAAATATATTTTAACATTATTAAAGTGTTATTCACAAAGTAGGCTTTTTCTAAAACAGCAGCTGTAAGAAAATTGGATGGTGATGATGGGATAGTGTCTGAAAAAAAAGCGGTTGATTGTGGGTTCGATCCTCACTCGTTTTCCACTATTTCCATTTCTCTGCTCTGGTAAGATATAGCTCGGCGCGGCGCGGCCGTTGCGTAACCACTCTCGTACAATGTGTCGATGTCAGCCAAAAAATGGAGAGCGGAGTGTCTTGGCACTAGGTTCTTTCTGAATACTTTGCTATACGGGAAAAAGGAGGTAAAATTTAATATTATTAAAAATAAAAACTGCCTTATCTAAATCAACACACACAATACGTGATTTAGAAAAAAAATTGAATTAAATGTATGTAGCGTTTGATTATACCTATATTCTAAAGAAGTTAATTAATTGAAGATATTACATAATATTTAATAAGTATATCCATATAATGTAGTTTATACATTCATCAAGTAGTACATGAAGCTTTCTTTATTGTAGCGCAGATGGTTATGGGATACGTTTGTTTAGAAGGCTTTGTTAAAAATATTTTTTTGAATTTTTTACATTATTTTTATTTATTTATTTACATTTGAATTTTTTTACATTTTACATATATTGTGACATGGACTTTATCCACCCAACAAGCAATATCTTAATAGATATTGCTAATTGACTGAATTTATAGTTACCGAAAAAATTAGGATTAAGCGAAAAAAAAAACGTAGTTAATATTTTTTCCCAAATTACGCTAACATTTAATGTGTTAAATAAAAGAACATAACAAGAAAAACTATAATTAAATGATTTTCAACAAAAGTGAAGATCTGACTTACACTTTTTTACCTCCATGTTTATGAGCCCTGGTGTAACAGTGCTTGCGTAGTCCAGTAGCAGATTTCCATCTCGATCGTGACACGAATACGAATTGACCCTGTTAATTGTTGGATTACCGTTTTTCCATTGTTTTCATTTAGATAATTTTGCATTAAAAGAGTATAACAGATAAATAAATTAGAGAAACAGTATATTTAACGAAATAAAGAGTAACCCAGAAGATAAAAAAGTTGAGTAAAATATAAAAAAAAAATAACAATGAGTTATATACTTCTGGCCTTGATGGAATAATCAATAAATTGCATAAAATATATAATTATCGATTGGCTTAAAAATTGCTTTAACGAATTATTTAATCAAGGTAACATTCGGATTCTTAAAAAAATGCTAGTTCTACTTCAATTTTTAAATCAGGTTTGAAAACCAACGCTGAAAATTATACACCAATCTCAATTTCGCCAACAATATCAATAATCTTTGAACGACATTCTCGTTTTAGACCTAAAAGGAATATACTCTTACGGCAACAATCGACCTTACAACAAATATAGACAGTAGAGAAATAGTTATCGGTGTATATATTGATTTGCAAAAGGCTTTTGATACAGTTAGCCACGTTCTACTCTTGCAAAAGTTGAAATGTATTAGTATAGACGGTACTACCCTACAAATGTTCAAATCCTACCTTACAAATAGATTTCAAGTAGTGAAAATTTATGGTACTTATAGTACCCAGGTTAATCGCTTGTGAGATTTCACAAGGCTCAATATTGGGCCCTTTGCTGTTTCTAGTAGATATAAATAATATTCATGGAATAAGTTTACATGGACATTTCGACGAATTTCTCAGTGTATCAAACGTAATTTACGCTATGTCTGTTATAATTCTTTAATAAAATCTAATCTTCTGCATCTTATTGAAAAATGGAGCAACGCTGCTATAATAACACTAGCCGTTATTCAAACATTAGAAAACAAAATTATTAAAATAATTTTTCATGTTAACCTCCTAAACTCAAATTCGATAATATACAAACAAACTAAACTAATAACCTGAACACATATATATATTAACATCATTAGCATACTTGTAAGAAAAATATTTATTAAGTTGAAATAAATATCAAAACGTACGCTGCGATCACGTCGTGGAAGCTTAGTTCTGCTTAAAACCGGGACTCAGATTGGTAATTTTTTTTTGCCTATCAGCTTAATTCTATAATAACTTACTATCAATCTAAAAGAATATTAGCTCATTTTAATGCATTTAAAACAAAGCTTTCGGTGTATATTATTAAAAACTACCCGCTCTAAAGAAATAAAAAACCACAACAAATGTACGATTGACAGCGTTATTTGTACCGTTAGTTGTCTTTAATGAAAAATAAATATATATTTAACCGTAACTGATTTATAGTGCTTAATTCATCAGAAAAATTACACAAGAACCTGCAATACAGGAAAGAGAGTGGAGCTGAAAATATTATAATATATACCTTATACATTTATAAGATTAGATATAAAATAAAATAATATTATAAAAAAAAAAAAGAACGTCGAGGGACACGAACCCGCCTGTTGGAAGCCGTCCAAGTGCTTTGACCGCTAAGACAAGTTGTAACAAATATAAGATAAGCGATATAATATAAGCGTATAAGAAATTCAATTTTAAAAATGTTAAATTTGCTATACATATATATATATATATATATATATATATAATTTTCACCACTCATTTCTTACTCATAATATATTGAGTACTAAGTTGCAAAACAGCCCGCCATGCCACGAATTTGGACGAAAATCGGAAAACAGATTTTCATGATATTACATTATCTGAGCTTACCCTGCTAAGAGAGAAGAATAAAAAAAATAGCAAAACGCACTCTATATAATCAATTAACGGAACGCCTTTATTTTAGCCGTTCCCTCGTGCGCGATTTGAAATTATACAGTAACTGTCAAAAACTTGCATATGCGTGCGTTTGCGTCCGATGACAATACAGCATTTTCGAAGCTCAAACTTTAAATGTACTTACCAGAATGACGAGATAATAATTTAAAACGTTTCTTAAAGTACTGAATTTGTTATTATTAAAGTAATTCAATTTATATTAAATATTTATTTACTAAATATAAAATAAAAAACGTGTTGAATAAGTGCCATTTGGTGGGCGTGTACGCTATACATTTAATTTACTACTATGACCTAATATACATATAATGTGCAAGGCTGTAGTGAAACTAAAATAATATATTTATTAGGAAACACTCAAATTATATATATTTTTGATTCAAATTATATTACATATAATAATAGTTAAATAAAGTAATAAACAGTAAAGAGTTTTCGATTATTCTTTGTAAACGAATTATCTCTGTATGGAAAATAAGCAGTTGTGTGTGATTTTTCATACAAACTGCAACTTCCTATGACAATAAGACTCAAGTAATATTTTTTAAAATAGAAGATTGTGTGTGTAAGTAAGAGAGAGAGAGAGAGAGAACCAAAATTTCTAAAAATATATTTTGTATTAAAAAAACATGTATCATAATGCAAGATATCGTTATACTCTTAAAAGTCATATTAAACCAATAGCTGTAAATACTTAATTTACTTTAACTCATCTTTTCCCATTTACGCAAGCACATATCTAATGCAATGCAAACTTTTAATACAAAAAAAAAAACCAACTTATAAAGCAGTTACTTATTAAAAACCCTTAAACGCATCCCTATCTCCAACTTATACACATTCACTCACACAATCGGCCCCCACACGATGGCGACCGACCGATTTAGATAAAACAAGCTTTATTACAAAATTATTATCTCGGCATCTAGTACCTGCTATCTTAACAAAAGCATATCTTATTATCTTATCAATAGAAACCATTATCAATATTACTTTAAAATACAACTGTAAATTTCTATACTAGGTCCAACAAGTAAATGGTGGACCAATAAATTGTCATACGTCGTATTGGTTTAGAAACATAACATCAAGGACAACTCGAATAGCGGCTTTGGTCTGCAAAATAATAGAGTTAAAGATATAATTTAGTTATAATGCAACAGTTTAAAATTAGCACTAGAACCCCTTATTTTAATATCTATCGGAATTGATAATAATCTTAATATTATAATTATATTCGTACATGTAATATTGAACCAACACGACGCAATGTGACAGCATCTGATTGTATACCCGTTGGTTGTGGGTTCTATTCCCACTCGAGGGAATGAAAAAAATGTTTCGGTCTGGTGGAAGAGAAATCGCGGCGTTGAGTTTCGTCACTGAAGACGCAATATCTCGGATTCGGGTGGAAAGTGGTGAACGGAGTGTCTTGACACTAGGTTCTCACTTACTTTAAGGGAAAAAATGTGAAGCTGAAAAAATATTAGATATAAACACTCTATTTCAATATTTTAAAATATTCGGAAGTGAATTTAATGGACAGCCGTTTTATAACTTGAAGCTATTTAAAAACATCAAGTTAAGAGCACGTTATCGCGTGTGTACAAAAAAGATTTTTCCTCTAGCGGGATTTGAACCGGACAACATCGCGTAGTCAAAAATCTACTAAGCCGCTGTGAAAGTTTATTTTTGAAATGTATACAATAATAAACCACAATACATTTTTATAACAATAAAATGATGCCTGAACGAATATTTTAGTTGATACTTGAAGTGTGAATTCATTCTGTAATAGGCATTATAACCAGAGGAAAAAAGCTCCGAGAAAAAGTTCTAAGAAAGTTTAAAAACTTTATACATATCCCAAAAGTAAACAAGCTTACATATTGTTTGTATTATATATTTGGCGTAATGTGATGATAAAACTTCTTAGCATTCCGCGTGCGAGCGCCCATCGCGCTGCAGTTAAAAGAGCGCGGAGCAATGTCTGGGACTTGTGACCCCGTGTAGACTTAAAAGGCCACTTTAAAAAATATGAAAGAAAATACAATTAATAGATATATAGATATATAAATTACACGTTGGCCCTTATAATTTAATTTGGCTTTTCTAGTTTCGCTTAGTCTTACTTCGCTAAGCTCGCAATACTAATTATTTTCAACCACTATTATCTTTCATTATAATCAGCTCCTAAAACCTTTGACGTTGAATATAACGTACTAATATATTTCTAACTAAGGCTAATAAATATTGCAAAACAGGAAAAATTTGAACCTACACTCATTGTTTTTATATAATGCAAACATATTACCAACCGTACCATATGAGAATCAATAAATTACGAAAACAACACACTAACACGACGAGGACTAGTAATTCCCTCGCAATCCGCTATACAAAGCACGACTAGATAACTAAACTCGTCTAATCCCAATCGATACATCGCCCAGTATTATGAAATCTAATAGAATATATTAATACGTGAGAACCCATCGAGTTAGTTTGGAGATGTCTGCTGCTCTAAATCAGTGCAACAATGCCGCTAGCTGCTCCGATTTGCTTAGACGGAACAATTATTGTGGATATTCCTTATATTTTATTTTAAATAATATTTATGTGTCATATATGTAGTATAAACAATAATGATTGATTTTTTTGCAAATGAAACTATGTTTGCGAATTGAAATATTGTCCGCGAAAACAATCAAAAATTACTGAGTGTAATGCGAAATATTCAACATTTTACATCACCTAAAAATATACCAGAGTTAAGAGTTTTATTTTTATTTTTATTTAATATATATATGATATTATTCCCCGAACCGGCATTCGAACTAACAAGCAGCAGATTCAATCAAACATGTGCCAACTACACCACCACAATGGCATTTTTGAAAAAGACATTTAGAAAACGTATAAAAATTTTAACGCAGCAGGATTTGAACCGCGCCTCTTGACAACCGTTCAAGAGGCGCAGGTTCAAATCCCGCTGCGTTCAAATTTTTATACGTTTTCTAACTATGTCTTTTTCAATTTCCTAAGTGTGCGATTAACACTTTAAAGAATGTTAAACAGAAAATGGCATTTTTTTCTACATTGTATTGTCAATAGGCCTAACATCTTGAATGCCATATCTGACTGCACACGTGCTTGTTCACCATCGACCAACGCCTTCGTATTTAGGCAATATTTAGTATGTATTAACACAGCTTCCCCTTTCAAAACTCTGCTATATGCAACTAATCGACAAATCAAAAAAAATACTATAAAAACAAAAATATGCAAGGTAAGTCCATAGGACACAAATGTAACACGGAGACGCGCGGACAGCAGGCATCACAAAGTCCGTTCGGCTTATCGCTCACTGCGCATTTCCTGCAGCGCGCCAAGTATGCGTCACTGGTGCACAATGATATATTAAATCTGCACATCTCCATCTATCCGTGGTCTTATCACGAGACTTACTTTCACTGTAATTACGTACTGTGGTCGTCTTGTACAGTTCATTTCTTTTTGGGAAAGTCCTAAATGCTAATGGTTATAGGGATGGAGATAATTATAAAATTAACTTTTTTGTCCTCTATAAGTATAGTTCTAAAGGGACTGAAAATATAACCATTGAAATGAAGCATATTTAATGTATGTTAATAATTAATGCAATTTGTTGTCTTATACTAAAGTATAAGAAAAAAAAATCTCGTCTACACGAGATCTCTCAATCTCATCTAAACAAGAGGTATGTTAAAGATATATTTAGAAAACGTATAAAAAATTGAACGCAGCGGGATTTGAAGCCTCGCCTTTTGCCGCTGCGTTAATGTGATTAAAACTTTAAAAAATGTTAAAAAATCTCTATTTTAACTCCTCCGATTTGCGATTTTTTTACCTCTCTAGGTATGGTGTTGTATTGTAATAGGTTAGAGTTGGGCACTTCTGATCGTATAGGATAATGTAGGGTTAAATAAAACTTGTTGAAATGATATTAAAATATAGCTTTTATTCATATCAGAGTCCTAAGTATATACAAAGTACGACATCAGATTCAAAGTTTAAAAGTCTTTAAACTTGGTACAAAGGAGGGCTGTAAAATTATATACACGCGTGAGAAGCTTTAAACTTCTAATCCCTTCACAATCTATGTATAGAAGTTGATCTAAAGGCCTAGCTTTAGCTACATATTATTTTAATATAAAACCAAACAGAAGTTATTAGTTATTCTTTGCTAACTTTTAATTATACGTTGTTGTTTATATAACTATCGTACTCGCAACTTTTGAATAGACAAAACGCTGTAGGGATTTCAATATCTCCCTAAACTATAATTAAACAGTAAAAAGTGTGTACGTGTTGAATATAAATACGAAAAAACATTTTATGATATATTTAGGAATTGGGAGATGAAAAAAACAGTTTTTTGAAACTTTTATCTGTCTGTCTGTTTGTACTAGTAACCTTTGAATCTACAAGACAGATTTGAATGGATTTTTTTTGTTTTATAGCTTTTACCAATAGGCAGGATTTGGGGTATAATTGATTTCTAAGAGTGGAACTCCTTATATAAAACCCTAATAGACCAGCTGAACTAAAAGATATAAGAAAATGCCACCTTTACAATATTACTTCAGCGTGAACTGTACTCTATCCGTACGGAGAGATAATATTTTAAAGACACCTACGAGTTTTCCAAGTTAATAAACTTCTTAAGGCTAATTTGAAATGAAATTGTTTTAAGGCTTTAGTACTAGAGGTTCTTAGTAGTTAAAATGCTATTTCATACATAGTTGAGCAAATCCCATAATAAATATTATACTTAAAACAACAAGCGGCCGCTTGTTTACCATATAAATTCGTCATTATAATAGAGGTTTAATGCTGATCCCGATCCAATTCCCTTGTGCCTGCGCACGCGCACCGCTCGTGACTCTCACCGACATTTTATTACCATAATTTAAAACAAATATCTGATTGTATGTAGCGCATTAAAGTGTTAAACCGATGGTATGGTATATATCTACCATGAGGTCGATGGTAGAGAGTCTGTGCGATTTTTTTTTTTTATCTTTACTCTTGTCGGTTAGAAAACCTTTACGGTACTTTAACGGTAGGTTAAGGAAACCTTTCTTTGGTGTCCACTATGCTCCTAAATAAGGGCCTTGGATAAGTATTGGATACTCAAACGACACCGTACTTGGTTTAATAAGACGCAATATTTAGAAACGTAGCTGTTTCGTACCGTCACGTAAGAATTGCGCTTGAAACCGAATTTGAATATTTAAAACAGTATAAATATCTATAGATGGACATGTTAAGGGGTAATTAGTACTTAATATAAATTAAATTTATCATCATCCATACAAAGAACAAAAATAGCTACAATATTCTATTTCGTATAAATATAAAGTTTCAAATATATAAATTTATAGGAAAAATGATCGTATTCAACATATTATGTTTATTTTAACTTTGTGAATGAACTGAAAGAATAATATTATAAGTTTCACGCATCGATTGAATTTTCCTCGCAATAATCAGAGAGAAAATAGTGTTTCAAGACTTTCATTTTCGAATTCCCACACCCATCTTATTTACAGTCAGGCGCTTTCCGACTGAGCCACAATGGCCTCAATTTATATTTCATACAGGTATATTTATATAAACTCCTTAAGTTGGTTCAAAAAATTATAACGTGCAACAGTTTGTCAATATTGTTAAGTGAGTATTAGAAGTTCCGTATTTCATTGTATTAATTTTACTAAAGTACTAAAGCAGTACAAAGTGTATGGGTCTGGACCAAGTCACGCGGTGGCCATCACGGCACACACGGCAATTGTGGCACACGGGTTTGTGTGTGCGTAAGTGATGTATTGTGAGAGCTAGCACTGCTTTTTAGGCCAATTTAAAACGTAGTATTTTTTAATTTAACGCACTCTTTTTATGGTATTTTTTTTTATTATCCATTATTTATGTTTATAGTTATTTCATTATATGTAATATTTAATAATCACTATATTCGATTAACTCCACGTCATCTTTTATGATGATAAGACAATATTTTAAAAAGGCTTGTGAATTCAAAAAATATGATAAAGAATCATAAATTAGATAGAACACATTAATTATAATTCTATTACGTTCAATTTTTATACAGAATTTTATTTTTGCGTTGTACCCACAGACAAACTAGTGTAAAGATTTTACAAAATTTTTTAAAAGAAAATCGAAATTAATTAAATTATAATTATTCCACTGAGTGGGAATCGAACCCACAATGCACTGCACCTAGATGTCCTACAATACTTTAATATATTTTAAAACAGTACATATAGGAACTTAATTGGTAATTAATAACAACTATGACAAATCCAAATCCCGTGTTATTCCCACGCTAAGGAAATTGAAAAAGACATATTCAGAAAACGTATAAAAATTTGAACCTGCGCCTCATGAAATCCGTCCAAGAACGGTTTTTCTTACAAGTGAGCTGTATACAAAGAAAATTTTTAGATTACTAAAGTTTTTTATTATTTACTAGTGCGAAAGCAGTAGCACATACACATATATCGGCTCCTATTCTATATTGGGATAACAACTGTCGTATAGTACGAGAGCTTCGTGCCGTAGCGCGGGCGATCTCAGACGCAATCTTTGAAAGGTGGTAAAACATATATTTAATGCTTAACACCCGACACGAAGCTGAGAAACTCAAGTTAGTACAATCGCTACTAAAACATGCTTATATCTAAGCAACTAGTGGGTATTAAAAGCATAAGAGCCAACTAGAACTGCACTAAGTGTTTGCGATAAGCTGTGGCCTGTGAAAGTTTTATAATATTTTTAAGTTTACATTGTACTTTAGTTTTGAAAGTTTTTTCGAGCTTTCAAAAATGTAAATAAATATACAAGTTTTATATTTTTCGTTCTGGAGTTAGGCAATTTTGTTTTTTATTAGAATTGATCAAAATAAGCATTATATTATTATTATTATTGTTAATATTTAAGCCTTCACGATTTATTGAAAATATTATGTATAACAAAGAAAACTTAGTAATGTTAATGTTTGTGAATATTGTTGTGGGTTTGAGTCCTGCTTTAGACAATAACTTAAAATGGTAAAGATCCAACAGACATCAAGGCTCAATCAATATTTACATAATAAACCCTACCTTATAAACAAACATATACACATGAGATTGTACGTAAAAATGTATTTAGTTGTCATTTCTAACATTCAAAATAAACTTTCCTAATATTATTAAAATTTATTATGATCTTATATTGTGGGTTTATTATCAGTATAAGTGTAACTCAACGCCAGTAAGTGTAACGCATCTTTTAATCTTCAATAAATGTCAATATAGTCAATCTTATAGAAAGAGAGAGAGCTAGTGGCAACTAGCTCTGGAAACTCTAGAAACTCAGCAGGTGTTTTTTTTATATATATATATATATATATATATATACTGGCTTGGCTAGAAAAAGCTAAATTGAAACCAACAAGTTGTGGTGGAAGGAGGAAATCAAACAACCAACTGTCAAAGAAAATGCAAAATTAATGTGTGAATTACTTGTACATACGGATGTTACAATAATACACAAAAGACCTGATTTAATATACATAGATAAAACAAACAAGCACACTTACCTTAACGATGCATCAGTGCCATCTATAATATATATCATATATAATATAATATTAAAGCTAAGGAGATTGAAAAAATTAGCAAATACCATCCGATAAAAATCGAACTCTCCAGTTTATTGAACACCACTGTCAGTACTGTCCTTATATTAGTAGACGCTACAGTAGTAGTGACGAAAAGTCTTAAGAGATACTGCGATAAGCTGGACGCGAACATTAATATTCACATCCTTCAAGAACAAGCAGCATTACACTCTTCCACAATATTTAGTAAAGTACTTGGAGTAAGTAAAGACACGGTTTTCGTATCCTAGTCATTTCAAACATAATAGCTGTCTGTAATAAGCTCGTAATTGTCGTACTCACATCATTTACTCACTCTTCGATCACCAACTTAAGAAGTAGTAAGTAGGCCCACGACCTACACCAATACAAAGATAGTTTCTAATCATATTAATTTTATCTACAAACAAAATTTACATAGGATATTGGGGGTATACAAAATATTAATAGGTACCTTTTTTCTTGAGGGTCTCAGGACGGGGTACTTGTTAAAACCGATTATGTCGAGAATTCCTATTATATATATATGCGTCAATATTGTTAATTGCTTGAATAGAATAATATTCTTGGATAGATTAATATTCTTTTAATACCACTTCTAAGCAATGTATCTTGTTAAAGCCTAGTCCTAAATTGTTTTGGAAATGGATCACCAAGGTCCATCATAAATCTTTCGATCGCCTTCCTCCTGATAATGTATTTCTGTTCGGACGTTACACTTACTTTGGCAATTTGCGGCAACCTTTGTGTCCTTTAAGATATCTCGTCAGACTATTGTACTTGCTACTCCTTTTGTGATATAATTATGAAGAGCTGTTCAAAAATATTTTATATAGTTTTAGTGTGACGGTTTGACTGATTGACTTTATTTTTCGGAAGATCTTAGGTTTTCACTATTTATACACATTTTATGTGTAATTATTTTATCTGGATTAATCGCGTATATTTCAGTGTTTGAAAATACATTTTAGACTGAGACCTGTGACCACGGACTACTGTAGTGTTCGTAAACGTAATTTAGTCTACGTAAAGTGTTTGTAAACCTCGGGTTTCCTAAAATATACACGCTTAATCCGGTTAAAATAGTTTCGTTTAAGACTTTATTTTGATTTTTAATACTTAATCATGCGTATGAGCTAGTGTTAGTGCACTCTACTCCACCTGTACTTTAAATACACTAAAAAGTCTATCTAACTAAACCACAGAAACATAGGTAGCAAAACAGAGGTAAATATTGCTAAACTAGCATACGATAGCGTCCAATGTCCATATTTCTGATATTTAGTAATACTCTTAAGTTTTTTTTTATATAAACTAAAAGAATTCTTGAATAAGAGAACTATTTCAACAGCTCTTGTGAATCCCACAACAAAGTTATCTTTCAAGGCGCGTGATATATCCCTGTCTTCAGGAAGGGCTAAGGTCTGAGCCCATTTACAAATCACAAACACTGACCACCCCCCTAAAGCAACCCCCTGACACCCGGACAATTATATACAACCCTTCTGTTCACCTTTTTGGAGTTACATTTGAAATATGGTGGAATTTGGCCCTTTAACTGTCTTGGATTGCTAGGATGAATGTATTATTTAATATTGGATCATTAAGGTTTACAAACTTCTTATGACTTAAGGCCTTAAATACAAGAATATATACGTATGTTAATTTACCAATTTTGTTTTGGTATACTGTTTTCGTAATAAAGTATTAAGAAAATGATAATAAAAAGGAATTTTATTAAATATGACCATTTATTAAAATATTTGAACTTTTAATTTACTACTTAGTAATACTGGTTATATATTATTTTAGTATATAACCAGTAGTATTCGTTAGTAAGTATATAACCATTAAATTCTTAATATTAATCACAGAATTGTTTCAAATTTATTGAGTAAGTTTAATTTTATTTTACTGTATATTTTGAAAGCTTTACGAGCGATAGCGAATAAATACTCAAGAGCTACTTTCAAACTATAACAATATTATCATTACTTCCTAATACACAAACTATTATATTATATAGTATAATATTTTTAAAAGTGTCCGTTTATCATATGTTCTTCATTTCACACACACAGTGACAGCGAAATTCCAAGTGCTCTATCAGAACGTCTAAAACCTATAAACGTAATAATTACTTCAAATGAGTATATAGAGTTTAAATTAAATATTATTTTAAAACTAAGAGTCGTACTAAAGTTTATTCTGCAGATAATCAACTTAATTTTCATTGCCTATATTATAATTATAGACGATTTTGACAAGTTTTTTCTAAATATATTTATGTACATCAGGCCATCGCAGCGCAATGGGACAGCATCTGATTGCAAACGCGATTGGTTGTGGGTTCGATTTCCACTCGGTGGAATTATCACCACTTCTTCTCTTTTTCTTTCTCCGCTTTGGTAAACAAGAGAAAATGTGGCGTTGAGCTCTGCCGCTCTAAACGCAATGTATAATTAGGGCGGAAAGTGGAGAATGGAGTGTCTTGACTCTACATTCTCTCTGACTATGAGGGGAAAAAGTGTAAAGCTGTAAAAACAATTGTAACGCCGCCCGCACGCCTCCTGGGAACCGACGGTTTATGGTTTTCTAATTCTTCGTATGTTCAATTAGCATATTTTAAAAATAACTGTTTAATAATATTAAAATATATTGAAAAGTGCTTATTGAGGATATTTTGCGTTATTTTTGATTACTTAAGAATACTTAAGATTCTCTGAAATGTACACACTACGTTCTATTTAATGGGTCAATTACTTTTTTTAAAACGACTAACTTATTTGGCACATGAATATTAAATCAGAGCAATGTTTCGCTTTTTACGCTTCTAGTATAAACATTTTAATGCATATATATATGTATATGGAAATATAGGACACCTTATCACTTTTGAACGCATTTGAATAACTATCGCAAGTTAATTCTTCAGATAAAGACGTGGACTGCGGCCGCTTCCGCCGGAAGTCCAACTTGGACGGATATTCAAACTCAACCGGAACTAGATGGAGCGGCGACATATATTTTGAATTTAGAATCTATTGTAGGTTAGGAATTAGTTTTTGGCTCACTTTATGTCTATTTCTGTTACTTAAGTACCATTTGTTGAAATATGAGCGTGTTAAGCTAATTTTGTTGAAGTTGTTATGTGAATATGTCCTTTGGTAGTGAAAACGACCCTTTTAATTCTGATTGTAATTCGATAATATATATCATATGTTACAATTTTATTTCATTTTTATATTTTCTTTTCCAGCATCACTCTATGAAGAACTCTGAAAATACTTAATGTATAGACACCGCGTTTTCCACTTTCCGCTCACTTACAAGATATTACATGTTAAATATCGGAACCTAATAACGCTTCGCCTTATCGGTGTACATTGAAGCTATTGTTAGTTTTAATATAATCGCTCATCCGAGCGGATATCGAACCCACAACTATATCGCTTTATAACAGACACTATTCCACTGCGCAGGTCTTCATAAGACGTCAAAATAATTTAAACGTCTTATAAATATAAATCTTATTGGACCGTCATTGTTTATTGTATTATTTTAAAACCCGAAACAATATATATACAATTACAGCGAAAGATAAATTCTATCCAATTAAGATATTTGACTAATTAGTAGCGCTCACTTGACCGAGAGCGATCGTATGCTATAAAGGTATACACACATTATTATGAAAAAAATATTTAATCAATAATTTTAATTTCTATACAACTTGAGTGTGTCTTTGGTGTGTTTTTTGGCTAAGATTTACATTGTATCTGTCAAGCATGAAGACAGGAACAAGTTACACTACGAGTAGCTTGCTACACACTAATTTAATAGTCCCTCTCAGCAAGCTTATGTAGTGGGAGCCACTAAACCAAACCATTGCACCTTTTTTTTATATAAAGAACAGGTTATATAGTTGACACGTGAAACGGGACGTATCAAACATTTCCAACTGGCCCGACCCGTAAAAAGATGGTTTTGTTAGAAAGAGTCAGAGTCAAAGTTTTTAATATCGAAAAAATTTAATACAGACGAAATAGTAACCCAAAATCGTTAGAATAAAAACAGTCTTTACTATAATTTAGATATTAATCTCATAGAAACTCATAGATACCCATAGAAATTTCGAATAAGCACAAAACTTAAAGTCAATTTTGCTTTCAACTTTGTAAGTGTATACCAGTCTTATATCCAAGTCGGCAAGGGCTAATCAATTAAAACAATATTTGCGCGAGCTGACCGAGCGTTGTGGAAGGAAATAGTGTGATATAATATAATGTGGTGGAGCCTCTAAAATAACACGAAAATTGTTGCTCTTGCTTAGAGTTTATTGATAATTAAATACGTATATCCCTTATTAGGTGTTTACTTAAGTATTCAAATAAAAAATTAAACTAATGTGTAAATTTATTTAAGTAACTAAAATAATATAGGCATTATTACTGGTATTACTTTTTATCCTAGAACGTTGCGGCCTTTTTATGATATATCTAGATTTTCGTATAAAATATTAAGCTTTTGGCCAAGTAATTATTAAGCGAAGACTGCCAATACGTTATTAAAAAAAATAAACTGTCAAAAAAATTGTCTTTGATTTAATGTCAGGATTGTAGATCCGGATTTCTTATATAATATATTATGACATTGACGTTTAAAAAAATGAAAAACTTAAATACTTACTGCTCCTTGGATTTATTCTGTGGCTAGCTCATCTGTGGCTAGTCTTGAAGACGTATTAACAAAAAAATTAAACAGTTGAATTTGCCACTTAATTCATTATTCTTTATTTGTATACTATGTAGTCTCAAATATTAGCAAAAATAATTATTTAATACTATCAGCCAACTAACTCTACATCAATTTAACAATTTCCATTATTCGAAATAATACATTTTCCTCAAAATAAACGTCAAAAATTATAACAGTTACCCCGTTTATGTTTCTTTGTGATGTAAATTAGAAAGTACGAACTAAACAATTTTACGTTTAAATATTCATAAAACAGATATATAGTGTAAGCAATCAAATAGCCTAGAAGCATTAATTATTCCCTAAGAAATTTATACGTCAAGTCGCCTTCTTAGCCGGCGGACAGGGGTCAAGATATGGTTGAATTAATATTCATATGAAAGGCCCAGGTGGACGTCACAATCTGAAAAGGGTGGCCCAAGGAATGGACATTGGTTTAAGAGTAGTAAACAGAGGTGGTATAATATATTTCGTGTCATGCCTAGCTGTAAGTCAAATATAAGAAAACCAAAGACAATTCTGTAGATAGTTCAGCTATTATTGTAATTATTATTTAATTTTTTTAAATAATTAGCTAATAGTTGTTTGTCAGAATTAATGATATCAGGGTTATTATCAAATTTAAAAGTCACAACGAAGTAAAAAACTTCTAATCACATTCTTTTTTTTGGACAAATGTTTATAGAAAAAAATATGATGATATGGGAAATTAAAACTTTCTAAAATATTGTTAAACATAAAATAATGTCATAGCTCTGTTTTAATACTGTAATTTATTTATACCAAACCAAATATCAGTTAACAAGCAAACCTGACAAAAAAATATAACATAAACGCTTCATCTAACAGACACGTCTACCAATAACACGTTCTATGCCAGGGTGGTTACCCAAGAAGCCGGGGTGGGTCGAATACGGGCCCTTGTCTTATCTGCCCACGCCTGAGGACTCGGCCTGATGGATTAACTTCATTGTTCCACCGTTGCCGAGTGACGCGGAATTTATAATTGTGCCCAGCTACATGGTGGTGACTTTGCTTTCCTTTGCTTTGATTTATGTTGGTATATTATAACACTTTTAGAATTTATAAGACACTTGTTATAAATATTACTCAACTTTCTAAATTATCTCAATTTCGTATTGTTGGTAATGATGAGATTTCAATTTTTTTTTATTATATACATAGCTTGACGCTTTTAGCATAGTAGAGTAGTGAGAGAGAACCAAGTGTCAAGACACTGCGTTCTCCACTTTCCACCCGAAATAAAGACATTGCATGTTGAGTCTTAGGTACCAAAGCGGAGAAATGAAAACAATTTAAATATAATTATTCCCCCAAGTAAGAACCCACAATCAATGACGCAGTTTGGAACAGAAAGTCTTAAACACTTGGTTCAATCTGCCTACCTTCCTATGATATAAATAATTTCATATAAGTATTAGCAAACTGTTAGTTAGAAAAGTCATAATTGCTCTATTAAGATAGATGAAATGTAGACGAACTTTGCAACTCATCAAGTTGTATAATGAATGCAAATTCTAATTCCACCAAATAAAAGTTTAAAATCAGCATTGTATTACTATAAATATTGCTAGTATTTTGCTCGTATCGTAAATGAAAGAGACTCGACGACAAAAGAAGCAGGGATCAAACCCACAACCAATGACTCAGACGCTGCCCCACTACACCTCGTTGGTGTCGAATCAACCATGTCATTAATAAATGGCATTTAACCTCTACCTATTAGATTAAACTGTATATTTATCAAATACTAATAACAATTATAAATCTCCAGTCTAGTAAAACTTACTCATCACCGCCCGTTTTCTCAACCCCTATATAAAAAAGCATCCAAGAAAAAAAAATCCAACAACACATCCCTTTAAAACTAAAAAGAAACCGATTTAAATAGCACTTTTAATAATTAGCTGTTGTATAAACAAAAGCCATTGTCATTTGCCGTATTGTCTTAAGTTTTCGCGGTTGTTACACGTAAATACATCTATCTTACCGTAACCGGCTACGACTCGTGAGTGCGCTGTCTTTAAATTAACTTCTGTATATATTAAAAAATTATGTGGAAATTTTATCCAGTTATGGTACAGTTGTATTTTTAACATATATTTTTTAAAGACATATTTAGAAAACGTATAAAATGTTTAAAATATTTAATAAATAGCATTGTCTCTTGCCAAACGATTGTTCGTAAAATAATATTTGGGTAGCAGGCGATGTTAACAACAAATATAAGTTGTAATAAGCGTATAAGTATTTTTACGTAGATGGATGGATGGATGTAGAACGCATGGCTTAGCGGTCAGAGCGCTTGACGGTTTTCACGAGGCGCGTATTCAAATCTCGGTACGTTTAAATTTTTATACGTTTCTTAAATATGTATTTATTAATCTTTACAAATTTCTCATATTATACTGGAGAGGATTCAGTTCTCCAGCTTCCTATTGTTGATAACACCATAGTTTTGTGGTGGTAAAGGCAAATTTCCTGTTCGCCACTAAAGAGGGAATTTTACCCGCCACCACTTGTACTCGAGTATTAGAACGTGACACATGTCAATTTCAGAGACAGTTAAGTTAATTGATTGTTTATAGTCCTTTTTTTATAATCGCACGTTTAATACTTTAAAAAATGTAAAAAAATATTTGTAAAGATTGTAAATGTATTAAATATTTTTTTCTCTATACCAGGGCAGCGTCAAATGTACTCCAATAAAGATATATTAGAAATCTTATTATTCGATTTGTATGTACTCCTATATATATTTATATAGAGGCACATATATATTGAATATATATTTATATATATACATATATATTTGTAAATATATATGTTTATCTTAAACCTAAAATTATATTCTAAAATTCTCTTATTCAGATTAACTTTAGCATTAAATAATTAAAGTTAAATTAAAGGAAAACAGTTAGATTTAGATTGTATTTGTTTTTAGCGTCGCACTTTTTCCCTTATAAATGTAGCCAGAGAGAACCTAGTAACAAGACACTATATTCTCCACTTTCTGTCCAAATTCAAAACATTGTCTGTTAACGGATATCAGCGTTGTAAAAAAAAGTAAATTATTTTTAATAAAACATAAAGCTTCCGTTAATTTTCCTTGTGTCATTCCCACAAATCCTTAAGAACTGCTGGGGGCCTTGAATTAAACAATAGTTCCAATATTTGTCCTAGATACTGACCACCTGAAGTATGTCTTGGAGGGGTCGAACCCTTATCAAACTAAATTAACTGCCCCAAACATCTTGACCAAGTTATTGTTAGGAAATCATCGGGGCGTGCCGAATCTGAAAAACAAACGGACGTATGCAAATAGTATCTTAACTAATTAATAGAGTTATATATAAGCATGTGTATTTCTATTTTCTACATATTATAATGTAATTTGAATATTTATTTCAAATCAATATATACGAATCATTTCATTTTTAAACATATTAAATATTTTAAGTATTTATGTTTTATATACTTTTTTTTAGCTTCCGTTATCCACTTTTCGCCCGAAATCGAATCATTGTGTGTGTTGAGTGGTGCAATTCAACGATACGTTTCGTTTTATCTAGATCGAAGCGGAGAGCTAATTTTATTTTATTTTGGTAATTTTTAATTAATTGTTATTTGATTTTCGCGATTACTACACATTCTGAAATTAAGCTATTTTCAAACGGATTAATCGCGTATATATAAGAAACCAGACGTTTCGAACACTATACAGTAGTCCGTTACGATCTAAGATGTATTTTCGAATATCGATAATATACGCGAATACCATTAATCCGGTTAAAACTAAGTTCAAAGTTATTAAGCATATTCGTTTTTTGTACTTCATATAAACTGAAACTGTGCCAAATTACATATTTATTCATCAGCTTAATTTCATAAATATGAAAAAGACATAATTAGAAAACATATAAAACTTTGAACGCAGCGGGATTGGAACCCGCGCCTCTTGAACGGTTTTCAAGAGGCGTGTGTTCCAATCCCGCTGCGTTCAAATCTTTATACGTTTTTTAAATATTACTTTTTCAATTTCCTTAGTGTGCGGATAACACTTTAACAAATGTTAAAAAAAATTATAAATATGATCTAAAGTGAAACCTTCTTGTACCAACATATAGATAATACATCGCCTCTTGACTTACATACTTAATTATCAGTCAAAAACAAATACAAACTCAAATGAGCATTCGTTAGTGCCTTGAAACCGCAAAGTCACTGCACTTTTCCAGAGCATCTACAATTTCCCGCCTTAGAGCAAGTCACTCTTACCACACATGTCAAACAAAATAGTACTCTAAGTGTTCCTGGATAGGGATGCCGCGGTAAATATTTGGCAGTTTTAACATACGTGCAGGTATTGTACAGAGCTTTATTCACTAAAACTTTAAAGTATTGTAATTTAATGTCCTGGTTGTTATGCCAGAGGTATATAGGGCATGTTATTTCAATATGTATCATTGTTTATGCCAGTTTTTAAGCTAAAAGGAGCATTTTTGTAATATTTTGTTTTACTTTAGGTTTTAGTAGGGTAATTTTGATTAATTTATTTTCGTTTCTCTATTATGGTGAACAAGAAAAAGCGCGGCGTTTACCTCTGTCATTCAAAAAGCAATGTCTGAAATTCAGGCGGCAAGTGGCAATCGGAATGTCTTGATACGAATGTCTAGTGCAGGTGGGATTTGATCCAACATTCGTGTACACTCACATAATATATGCACATACGTGTGCATATTTAGAGAATCAAACAGCAAAAAGTAGGTCAAAATACCGTTGCAATATTTTCTTTTATTGATGAGCATTGTTCTTAAGACGGCAGTAAATAAAATCTTGTTAAAATACACTTTACAAATCGCGATTGGTTTTGGGTTCGATGCCCACTCGGAAATTATGAAATGATTATATCTATACATATAATTAAAATGTAACTGATGGCGGTCTGTACATGGAAGATATATGTAATAAAATATATTAGGGGCATTGCTTAATATTATAGAACCCAAAACAATGATTGATTTCTAATTTTCTTTTCTGTTTGTTTGTTTATCTGTTTGTATGTGCATGCTAATCTCATAAACGGTGAAACCGATTTAAATGCATTTTGATTCAATAATCAAAATGCATTTAAATCAAAACAATACAATTATTGTTGTAAGATTCTCTTAAAATTTCTATTGGTTCATACACAAAAAAGTTACAGTCATTTAAATTATAAATTTAAGAAATGTTTGTTGTTTAATTGGGTAAAAAACGAAATAAGTTAGTCATGTAGTTTAACGGAGGCAAAACTGCGATTGGGTCGCTAGTTTTTTATATATTTTTTACTCTACTCTCTCACTCAACTCTACTCTCTAACTCAACTCACAAAGTTCAGATTTCGGGTGTAAAATGGAGAAAGGAGTCCTCGAGGAGCATTTGTGATTTATTATACATCTTATCGTAACAAGTATCGATTAACATTCGACAGCACATTTCTGCATTGCTGCTATTACGTATGGTAATGTTGATCGACTCTCATTACGTAACGGCACCGCACCAGTGACAATTATTATAGCTGTATTTTACTAAACTACTACAGCTCAAGTTAAAAGTAGTTTTATGCTACCAGTATAAATTATACGTTACAAGATATAAATATATTTTTACATATACTTATAACAAATTGAATCAATGAATTTGATTTAATCATAATATTCAATTAAAAATATATATTTTGTGTGCAAATTTGGATATTATATTGGAAATTATATAAACTGTCGCATTCAAACGGGCAAGATACTAAAGTATTTTTTTAAGTTAATAAATAAAAAAATTAATTTAAGTTCAAATTTGAACTCAGCACCTTTGTTTTCATTTAAACAAACTTAAAACGGCACTTTCATATTATTATATTTTATATATAAGCGTTTGATGCAATTTACTCCCGTATGTTTCCAACGAAAGGGTAGGGTGTGCTGTGGCATAAATGATCACCGGGCAACATTGACGAAGACAAATGATTGTCGATGTCGAACTTACACAGAGATAAGGTAGGCTCCTCAAATTGGCCGCATTTTACTTACAGTTCACCGTTCCATCCCTTACCCGTGTAGGATGACTAGGGTTAAGACAGTCGTTTTGGAAAATTGAGTACTACTTTGTAAGTTTTAGTTTGTAAGTTTAGCTTACTTTCTTAATATTTTGAAGAAATTGACTTGATTTTTTTGGTTTAAAATTGTAATTTTTTTATAACATTTCATGTTTTTTTGTTTGTGCTTAAGTTGAGTTGTACGTTTATATTGTATTGAGGAAATAATTATATGTGTCCATACATATATAAAAATAATAAAAAAATTCTGCCGCCGTCCGCACATGGAAAATATATGAGAAAAATTTTTATTGGGGGCATTTATCAATGTAATAGAACCTAAAAACAATGATTTTTAATTTTCTTTTCTGTTTGTCTTATTGTCTGTGCGTTTGTGAGCGCTAATCTCAGAAACGGCTTAATAGTTTTTAATGCAGTATCGACTATTGTATTTTGGTAAACTTCCTTTGGTTAACATTTAGTTTACTTTATTTCAATCGGTTCATACATAAAAAAGTTACAAGATTTTAAACTATAAATATAAGCAAAGTTTGTGATTTAAGTGAGAACGCGGGCGATAAAAAATACTAAATGCCTATAGCTTACGCAGGCGAAGCTGCGAGCGGGTCGCTAGTTTGAAATATTTTCATTGAACAAGTCCAAATCATAATAAATGCAAAGCGGTTTTTACTGTATGTATATTTGAACTAGAAATGGAAACCGAAGCGTACAAGTAGTTATAGGATTTTTTCCGTTAAAATTCATTCGTACTAGAATTTTACTGTGCGTTCTTTAGTCACAAAAAAATCAACAGCATCGCCAACTTAACGAATACAATAGTGATGTTAATAATAGCAAGTTAATTTTTTGTAACTTTTTTTCGACCAAACAATCGAATACACCTTAATTTTGGTAAAAACAAAATGTTTCGCATTTTAATATTGAAAGAAAGAAATTTGTGGCATAAACCTTCCGTTCTACCATTGTTTTTAGTTTTGATGCGAATATTCGAGTGGATGGAAAAAAATTACACAGACAATGGTTAAAAATGATATCTCCTCAACCATATATATATTTCTTTATTTTTACAAGCTTATAACAACGGAGCCACTTTTAAATTCACAACTATCTGGACAACTTGAAACTCACAGTGACAGGTTTAAAATTAAAAATTACTTTATAATGAACACTGCCATTAAAATTTTGTAACAGTTGGTGTATTTTAAGCAGCTTTACCCTTTTTTTCTGCATAGCCACCCGGCTATAGAGAGAGAGAGAGAGAACCTAGTGTCATGACTCTGTTCTGCAATTTTCGCACTAAATCGTGTCATTGCTTGTTAAGTGGCGAAACTCAACGCCGCGCTTTGTTTTAGCTACCAGAGCGGAGAAATGAAAATAATATATAATCATTCCCCCAAGTGGGAATGGAACCCACAACCCAGTCAGTCCATCTATCTAGTCTATATATTTCATACAACAAAAAAAAGTCAAATATTAGACTAAGAGGAAACTTTAAAAAAAAATCTTAATTAATATACAATATGTTTATTTCTTTTTTTTTTTTTTATTCTTACTAATATTTAATATCTACGAAAACAGACTGTTCATTATTTCACGAAGCGGGATTTGACCACGTAGTCTACGTAAGCTTGATCTATCTGACTAGAAAATATATTTTGATACATATATATACTAGATAATTTTATACTGTAGTGATTTAAGACGACAGTCTATGGAAACACAATTGAGTTTCTCTGTTAAGACAATATTTATTTTTACATATTTTACATAAATAGCTTATTAATATAATAAAACTAAAACTAAACCAATAACTTCATTTGTAAAGAAAAATAACGACATTTAATGTTATTATTTATTATAATTGGCATGTCGATCCCTAATTTTTATTTCAATTCAGATTTTTCAAGCAAATTATCACATTTTCTTTTCACAAATGACAACCAACAAAATAACAAAAATGATTTATATTTTTTTTTATTTTTTAAAGTGTTAATCGCACACTAAGGAAATTGAAAGACACATATTTAGAAAACGTATAAAAATTTGAACGCAGCGGGATTTGAACCCGTGCCTCTTGAAAACCGTTCAAGTGCTCTGACCGCTAAGTCTAATAAAAATGATTTATCGATGTCGACTTAATGCAGAAACGATATTTATATTAAAGGAAATTAATTTTACAATTTTTTTTCTTTACACATTATTTAAATAAACTTTACTCACTCACAAAAGGCCTAATACTTGTAGTTTCCAATTTCAAAAAGCAATCAGCAATCTAATTGATTTCCATATGATATTTGAATACAAGTAAAGGTGAACTCACTTGTTACACTAGTTCCAGAGTTAGCAATTAAGTGCCAGCAGATTCACTGATAACCTACTGTGGCTTAGCATTTAAACCTAATGTTTAGTTTCATCGTGATACTGTTGAATAGAATGTGTGCTTTCCTTTAAGGTAAGGTAGCTACTGAGTAAAAATGTTATAAGAAAATTCTTGATTTTAAATTTATTTTTATGTAAAAAAAATAAAAAAACAAAAAGTAACATTAGTTAATACTAGCGACCGGCTCGGGGCTTCGCCCGTGTGAATTATACCTGTTTCGTATTTCGGCGGCCTTTTAGTAAAACAATAAAATTTCCGGAAAACTACAGAAAATGGAAGATAAAAGTAGACTATGTTCATCCCTAGAACCTCAAGTATCTCTATATAGCGTTTCATCACAATCAGTTCAGCGGTTTAGCCGTGATGACGTCGCAGACAGACACCACATATAATATATATATATGTATATTTATAATATTAGTATGGATTCATAGAAACTGGCCCAAAATTATAATGAATTTGATTATAGTGGTTATTTTTTTGTCCTTTTCTTTTCCACATCAGACGATTGTATAATTTTCGGTTTGCTCTAAACGCAAAAAGGACCCCAGTTACAGATACTCCGTTCTCAAAAATCCACAGTCACAGACAGACAGAGTTACTTTCACATATATAATATTAAAAATAGTATGGATGTACATTTATATAGACTATAGGCCCCGTTGACTCGTTGCTTCAACAACGTTTATATATACAATAGGTATACCAATTTCTTTAATTACTAAATCAATCAGTTTTAATTCAATATTATGAGAAAGTATTCCTTCTTCATATAAACCAAACTTTTATACGATTTCTAAAAATATGTTTTTCAACTTTAATAGTGTGAAATTTTACACTCCACCGTCCGTAAAAATTTTTCCTTTACTTATTACCATATTAGTATGATAACAGCTTTTATATTTTTTAATATGTAGCAGGAATCGTTGAAACTATTTGTCATTTGTTGTAAAAATCATCACGACACTTTGCCTGTTCAGACAGTAATAAATCCACTTATATAATAAATATGAATATTTCTCAAGTTGCATTTGAACCTACAATCATCCCAAGCAGTAAAACAAAGCTTACATGGTACGCTTCATCTATTTTATTATAGCTAGAAAAGTTTTATCTCTAGTCTAAATATCAATAATTATTATTTTAAATATTATGGTAAAGTAAAGTGGAGAATCGAGTGTCTTGACACTAGGTTCTCTTTGACTACCCTGCTATATGGGAAAGAGTATAAAGCTGAAAAATTATGAATTCTTATTTATGCCAGGGAAAGACTAAATATATTACTAGGTTAAGTACTAATATAAATAATACTTATTAAAAATATTCAAAATTGATACGCAGATCAATTCTTCAGATTGATATTTGCAATAACTGCTTTTGCAGCAAACATTTGGTGAGAAGAGATTATCTATTCTAATTTTAAGATCGATCGATATGATTTTTACAATAGGTGTCTGTCTGTATCTTTAATAACTTGTGCGTTATCGTAGGTACCAGAGCGGAGAAATAATTATATTTTAAATATTATCATTTCCTGAGTGGGAATCAAACCCAGAACCGTCAGACGCTGTCTCAATTCGCCATAATGGCCATAAATATATACATATAAATTACAGTATTTAAACGTTTAATTTACTATGTGCCAATGTGAACTGTTTCACTCCTTTCTAACCGTAAAGCTAACATAACTCACCTCGCTACCCACATAAGACCCGTAGCCAAAGGGAAGACCGCAGCGATTGTCCGAAAATTAGCTTTGACCGCATATAAATACATTAAGATAATCTAGTTAGGTGCGCAAGTTATGGACGGAAGGCGAGAGAAAATGAATGTATATTTCTTTAGACTCCATTTTTTTACAGAGAACCTAGTGTCAAGACAGCCTGGAATTACGTGTTGAGTCGCAGGATTCAACTAAATTGATCTCTTTAGTCTGTATGTTATTGTAAATACTAGTAATGTTCTAGTAGTCCTGTGTCTGTGTATATATTTACCCTAATATACATCCTCATACGTTATATATATTATAAAAAAAATATCTTTATCTAAATCTTTTTATTTATCAATAAGAAGAATATTCAATGTAATGTACGAAGCACAAAGTAAACACATAATTCTCTAGAAGAATGTCGAGAACTAGTCTAGTAAATGCTCACCCTTTCAATCTTTAAATTTTCATTAAATCACTAACTTTGTTTAAATTTATAATTTAAATAGTTGTAACTTTGTTAAGTATTAAAATAAAATAAAAACTACATATTAAGGAAAGTTTACCAAAATACAACTACTATTACATAGTAAACACTGTAGTTAAATCGTTGTTAAAAAGTTATGCCGTTTCCGAGATTAGCGTGGACAAACGCACAGACAAACAGAAAAGAAAATTAAAAATCATTGTTTTGAGTTCTATTACTTTCATAAATGCCCCCAACAGTATTCTTTTCTTATATCATCCATGTACAGACAGCGATCAGTTATATTTTTATTATATATATAGACACATATCTATGAGAGGAACATATGTTCATATGTAATCTTTCATACGGACATATTCTTATGAATTAAGCCACCAACCTCGCGCAGTACAGGGCGGGCGGCAAGTCAAACACTGACTATCTCCGTAGAAGTAACGTTTGTTCAGAAGTAAGTCGTCGAGAAATGTTTTCATACTGAAATTGCTTCAACTGAGTGGCCAGCTATACGAGGGTTAGAAATTATATACATCTATCTATATATATTAGTGATATCGTTTGACGCGTAAACGACCCGTTGCCTTAGCAACGTGTATGTCAATTTATATAAACGAGCATCTCAAGCAGATGGTAGTGCGTTATATTTATTTTAATAATTTTATGTATTTTTATATATTATATATGCATTGTGCACTCCTTCTTTATGTATATAAACTATTACTGTGGTAAATTTCATAATATAAATAATAACATGTATAGAGGGCGCTAGTTTGTATATCTTACTTCTTTGATTGTTTTAAAGTATTTGTCGGACAGAAGACGTTCACATCTCTTATAGAGCACACAAAACTAATACAGTGTAGCTTGCTTGTTCATAAGCATAATTTCAGTTATTTTTCGCTACACGAATTAATGTATAATAAAGGAATTGGCATTTTGTTATCATTACATTACATAGACAAAAAAGAATAGGTACAAAACACATTAAAAAAAACGAATGTACAAAAGGCGGTCTTATGGCTAAGTAACCATCTCTTCCAAACAAACTTTTAGGCCGAAATAAGCTGTTATAATGATAAACGGTTAGGTGGTGGAAAAATAAATAATATTATTTTTACAACATAATACACAGTCCTGCCATTATTAGTCAATTAAAAAGCTTTTTAGTAACTTTAAATATAAAAGGTAATTATATCACGTTAACAATAGTTATGAAAAATATTGGCTTTAATATTATTCTTCATAAGAATTCGCTTAGATAATGCGATATTTCACAATCAAATGTTGCATATTTTTTGTAAAAACTTGTTACAAATTTTCCTTTCACGTATCTTCTATATTATAAAAGAACAGTAAAAAACTGTCTCGATATATTGAATATAACGAGCAATTATTATATATATATATGAATGAACAGTAATAGAATCTAGGGATTTTATTTTTTTATATGTATGTTTCTCTCTAATGGGAAAACCGTGACAAGCTAAAAAAATCAGGAATATATTAGGCAGCTCATATAAAAATAAATCTTTTTTTTTATAAAACAACTGTAATAACAGACAAAATAACAAAATATATCTTCTTTTTTTACAAACACAAATAATTCATTTGCTTATAAGTTAGTTAGCTGGTAGAAAGTAAGCCTTTTGATGTTTGAATTGAAATAATGACATTTATGCTTATCCACAGGATTACTGTGGATTGTACCTTCAATCTTAGTGCCTGCACCTTGAGGTACCTACCGCGTCTAAAGACACCCTATGTGTATTTTGAAAAATGGTGTAAATGAAAATTTTCAAAGTTATTAATTATTTTAGCAGCTTGAAGCTATTGCCCGTACAGCAAAGTCAGAGGGAACCTAATGTCAAGACACTATACTCTCCACTTTTGGACTGAAATCGAGATATTTGAGAGTGGTGGAACTTAATGCCGCGTTTTGTCTTAGGTACCAAAGCAGGGAAAATGTTTTAAATATAATCATTCCACCAAGTTGGAATCGAACCCACAACCAATCGCTTTTATAGTCAGACGCTATCCCACTACGCCAAGATAGCCCCTATTTTAGAATTTTATTCTAATTTAAATTATTCTAGTTAAAAAAAATAATAATAGAATAGTCATTTATATTATATTTTACGGAAAACAATTAGTTATATTTATGTAATATTAAAATGTGTTGATACCAATAGTGGAGTCATTATAACAATTGTTTACAAATCACCAGTTTTATTGGTGATGGTTTAAAAAAAATATTATAAGTTTGTGCAAACCTAATTAATAGCCATTGCTTTTTTACGTGGTATTAATTATGGAACGAGGGCAAAAACTATAAGATTGGTATTTAAATATGTTAATATTACTCAATCAATTAGAAATTTCACTAACATCCATTTGTCTACGAGTTCTAGTTTCTAACCCTTTAACTGACCACCACCCCGGGTCAAGGCGAGGGGGGCTCATCCCAACTTCCAATACATTTCATATTCCGTTGACAGAGGCACAATAATAACGCGCTCGGTGTAAAAGCAAGACATCGTTGACGTTCATAGATAATCTTGTCCTGGATACAACTGATTTTCAATTTATAATAGACATTTTTGTTAGAAATTGCATTATAGATTACATATGTCAATCTCATTACATTATAGATTACATATGTCAATGTCATTACATTATAGATTACATATGGCTGCATTGATTTAAATATCGGAAAGAAATTACTCATTACTAGTTAGGGACAGGTCGTGTTTAAGTCAAATAATTTGATTTATTGACTTAATATTAATGAATTAATCAGTCAATAATACATGTTGTAGTCATTGTTTTTATTGTCATTTGAATATATGTTAAAAGTGAATGGTTATATATTGGCATATCTAGTTGATTAATATCTGAAACTGACCAATTGTTGGAAATAGTTGAATTTGAAGACGTTCGGAATTTACGAGTGGTTTCGGCCTTATGGGCGCTGGACCATAGAATGTTCTAAGTATAACGATTGCTTGCCAGCAAATTCTTGGAGTTCCTTTCAGAGAATATCACTTATTGAATGCTATATGTAACTGACTGAATGGGAGAATTTAATATTAGATATTATATTGAGTTTGTATTGATGTCTTTATTTTACTGAAAATTGCCGTATTTATATTTTGTTGCATGCATTCACGATTCGATTTCAAAATATGATATAAGTAGAAAAGTATTTCGTTCAAATATATTTCAGTTTGACGTGTAGCAGGATAGTCAAAGAGACAATTCATAGTGTCAAGAAACTCCTTTCTCCACTTTTTGGCCAAAATCAACGCTTCATTTTGTTTTACTTGAACGAGAAAATGAAAATAATTTAAATATAATCCCCACGTGATGGAATTGTATTTGCAACCAAACACATTTACAGTCATATGCTATCCCACTGAGCAACGAAAACCTTCTCGTCCTATTTCTGTTATTATAATTACATATATTTTTGCGTTTTATAGATATATTTTAAATAACGTGTTTTATTTTACTAAATATAGTAAGTAAGTTTCTTATATATATATACAAACTAGATTGTGACTGTAGCTTATCTTACATTGGTCATACAAAGAGGAGCATCGGTATAAGGATGTGTTCCTCATCTCCGATTTCAAGAATGGGCGTGTATCGAAGTCAGCTCACAACAGATAAACCCAACCATTACATCAGGTTTGATAAACCTCATATTCTCGCTAGGAAAAACAAATTTATCCCAAGGATGATCCGCGAGGCTATTGAAATACAAAAACACCCTAATTTCAATAGAAGAGACGGTTGGAAACTTTCTACCACCTGGGACTCAACACTGAAAACTTTGAAGTCTCAATCCGATCACACCAGAGAGCAAGATACAGTAAGCTCATTCTGCAAGAATCCAGGGCAGTACGCGAGGCAACTAAGAAATCGTTGTCAGTAGTTTGATATAATAATTGTATCAAATGACAGACAAATGCCACCTCAGTCTACCTGTGACCACGGATTACTGTAAAGTGTTCGAAACGTCGGGTTCTAAAATATATTTTCGAATACCAATATAATACGCGATTAATCTATTTAAAAAATAGTTTCATTTCAAAATGAGTAATAATCGTGAAAATCAAAGAACTTATTATGTTTCTTATATCGTTTATGATTATATGGTCAATAAGCATAAGTTTACATATGTATTATAATTAAATGATTCAAGAATCGATTACCACTAAAGAATATCTGAAGTATTACGATTCTTTGGTATTTTGATTACAAATTTCGTAAAAAGAACACATATTGGATTCCGCCACAAAATGGCTAACACACGCTTACGTGCCTTAGCTTAGCTCTATTCTATTTGGGACTATTTAGTATATACATTTTTTACTAGAATTACAGTACTCATTTTTATTTCTTTTTTTACGATACAAGTGTAAGAATAAAAAAAACAATTGACCATTTCTTCTGATATGAGCAGAACAATTTACCCTAAATATGTCAAATATAAATACGTAGTTTCAAATGTACATAGAGAAGTAACTTCTCTACATAAATTTGAACATTTCAAAGGGAAATCAAAATCAGAATTCATTACACACTAGTAAGTCAATTACGTAGGGACAAGACGTCTGCTGACCAACGGACAATAGAGTCGTATGGATCTAATTTGCAAAATTTCTACTATAATTGAAATATAGCGACACGTACTGCTTATAAATTGTATTTCAATGTAAGCCATTTAAATAATTAAATTTGGCATTAAATACGTAAAACGCATAGCTAGGTAACCAGAAAAACCTAGTGTCAAGACACTCCGTTCTCCACTGTCCGAATTCGAGACAGATTAAGAGGCGAAACTCAACGCTGACAATGGAAATTTACATTAAAATATTTATTCAAATGAGGATTGAATCCACAACCAATGGAGTTTACAGTCAGACGCTGTCGACCTGTGCCACAATAGACTTCAATCTCATTCTATTTTCACATTATTTTATACTTTACACGTTTCGTGTTAATTGTAATACATTAAAAGTACCTATTAGTTCCTAATTTCTTTTCACTTTTGATTTCTTACCACCGATTACATTACCTACGTACGAGATATGGGCAAAAAATTCTCGGGTTCGAGTTCCGTTACGTATTTTTTTTACATAGCACATTGTCCGTACAAATTGACAAACTACCCGTACTATGTACACAAATATTTTCTTAGATGGAATTTGGGCTTAGCGATCAGAGCGCTTGGACAATATCCAAGAGGTGCGAATACGAATCCCGCTACGTTAAAATTTTTATACGTTATAGCAAAAAATGGTTTGAAAATAATATTTTTCCTCAAACCCATTAATAATAAGACAGTCAAACTTTATTATTCTTGTATTCGTATTATTTATCTATATTACACCATATATTGAACTAATCTAAATTATGTCGCTGATGAAAGAGGTGTTCGTGGCGCAGTGGGACAGCGTGGTTGTGGGTTTGGGGATATTTTCATTTCTCAGCTCCGATGCCTAAGACAAAGCGCAGCACACAATGTCTCAAATACGGTTTTAAAATGGAGAGTGCCTGGACACTAGGTTATCTCTATGCGGCAAAAAGCGTAAAGCACAGGTTACATTTACGATCGCTCTTGAACGAAAAGTCAATTAGACGAAAGCGTTCTCTTAGCATCCTATCCTATTTGAATCCCACCGCAACTGTCTTTGACTTTCGGAATATGCGCAGATAGATTTATTAATAACCATGAGAGATGGGGGTAGGGGGGCAACTATGCCTTAAGGGGGTAAACTTGGCAAACGTAAGCCGTGCGCCGGACAGGAGTGGTCATAACTAAGATATTTTGACCGTCAGTAATTTCTTGGCGCTGGTGTATTTAGTATGACAGGGTGTACCAAGTTATTGTTTAGGATTAGACTTTGGTGGATTAATTTTGTTATGGAATAAAGCTGTTTTTGTTTGAGACGCCTACGATTACAATATCATAGTACACGTAGTTTAGGTAATTGTCTGTTATATATACAGATATATAATGTAAATAGTCTTTCAAAATGTTTTAATATTTATATTTTTTTAACAGGTACATTGAGTGGCGGATCAACGCCGCGTTTTGTTTTAGCTTTTGAAAATAATAAATAATTTTACACATATTCGTTTCTTCCAGTACTTATGAAATTATTTTAAGAACTCAAATTATATACATCATTAAGTAATAAATATTTTTGTTAATAGTAGAATAAATAAAAAAAAATTGTCTATATAAAATATAAAAAGGAGTGGTTGTAAGGCATCCTGTATAAAGTCAGTTATCAAAGAGCAGAGAACACGTTTGTAACTCTGAAATGTTTGTATATGAGGCAGATATTAAATTCCGACTGACCGAAATGTAGATCTCATGCATCCCTAGCGAGGGAATGGGGATAGTTTCTTGAAATTAGTATTACTAATATCTGTATTCCAGCTTTTGCTCCTTTCAAAATAAGATACCATCTCTATTCATTGGATTTGTATATATATCATTGTAATTATTTTTACTACTTTTTTTTTTTTCAATTTCCTAAGTGTGTGAATAAAACATTAAAAAACAATGTTAAAAAAATATTTTAATAAATAGCATTCTCTCTTGCCAAACGATTGTTTGAAGAATAATCTTTGGGTAGCAGAAATTTGTGAAAATCTCTCTACAGAGATGCTAACAACAAATATAAGTTGTAATAAGCGTATAAGAATTTTGACGTAGCCGGATGTAGAACGCATTGCTTAGCGGTCAGAACGATCGAACGGTTTTCAAGAGGCGCGTTTTCAAATCCCGCTGCGTTCAAATTTTTATATGTTTTCTAAGTATATTCTGTTTTTTTATAAAAAACTGCTTAAGTGGGGATTGAACCCATAACCGTTGTGTTTACATTCAAATGCTATCACACTGAGGACGGCCTTTTATATATTGTTATTTTATACTACATTAAAATACTGTAGTATAAAATAACAATATGTAGTCGTGTTCCAAAATATTATTTTTGCCCAAATTTATTCCAAATTTAAAATAATAAAATTTTATATACAATTCAATACAATTGTATACAATGTAATGTTGATGCCGGTTGACTTGTTTTAAACGATGTTTTTCATGGTCAAGCAAATTTTCTAATCATCTAATAATTTCAAGAAATTGCAAATCTTTATTTTGTTTTTTTCAGCTTCACTCATTTTCCTGCCCAGCAGAGTATTCAGAGAGAAACTTATGTGGAGACACTATGTCCTCTACTTTCCACCTGAAATCAGAATGGAGACACTGCGTGTTTAGTGGCAAAACTCAACGACTCGCTTTGTCTTAGGTACTTTGAACAAAGAAATTAAAATATTTTGAATATATGCATTCCCCCGATTGGAAATTGAACCCACTACCAATATCTAAATAGCGTTTACAGTCAGACGCAAGACGATGACTTCATATAAATATAGATTGAATTTTTGTACAAATGCCTGCTCTGTTCGGTGGAAAGTAAGTAAAACTTTGCACAAATATATGAAACCATAAAAAAAAAATCGTACCAATGTCATACCATTTAGACATTCACTCGTACACGTACATACATATGTACATACACATACATATGTACATACACATACATTGCATTATCGTATCACAGTTAATATATACTTAGTTCTAAAAAAAATTCAGAGAGAACATCAATAATTAACTTTACCATTTTTAGTTATACAGAAAGTCGAATTGAGATTCTTCACCCACCACGCTGTGCCTTCCAATGGGTGAGAATCGATGAACGGAGTGACTTATCACTTAGCCTAGACATTTTTGACATGCCCCTAATAGCATTTAAAAGGGCAATATGGTTTTGTTAATATTGTTACAGTTAATATTGATATTGTGCCATTATTGTGTTAACTTTGCCTTTTCGTTTCGCTTTTGCATGTGATGTTTCCCTTCAAGTGGTATTACATTAGTTGTATTAGTTATAAAACAAATTTACTGGATATATATTAATGTAACAACCGTTGGTAATCTTAATATAATACAATAGATAAATAAATAAATAGCCTACCTTAAAACCGCTTATAACGTGAACAGCTAAAAAAATCAGAAGAATTATCAATTATTCATAAATTGATAGCATTACCCTTAAAATAACTTTAATTTATTTCAAGTCCTTTAAAAATTTACATAGAATATTTATTATATGAACGTTAGTATAGGATTATATTAGTAGATAGCCTATTTGCTACGCCTTACCGCTAATCTAACGACTCTTGAGTGATCGAAAGCAACTTTACATTAAATTAAGTAATTTGTACACTTAACAACAGTTTGGAAATTCTTACTAGCGCCGTTTAAGATGCAAATAGAATTAAGAATGTCTTAGATGGCACAAGTCCATGAAAAGTTGTTTTATTTTATTTCATAAAACAAAATTAGGATAGTTTTTCAATTATACATTATTATATGCCTCAGACGAGACGAGCCTTCTAGACGCTTAGGCTTGAATTTTTTATTAATTAATAGTTGTTACAAATTATTGGTATATTTGATTACTGGGATTGGTCGCATATCATATCAATTCAGTTTTTTCTTGTGTTCGGTAATTTCAAAAATAGAAAGAAGGTTTGTTATGTAATTATGAACTTATTTTTTTTCTTATTAAGACAACGCGTTCGTTTTGTGGGACACGGATCCTTAAAAAAAAATCTTCAGTAAACCAAAGTTAGAACATTGATTATTATTAAAACGGCAGTAGGTTTAATGAAAAGCTTCCTAAAACTCTAGTTACACACAAAACTCATTAGTTTTTAAATTCTAAAATCTCTAATAAACGAATCAAATAAACTAATTTTCAAAGTTTCAAATAAAAAACAAATTTTTGTAACTGCACTAAAAGTATACAGCAATTTTATTTTCTTTCCCAATACGATATCTGCACAAGTTCATCGAGCTCATTATTCTTATTTTAAGGCTGTTGTGTTTCAAAAAAGGACAGTATAATTGTATGTTTATTAATTAAATGACATATCTATACATTTTGAAGATATTGTATGAAGTCGATTCGGGTAAGACTGATATCGCTCGACCTCGAGTGGGCCTACGCCTAACGACTTTCCTTCAGGTGCCAATCGCTCGTTAGTTGAAATCTATCTTCCATACAAATCAACGAGGGTCTGACGAACTTACATCGAGTCATCATGAAATGTTTATTTTTTAAGATAAGCTAAGAAAGCGGCAAAAATAAAAAAAGAACTGATTAGAGGTCAATTGCACATTCTAATTATCTATCTATTTAAGCAATCTATTCTAAGTCTATTAAATATTCATTTAAAAACAATCGTAATAAAACACAGCAGCAGTTTCCGAATCATGAAGAGACACACGACCTGCGTCATGTTGAGATGTTATTTGGTGAAATATAAAAAATAAATAAAAAAGAAATATATATAAGTGTATTCAAATATTATGCACTTAATAAAGAAAACTTATGTTTTTATAATGTTTTCAATGTTTTCAATCATTTACTATGTTTTTCTTAAATATTAACATTTTTCCAATAACCTAATTTGATACTTTAGATATTATGTCATATCAGTAAATTATCATTTAGAGACTGACATTTTCATATCATTCCTATTTTCAAAAACCTAGTTATTGTGATAATTCATATGAAACAAGCAATTTTAAAAGAAGCACTAATTACATAAAAAGTATCCAAGCGAAAAATTTGTTTATTGTTGCTTAAGTTTCCTCAGATTCGTGATGTTCCAGCTCGTTACCATCACATTCGTATATTGTCAGATTAACAGACTGTATAATTTTTATTGCAGCTTCTCGCTTTTGCTCATAGCAGGGTAGTTGGACCTACCTAGTGTAAAGGCACACCGTTCTCCATTCCACTCTCCGCCTGAAATCGAAATGTTGCGTGTTGTTTTGTGGAACTTAACGAAAAATATTTTAAATATAATTATGTCCTTGGGAATCGAACCCACAACCAAGGCGTATCTGAACTTTTAAAAACATCGTGTGGTCGAAAAAATAACCTATAACATCATCTTCTTTATTTCAGAGAAATTTAGTATATTTATTAGTCATTAACTAAGTACACTTGCTTTGAGTTGCCTTTAAAATTTTTTTGAATCATCGTTTAATACTAAACTAGTTATGATGTTATATTTCGCATATTTCGCACATATAATTTTTTTTTTTTTGCAACTTCACGCTCTCTTCAGCATGGTACCCTACCATATCACAGATAACCTAGTTTTAAGACTCCGTTCTCCCCTTTCTTTATGTGTTGAGTGGCGGTATTCAACGCCGCGCTTTGTATTAGATACTAGAGAAAGAAGAACTGAATGAATGAATGAAAATAATTTAAATATAATGCCCCCGAGTGTGGATCGAACCCACAACCATTAGCTTTTACAGTCAGACGTTCTCCTAATACGCAACAATAGCCTTTTCTTTAAAAAGAACATATCATTAGATTTTCTTTTATTTCTAATATTTTTGTTATTTATATGAATTATTTTTACTTATATTTTTATTATTACATTTATTTTTACTAAACAAATAATGTTATTAGCTAATCTACCAATCTGGCAACCTGATATCATCGGTCATCATTGACCACACTAAAGTCTATCGAGCCATATATTGAGCCCTGCGGCACTCCGTATAAACAACGTTATTCTAGTTATAAATCATAGATCGGAAAATGTTGTAAATGGTATCGATGTTATTTAATTCAAATGTAAAATAGCTTAAGAACGACTTAAGTTAATAATTCCTTTATTAACTTTAATAAATTTAATTTTGAGTTTCATATAAAGATGTAAAATTAAAGACTTCTACGCTCTGGTACAAAATTATATCTAAAATTAAAACACATTTTTTTGAATACATTTTAGTTACATATTATTTTGATGATCATATTTGCTTATAATTATCTAAATAGTTTCATAACTTCGTTCGATGTTTGTTGTAAATCTCCTTTCCGATGGATTTCATAAATTGGCAATGTAACTCAAAATTTACACTTAGTAATAATACGTATTACAAAGTAACCTCTATTGTGGTAATATTGGTAATCTGCTTTACTCTTTACTCTAAGGTTAATACCGATAGCCGAGCCCGTATTACATTACATTTCTTCAAACGCCTGCATCACGACGCTGGCTCGTCGTGCAAATGGACGACTATTTCTTGAGCATTGCTCTAAATCACGAGTGGCCACGCCGTATCAAGATCTTCCGGTCGACGCTCTAAAAGGGTTTATACATATTGCTTAAGCTATTTTTTGAAACAAACAAACCTAGGCACTTGCAAAAATCTATTTTATTATAAGCTATAAATATTCATAATGTTTTTGTAATTTTTTTATTAGAAATTGGATAGAATTTGTTTCATTATTAACATTAATTTCACAAAATATCTTATTTATTTCCAAAGTTCATAGAAACTACATCTTGATAACAATCTAGTAAGAAATAATTAAAAGTATCTGAGAACAAACAAAAAACTTATAGAATTTAAATTGTCTATTTTTAAATTATAAGAACTATTTTACTTAACCTGCTTACAGTTTTCCTTGTTACAGTTTTCAAAGTATTTGTCGCCGTCGTCGTCGTCTCAGCCGCACGATGCCCATTGCTGGACATATGCCTCCCCCGTGAATTTTCACTACCCAGTCCTGTTCAAAACATTCAATACAATCATATGCAACTCAAAATTAAATCGATTAAGACATTAAATTTTCTTAAATAAAATATAAGCTATACAAAACTATATTATCCGTAAGGGTCTTTACGATGTACGTCGCACTCATTCTGATCTGGGACCTGATTGCAAATATCTATTGTGAGCGACGCATTTAAGTTGGTTTTGTCTGATGTTTCGGACGTAATGCATCGCCTTTATTATAATTTCCTATAAAGCGTGTGTTGTATCAATAATCATATTAAATTTATTATACACGTCTCTGTTTAAACAGTGAACATTTATACAAAGGATATATTGTTATATGTTAGAAACGTTCTCTTATAGGATAGTTTTGTTTTATTTTTATAGGTAATAAAAACTAGTTAAATTAATATTTTGTTCTATAGTAACATTATAAACTATTACTGTTATAGGACAAGTATGAATACGAAACAAGAAACAAATATCCTTACCGGTCATGGCTTAGCGGTCAGAGCGCTTGAACGGTTTTCAAGAGGCGCGAGTTCTTATCCCGCTGCGTTCAAATATTTATACGCGAATAACACTTTAAAAAATGTTAAAAAAATATAAACAAATATTTTGTTTTAGATGCTGATGCTTATATCTGTTATAATATTTATTTTTCAAAATTTATTAAATTCATATGGGAGATGATTAATTTATATAGACACTCAAAGAACACCTTGTAACAATACTTATTTATATTAATTACGAATTGTACAATAAGGCTGTAGTTGTTTTTTTTAAGGTTCTAACTGCTTGAGCTCTATCATTTTGTAAGAAATTTATCTAAGAGAATATTTAAAAAAAATGGGCTAGTTGCTAATTTGTTTTGGCAAATATGACGGCTCGGTGAGTTACAGGCGAATAAATCAGATAGGTTAGGTGTGACGATTGAAAAATATAAAAATTAAAACACAAAGAAAATTACTACCAACAAAATCAATTTCAATTGAACTCTGCAAACAAGACGAGCTTGTAATCACACATAACCTCTAACCTCCTAAACAAGCCAAGATCACCTAACATCGATCCAGAATGTAAACAGCGCACCATCTAGTAAGGCGCCATCTATAATTTTCAAACAATACTTGCAATATGTCAAATATATGATGATCCATGAACATTGACTAATATCGTACCCCACTCATATCGATGAGACAGGTTGAGGGGTCTTGCTGCTTTGGTAACTGGAAACACGATCGATCCGAGATATAAGGATGCATTTTTAACAACCTTTGACACGAATAATGATGTAACATCTTCATGTTGGAAAACAAACATGCTAGGATAATTGTCTTATTTGAATTTATATGTTTATATAAATAATTGAGCTATTTCATATTTTTTGTGCAATATTATAAGTAAAAAGTTTGAAATTCATAATTTTAATTGTTTCATATTTTTTATGGAGTAGACAGAGCCAATCTATTAAGCATATTGGATACTGGATATCGACAACCAAAGCTACATTGCTTTTAAGCCAATAGAAAATATAATAAAATTCTAATATATCAAAAACAATTACAATAATGATATGTGTAGGTGTAGCGTGTACGTGTAACGTTCAACTGTGCGGATCGAAATATATGATAAAAAAATATAGATAGATATATTTCGCATACAAAAAGATAAGCCGAGGTGATTTAGTTTTAAAACACACAGTTCTCTATTTCCAGACCCTCTTAGGTCTCCAGTCTCCAGACCAGTTGAGTGCGGAAATCATATTATTTCATATTCCAAATCATTGCATCGATTTAATATAAAAAATCGATTTAACACAAAACATTGATACTTCACTGAAGTATTTGTAACAGCAATTTAAAACAATCTTCATTGTCCTGTAAAATTAGTTCGCTATTATGCAAGTACCTTCTCGATATTCGCGCGTGACGCGACTGCGCGGACCAATTGTAGTAATGGCTTGCCGATTAAGCACTTTACATCACAATCATGGGAACATAGCACAGTCCCTACGTATATATGTTGCCCGTGACTTCGTCCGTACAGTAATTGAGATCTGTATGGAATGGGGCTGGAAGCTTCCATTTTTAAACTTCATTTTTATTTCTAAACTTTGTTTTATGTTATATAAATCCTTTTTTATACAGCTTCACGCGGTGTCAAGACACTCCGTTTTAGATAAATAGTTTTTTTACGTAAATTGTTTAATTTGTTTGATTTATGTTCGATTTAGTCAATAATTTAGCCTTTAAATAAAAAAAAACTCCATTCTCCAAGTTCCGCCTAAAACCGTGATATTGCATGTTGACTGACGGAACTCAACTCAGTGCTTTATCTTTGGAATTTTTTTTTTAATATTATCATTCTCCCAAATGGCAATAGAACCCACAACAAATAACGTTTACAGTCAAACACTGTGGAGAACGGAGTGTCTTGAGGCCAGGTATTCTCACTGTCCTGCTAAGCGGGAAAAACCGTGAAGCTGAAAATTAAATAAATGAAACAAATCCTGATGCCTATTATATATTAATAGGCATCAGGATTTGTTTTATTAAGAAAAAAAATGTATATGCGATACGACATATTAACCTGCTCGCGCCTGGAGCAGATATAAAGATATTTAAAAACAAAATCTATAAACCTTACTTACTTTTTAACAGTTATCGCTTTGATAAGAGGCTATTATGGCACAATTGTATAGTATCTGTAATTACGATTGGTCGTGGGTTCGATTCCCACTGCCACTCGGTGGACTCGATAAATTGATCACAATGTCATTATTTTAATTTCTCCGCTCTGTTCAGTAAAGCTAAGCGCTTCCTTGAGGTCAGTCAAGGAAGGTCAGTCAGTCAACACGCAGTCTCGAATTCGGGTGGAAAGTGGAGAACGGAGTATAGGAGGATAACACCATTTTCGCTCTATCCACTGTGCGGGAAAAAGCGTGAAGCAAAATAAAAATTAAAAAATACAGTTTTCCTACATTAATTTGAAGTGCATTTTATCATAACAAAACACCATTATATCTTTATAGTTTTCATACATAATTAACTTTACGTTTGTATCTGCCATTTTCTAACCGGATTACACTTAACAATGGGCGTAACGAGGCGAGTAATTACAGTATGTTCTATACATTAAGTGTGAGACCGAGTAAGTTAATAGGCGTTCATTCATTTTGCTAACGTGAAAGTATTTTAATATGAAATGTGATTTTTTGTGAAAAAAGCAAAAAACATTTATAATATATTTTGTTATTTGCACTTAGTAAATTGAAAAAGACATATTTAGATGACATATACATTTTTTTATAATATAATACAAAATATTTAATAAAATAGCATTCTCATGCCGAACGATTGCTTGTAGAATAATCTTTGGGTAGCAAAAATTTGTAAAAATCTCTCTACAGAAATGCTAACAACAGATATAAGTAGTAATAAGCGTATAAGAATTTTCATGTAGCTGGATGAAGAACGCAAGGCTTAGCGGTCAGAGCGCTTGAACGGTTGTCAAGTTGCGTGGGTTCAATTCGCGCTGCGTTCAAATTTTAATACGTTTTCTAAATATGTCTTCTTCGAAGTGAAAACAGTTTGTTTTTAAATATGTAAAATATTTCTTTTAGATTAATATTGCTTTCTTTGCCGAAGTAAATTTATTTCGCTTTACAAATACTGATGCTACCATAACACAACAGTCCCGTGTTAACCGTATGCGATGGTTTTGGGTTAAAAATTCAATCATTGAAACTTTTATTACTGATATACAAAGTGCGATTTTGATACATTATCGGCAATATGGGAGAAAAATCGACCATTGAATAATGTATCAATGGTGTTATTGTTTTAGGTGAGTAAAATTCACAAAAAAATTATACAAGTTAGTAAAATTTTATTCGTAGTATCTACTTTATTTATTCAAAAGTCTATATCTAAAACTATGATCGGTTAATTTCAAGCACTTATTACTAGGAACTTTTAAAATTAGGTTAATACAAATTAGGTAGAGCAGCTCGGATTCCAGGCACCGCATTGAGCTGAGAAAATGCGCTTTGGAACGCGATGGGCACAGCACCTTGAAATGCCCTTAGCATTTCCTCCAGCAGTTTCCTCTCTTTTCTCCAAATGATTAATTCAGTTCAACAAAGCCGTACACAGTAAATTAATAGCTTATTGAGCCGACCTGACTCATACGACCTTCGATAGCTCAGTTGGTAGAGCGGTGGACTGTAGAGGTCAAAGCTGTTATCCATTATCCGTCCCTCGCCCCCCTGGTGTCGCTGTCAAGACCAGTAAGGTCAAAAGCATAGTGTCATTTTCGAAAAAAAAAAAGCTGACTCATACCTATAACCGTCATAGAAAAAAGCGTTTTAAACCGTATTTTTAAGCGTTTAAACAAATAAAGCATTCAAATACGTTACATAGCAATTTACGATCATCAAATAGTAATCATAATCACGTAACTAAACCGCTTTATGATATGAGAAGATTCATTGTTCATTCATCTCATACACGTGTATAATACACACATTAAGTGTGTACTTTAAAACAACGCTCGCAATCCATTTTGATTATTATCAGTTAACTAGCGTACCGCTCGCGGCTTCGCCTGCGTTAGATTCACGAGTATATTTAGTTTTTTTTGCCCACTTCTCGCTCATTTCAACCACAAACTTTGTGTCAAAAATATCTATACAGTATATTGATTAATGCTTCAGCTATCAATTTAATAGAACAGTTATTGTATATAACTTTTTTATATATAAACCCCTAGCATTAAAATAAGCACTAAATGATAAGGAAAGTTTATACAAAATACAAAAGTCAAAACTTAATTTAAATCAGTTAAGCTGTTTCTGATATTAGTGTACACAAATAGAAAAAAAATAAAAATTTACCGTTTTTAGTTCTGTGATGATGATAAATGACCCCAATAACATTGTTTTCTTCATCTTCCATGTACTCGTACAGACAGTTCCATAATTATTAAAACTAGTGCTCGCAACTTAGTCCTGACTCTTGCTTCACTGTTTATTTTTCTATCTACCCTAGGTTCGACTGTAAAATGTGAAATTTTGGTTTTTAATTTGGGGATTTCGCAAGGAAACAAGGATTCCAATATTCAATGTAGGTACATGTGCTCTAGGCTGTTTGTCAGTACTGTAAGTAACGGGGAACGCTTTTGTTTCTTGTGTGTTTAAATGATATTCCTGCAGTCATAATAAGATAAAACAATTATAATTCAACTGACATTAAATCGATAAAAATAAGTTAAAGATGGTGATTCATTATCGATTTAATGCCAATTTATGTATTTAACCGCGGCTTTGAGATATTTAACTATAGCAGTTTCATTTACACTGTCATTTACTAAATATATGTTAGATTGTACCAGCCTTATTATAAAATATATGTCTTGCTGTCTTACTGTAAACGTGATTGTTGAAATTATTTAAATTTGCCCTAATTTCTCATTTATGGTATGGCAATACGAATCCTAACAATGAAATTAATTTTTACTTTGGTTCGTGTAATGAAATACACACAAAAACGTATTTTTAAATAATTATGAAATTAGTCGGAATCAGCATCTATAGGGATATTAAAAATAAAATTTGTCAATTAGCGCCCGAAACGTTACGACCATATACGAGCATCTACGAGTACATCCGAGGACGTGAAAAGCCATAGAAATAAATTCAAAATAATTAAAAGTCCAATCAAAAGGAGGACCCTCCAAAAAAATATGAAAAAAACATCAAAAGTCACGCGCGAATCCTTTAAGAATATAAAAAGACTATAACTTAAAGACCTGTCGTTAGTAATTATTACATTCTGAGATAGCATTACACCCCCTTAGGGGGAGGGGTGGTGCATTTTTACAAATTGATACAAATTATTTGAGCGAGCTTCGCTTTGTTCCAACGATGCTTGTTACGACTCTACAGTGGCATTTTATTATTTTCGTATAACGAATGTATAATAAGGCAAAAAACGGTGATAAAAAATTGTATAAGTAAATACTTACAATGTATTGAAGATCTTTATAGTTGGTTTCAATTCAATCTTAGGTAATGGTTAGCTACATAAAAACGTTCTAGATTGACTTATAAATGTTCTAGATTGACTTTGAGCGGGTAAAGCTGGCGAGACATCGTACGGCGAGCAATACCTGCCCATCCAAAAACAGCGTGTTGACCACGACCACTCTGTCAAGAGTAATATGAATAAGAAGAAATGGTCAGCACAGTGAGTATATTTAAAATGTAATATTTCCCTAACCTGATTGAGATAACTTTTAGATACTGGATTGAATTTTAGAATAGCAAAGCTGTTTATAGCCGTTTCCATTGGCAGTAGTTATAAATGCTATTTAAGTATAGCTGCAGTTGTTTTATCCAGCTTTTCGCGTTTCGCATCCTATTCTTACTGTTAAGGAACAAAAAAATACACATACGATAAAAGCGTATCTTACTGAGGATGAGATAAAAAAAAATTCAAATAATTGTTGATATATTTAGTTTTATATATATATATATTTTATATATATATTTCAATCGAAATACACTCAATGAAAGCTCACTTTGATGGAAACTTTTTATCACCTGGGTCCCAGACCTTGAAGCTGAAGTCTCAAACCCACCACACCCAGATACAGCAAGATACAGTCAGCTCATAACACACAACTAAGAAATCGATGGCAGTAGTTTGATATTATAATTGTATCAACTGACAGACGAAACTCTATTTGTAACCTCGGATTACTGTAAAGTGTTGGAAACGTCGAGCTCTCACGACTATATAGAAATTACAGTTTTTGAAATTGTATCTCAACATAACATGACAACTTTTGATAAAGATAAGATTAGAGAGAAGTACTATTTCCGTATATGTTACATAGTGACATTGAATATATTTACGAAGATATAATTCAGAAGAATGTAAAAACAATAATAGAATACGAATCAATTACTTTTTTAGTTATATGTTTATTATTTATGTTATATAGGAATTTCATTGTTTTTGGCAAATACGAAGCAATATAAATATAATTCACGCAGGGAAAAGGGGTCGCTAGTATTCTATAAATGTAGACTTTCTCACTGTTTTACATACTAAATCCTATAGGGATATATCGTCGTTGCACGTGCAATACTGCCTAAGAACTGTCTACAAAAATATATTATAATGTAATGTACTGTAATAGTTTGAAAATAATAATGTTTCAGCGTTTAATTCTATCAGTGTGCGTTGCCTTTGCCACCTCATTCCTTAGACGGAGTCCGAAACATCTTATTCGCGCCCTCATAAAAGTAACTGCTTTGGCTCGTTTTTATTTCTACCTCTGTACCTGTACGGCACAGTATTTTAATAAACCAACTCGCTTCTCAAAGAAATATTAACTTTCCTTGCATTCTCTTAAAGCTTCTTTTAAAGAACTTTTTCTTTGAATCATGTTTCGCCACTTATATCTAGGGCAGGATGACGCTTAAGGACAGAAAGAATTTCAATTACTTTATTATATGTTACATTTTTTTCTTACTAGAGGCCAAAGCAAATTGAATCATATAGCAGTTATTGTAAACAAAAGTCGTAAAAGATAGCTGTTTTATTACTGTACTGTAATAATTGTCAACTATGTCATAGATAATAAACCTTTTTAATTTTTCATCGTTAGAATAAAAAAATCTTATACTTGCCAGTAATGATTTTAAGTAACTTATTAAAATTTCAATAGAGAAGAAAATGCTCATTAGACCCTTCACTAAATATGTTTAGATTAAAAGAGCACAGGAACAAAAAAGTTTTCCATTAAGGACTGCGACGAGTTTATTCTTTAGCTTTCTAACAGTTATTTCGAAAAAATGAATAAAAATATTCGTTAATTAGGCAGAGGTAAGTCAATGAACAGAAATGTATGAGATATTCCCACAAGCTTAAGTAGTTCGTTAATTATGCTATACAATATTTAGGAAAAAGCGGTGCAACTGGTTCTTTTAATTTTTTGCTGAATCCCAAAAACAAACCCCAATTCGGCTAAAACGCTAAGCCATAAAGAGGCAATTACTCCTACAAACCCAGAGAAAAGGAAATTTCAATACATTCGCGAAATGAATTTCGAGAATTGCGCGCTTAAATTATAATATGGCTATACTCGTTAAGAAATCCAGATTAAAGAGTTGAAATGAAAAAAAAGTGGAAATGTCGTCGTAAGTCCGAGCCGCAAAATTCTTAAACGCAGTCCGGGGAAATGGGATGATTACTTCATCAAAACACACTTTAAACGTGTTACGTAAATCTAGTACGACCAGGGGGTACGACCACCCCTTAAAGGGTGAGCCGGGGGGTGGTGGGTGGAAGTCACCCCAGGAAGAGGGAGTAAGACGATATGGGCGAACGTGAGCGCCGTCAAGAAAACCTTGATTGCTTTTTTAATTAGTTTTTTTTTCATTCCCCCTTTTCGCATCCCGGCGATCGCGTAAGAAATATGTATTGAGTCGTGTATGGGGGTGTATTATGTGTTTCTTGAAGAGTATATAATTTTTTACAATTTTATATTTTTAAAATTAGCTTAAGTAAAATTTCATTTAATTTCCCTTTTATGTAGGAATAAGTGTGTAAGCTGTAATGTAATAGAAATATATAAATAATTCTTAATAAGTTATTTAATATTAGATTTTGTTATACATAACCAATATTATTTCTTTACAACAATTTACATAAGTTAATATTTAAACATTACATTTTTATTGAAAACGGGCCAGTAAAAATTTTACTGCCAAACGTCATGGTCTTAATATCTTTAGTACACAAGATATTTACATAGTAATTAGCAGTTATATAAATTGAAAATGAGATCGGTCTTGACTTTTGGTCCAATTGAATATTAACTTTGTCTGAGTACTGTAAATGATTAATGGGAAGTAACACTTATGATATTATAATAATATATGTCTATTATAGCTTATATGTAAATTAATTTAAATACTTCGTTCGTAAAAATTGTTTGAAACTTTATACAAAATAATGCACACATATAATTTTTTCACTTTTATTTATTTATGTTTTAAATTATTAACTTGTATTTGTGTGACAATTGAGTGCAGGGGAAAAATTATATTTAATATTGTATGTAGCGGCTTCACGCTTTTTCCCGGATAGCAGGTAGGTAGGTAGTCTGAGAGAACCTAGTGTCAAGACACTCCGTTCTCCACTTTCCGGCCGAAAATTGTATGTTACATATTAAAAAAATTTTTACGCACGGTAAATCCCGAATGATTAATGATTACACCTTGAATTGGCATTGTTCTTTTTAATAATGTATTACTTAAATAAATAAATAAATTAAAAAAAGAACCGTCACTAGACATCTGGATATGGTTAAAAATTTCATCCATTCTCCAATTTTACTTATTTACGAAATTTCATGATGTGACGTGAGAAATCGTTTATAATAAAACTAAGCGAGATTTATAAAAAAAAAGCTGGAAAATACTTTGATCTCATACAAACCGAAATGTTATAAAAATATATTAATTTAAAATTTAATATATTTTTATGTAATACCTTTTCATACAGCATCGATACTTTTTTATAAGTCACACAGAATCCAAAATCTAAATGTTTTAAGTACAACATTTTCATTCCATATTAAATAATTAAGGCATAAGCCAATTATGCTAAAAGTTGTACCTCCCCTAATATTTAGAACTTTTTAATACCAAAATTATAAGGAAAACATATAATTAACTATAAATAAATATTATGTATATATCAACAACTATACAAGATATATTTAGAAAACTTATAAAAATACATCTACATCAAGCTACGTCGAAATTCTTATACGCTTATTACAGCTTATATTTGTTGTTAGCATCTCTGTAGAGAGATTTTTACAAATTTCTGCTACCCAAAGATTAATCTACGAACAATCGTTTGGCAAAAGAGAATGCTATTAATTAAGTATTTTTTTAACATTTTTTAAAGTGTGTCTCGCACATTTCGAAAATAAAAAAAAGACATATTTAGAAAAAAAAAATTATACGTTTTGTAAATACTTTAAAACATGTTAAAAAAATATACAAGATATCTTCAAGAAGATAATAGTGACTAAATTCTCTTTTCTCTTTTTTTACAGCCTAATTTAAACAATTTGTACAAGATGTCACGTATCTGAAATGTTTATAAGTCTTCTTAAAGTTGCGGTAAGGAAATGTGTGGAATTAGACCCAAAGCGTTATCGCGTACTAGCCTTTACCGTGTCAATGACCAGATTAGATGATTTTAAAAAGTAATAATATACACATTTTATTTTAAAAATATGTATATTAATTTTAATATATATCTGGCAACAGATAAATCTATAGGGAAAAAAGAGGACTACTGTCCCTCTTTTTTCCCTGTCTGTTTTTTTCTTTTGATATACTTTTTTATGTCATATCATGATTGGTTGTGGATTCGATCTCCACTCGTAGTAATGATTGTATTATAATTTTTTTCATTTTTCCGCTCTGGTAAAAAAGTGCGGCGTTGAGTTCAAAAAGCAAGTTCAATATGTCCGTTCAACATTCAGTGGCAACTTGGCACTAGGTTCTCTCAGACTATCTTGCTATGTGGGAAAAAGCGCGTTCTATTTTTTTTCATATTGAGTCACCTATCGAAGCAAATTCGCATACTGCAGCTCACATTACCTGTAAAAAGAATTCAAGGAACATTTTAACTCATAATTGAAGCATTTTATAGGTCACTTAGTGTTTTTTCTATATTTTTTGACTTATCCCGTCAAGAACTGTATTCAATATTTTTTTTTTTTACTGCATCACAGATTAAAATTCCTGATACATGTTTACGTATAATCGGACCCTCACATTAGAGTTTCGCGTCTTGAGTCGTCCCCACTAATTTATACGTTCTTTCGCTTTCATTATAATTATTATTCTTGGCAATTTATTTTCGCACACGAGGGGGCAGTGTCCCCTGGGGGGGTGGGGTGGCAACTTCTTACAAATTCCCGTTTTTCGGTGGAACTTAACGCACCCTTTTCTTGGCCCTTTTTGTTTTTCATTACATTATTAACTTTGAGCCCCGACTCATTATGTGTTGCCTGTGAGTATATGTGCTATATACTTTAGAAAAATGTTTCACCAGTTCCTGCCATATATACATGTATGTAGACCAATACAAATAACCGCACTAAATATTTTACAAAACTATATATGTTAATTATTTCACGAGATATAGATATAATAACAATATTTCAACGATTTTTTATATAACTTGGTATAAATATTACATAATGTATAGTTTTCAATGATAAAAAATAATACAAGTACAAATAAGTTATTCATATCAGACCTTTTTAAATGCATAACACCTTAAAATTACGCCGACGTCTCAACAACTTTTAAAACTTTAAAGAACAATTTACGATACTCCTAAAATGTTCACATGCACAAGAACGACGAAGAACTTCTACGAAACAAAAGCGATTACGACAGACATCGACTACTTGAAAACAAAACGCAATTTTCTCTTAAGAAAATGAGGGAACTCTTTCTCCCCATTGAAAAATCATCAACACCCACCGCGTATGTACCCGCCGCCCCCTAGGGGGGAAGATCTACGCCGCCGACTTGCGTACGCTTTAATTAAAAATAAAACATAAGAACGATGTAACTGGATGAGCCGAGGAGCGAAGGAAAAATGAAAGAGAAAGCCGTCCACCCCCCACCCTGGGAATGGGCGAGGGGGTGTTGGTAACCGCGTACAAGTCAGTTGCGAACAGACCACCGGGGGGTGCGGATCTCCCTGCATGCTGTGTCACAACGGAATGACATTACTTTTCTTGTCGCTAATGAAGAGAACGTCTTGGATGGGTTGCCTTTGGCTGAAGGATCTAAACCTTTTTTTATCACTCACTAATTTGGCTTCTTATTTAATGAACATAATTTTTATTTACAAAAGCAAAAGAGCAAACTATTTAAATATTGATAGTACGAATGCTCAGACGAGATGAACTAATTAATATAAAAGGTTCATCGGCTAGTAGCAAAACCAGTTTTTTTTTTTCTTGATGAAATCATTTACGGATACCAGCCCGAATGGGGAGTCGGACGTGGTTATGTGGGACTTCGGACTGTCAGATAGGCCGTCCGTATACCCACTAAAACCTCACGGTGCTCCTCCTCGACCGCCACTAGCCTAGGCCACGGGAACCCCAGTCTTCCGTGAATCCCGGCGGCTAGTAGCAAAACCATGAAGCAAATCATGTCAACCATAAGTCTTGTCAAAAGATATGAAAGAGGGAATGTCTTAAGTAAAACAAAAAATAGATGTAACAGTCTAGACATTTTAATTTTCCTATCGGTACGTCTCGAGGTATCGAGAGATACGACTTCTCTTATTAGTACTATTTCACCGCACATGTGAAGGAAATCTTTGATGTAGACATCGTTAGCGGTAAAAGAGCATTGTGCCTGGCTACGATAAGTCAGTATTTTCGAATACATTAGTTCCTTTTGATTAAAATATTTTCAAGCATTCTTGTTGAATATTTTGCGTTAAAGTTCAATATTTGAGTAGAATTGTATGATATTTATTCCTTTTAAGTGAATTATTTTTGTAGGTAATCATATTTGCAAAAAAGGGTTGTTAAAAAATGTTTCAGCAAATTAGTTCAAAATTATTAATGTACACGCATACTTAATTGTTTATGAAAAAAAAATACAATTATAATAAATTAATCAGTTAAGTTATTATTAATCATTTAAAAAAAATCTAATTTAACCTACATTTAATAATTTTAGGCACATATTTTGTTAACTAAATAAATAAGTAGATGCTCGAGGCGCAGTGGGGGCCGCATCTGTCAACTCAATCGGTTGTGGGTTTGATTCCCACTTGGGCAAATGATTGTTAATTAAATTATTTTCATTTCTCCGCTCTGGTATTTAAAATCAGACTTGACTTGACAACTCGAGGTCGACCATTCATTCGTTTTCACGTAGAGAGGACAAAACGGAGTGTCTGGACACTATGGTCTCTCTAATTACCCGGCCATGTGAAAATAACGTAAAGCTGTCTTTTTTTTAATTTTATCACTAAATATGAAAGTATTCTCTAAATATGAACACACATATATGCTTCTATAGTATTACCATGATTTTTTAAGGAACGTCTCGTTATTGATAAATACAGACAATATAACTAACACATACACAATAAAAAAACAAGCGTTTCAACAATGTAAATCATACAAAAAGTAATGCAAGAAAACAGATTGTACAAATGAATGTTTAAACAAGCCAGATGTAAAAACCACACTCATACTTATTCAGAGCCAACCTGCTTGAGGCGTACGTTCATTCAATTTTCTAACCCATTTACGTCTCAGACGAACTGCTTGCACAAAAAAAAAGAATAAATTTTTCGACATACCAACCGTAGATTTTCCACGATATAATTTCATAAGCAGACGACGCGTGTTCGTTTTGCCCCGTTTTCCTCTTTTGAATTGATTAGCTCGGGTTATGAATGGAGTTCGATGTTTCAGTGCAGTTTTTTTGCATTTCCTTTTCCAATATTGGATATTAGGATTTGACGGTATTTATTGAATATGAAAATTGGTTGATCTGAATGAATTTGTCGTTTCTCTATTAGAGTTTTCTAGTTTTCTATTGCTTTTCAATTCATATTGACGTATATTTAATAATGCTCTTATATTTTGTACAAATTAGTTATTACATTTAATGTTTGTTTATTTGAAATTTTCCGGATAATTTAGCATTTTTCTGTCCTTTTCGAGCTGTGACGAAAAATATTTATATTTTTAATATTACTCAACGAATGTTCCGAGAAAAACATGAATACCGGACAAAGTTTTTAGGCACAAAAACCGATTCCTCGATTCCCAATCGGGCGAATAATTATGTTTCAATTATTTTAATTTTTTCCCTCTGGTACCTATAATAAAGCGAATCTTTGAGGTCCGGCACTCAACACGCAGTGTTTCGATTTCCAGAGCAAAGTGAAAGAGAGTTCTCTCTGACTACTCTGCTATGCGGAAGTAAGCATGAAGCTATATTCAGAAAACATAAAAAAATTAAGCGCAGTGGGTTTCGAACCCACGACTCTCGGAAACCATCCAAGCCATATAACCCTCTAACATCTAAGCCATGCGTTCTACACGCAGCTGCGTCAAAATTCTTACACGCTTATTAAGATATATAACACATCATGCATGCATACCTTCAGACAATTCACGTTAGTCGAGATTTTTAAAGTGTGTGAAAAACACTTTAAATCGATAAATCTTGGTAGCTGCTATAAAAAACAATACATTGGTCATCGTTGCAAAATAAAATAACTAAATACTTTATTTTATAATTCTTACCCTATAATATGTTGATATTCATAGCAACAAGACTTTGGGGAGCCGAATTAAATATGGGTAGGCTTGCTTAATGATCCAATTCCTGTCATGTTCAGGAAAGGGTTTACCCCCTAAAAAACTTGAAACAAACGCCGCAAAAACCGAAGACGTTTTCTCTATCGCGCCCTCCGAGGGGGTCACCCCCCCTCGAAGAGGCAGCGTGAATAATTATAAAAGAAATAAGATAGACATTGACTTTGCCTCGTCAGCCCGTAGATGAATAATAATGGACTTTTGTTTACGTGTGTAGCCGCCTTTATGAGTCGTTATAAGCTTTATAGGTTGGAATATTGTTGCTTCTATAAACTGCTTTTTAATAATCTTTTACTTAGTACATCTTATATATATCCAGAGGTTTGTTTGATTATGTTTTAATAAAATATTTTTTATGAACAAGGGGTCGCTATGATGGTATATCGATAGTTGATCTCAACAATAAAGTGTAAGCTAACCGGAGTAATATTAAATGGTAAATTTTAACTAAATGAGATTTGATCCCACGACTACTCATTCAGGCTTACGCCACTGCACCACCAAGGCATCGTCTTCAAACGGTCTCTCAAATTACATAAATGAAGAAACAGGCATTTCTTAAAAGTTATACGATAGAATGTTTTATTTGTTCTAGTTTTTACTAAAGGGTTAGATGCTGTAGCCGTAAAAGTTCTATAGTAAAAAAATGTGAAAGAAAATGCAGCCAGTGGAGCGGAACCAATAAACACTAGCGCGGTACAAAATAGTGTAGTACGAAAAGTAATCACGGTCCGACGTAACTTTGTTTGACGCTGTTCTATCTTACACACTGTGGCCACACGAGACGTTTTGAACGAAATTGTTAAATAAGTGTTTGTTTCTAAAATTGAAATCAAAATCAAAATATTCTTTATTCAAATAGGCTATACAAACACTTTCGAATCGTCGATTAACCATAAAATGTCAGTATTGTCAGTCCTAGCGGCACTTACCACTGTTGTGTCGTTTTAAATAGTATTTTAGTTTGTGTAATTTGAAAAAAAAAAAGATTAATCGTTAATTGTTGGTGGTCATCGTGGCGCAGTGGGAGCAACGGCTAGCTGTACACGTGAAAGCGATTGGTCGTGGGTTCGATCCTCAGGTGTAGGAAATATTATACTTAAATTATTTTCATTTCTTCGCTCTGACGTACGACAAAATACGGTGTTGACCTCCGCCAGTTCAGCACTCAACATGTAATGTAAAGTCAATTACCGTTTCGTACATATAAATTAAAACTTATTTTTGTTTCTTTCGTGCATCTCTATACATCTTCTATGCTATCTAATTCGAAGATAATTTAAGCCAATGTAATAGAACTCTGGGAACCTGATCTGGACTGGACTCCTTAAGTGGAGTAATTGAGTATCTCAGTATTTTGTATTGCTTCCTGGAAAGATTTTTTATTTAGAAAAAAAAAAAATATTATAATTGAAATCGGCAATTTTATATTAAAACCCATATCATTATTTACAATTTTCAAGTAATTTAATTCATTAAACTTTTCGCCTGTATTCTAGACCTTACTTGTACGTGTTGAGCGGAACTCAACGCCGCGCTTTGTCCTAACAGAGCGGAAATAAAACAGTTTAAATATAATATATATAATAACTCCGGGATCGAACCCACAACTGTCGAGTTTAAAGTCAAGAACCGTTGTGCTTTACCACGATAACCAAAACCAAGCCTCCAAGCAAAAGTTCAATTCAATATATAAGTATATTAGAAAATTAAAATATTATACCAAAGCTTCACGTGACATTATGCATCGCCGGTACACCGAGCTCAGTGAACCATATCTATAAGGGGGAAGTAATTGATTACGAGTAAAACTGCTAGTCTACTTATATGCACCTTGCAACCTTCACGACGGAAAGGAAATTCAATATACACGGTGATTCTGGCGAGTTGTTTTGAAAGTGTTTTAATGGGATATTTTATGTTTTAACTTGTCTTTCTTGTCTTTTAGATACTTTGTTTAAAAAAAACTGCAAACACGTTTGTTTGGTGGGTTCGATCCAGCTCAGGACAATAGTTTTATTTAAATATAGTTGATTTATTCAATCTGATGACTAGAAAAAGTCTCGGATTTGGATGGAAAGTGGAGACCGAAGTGTCTTGACACTAAGTTTATTTTACCTAACGTGAAAAAATCGTGAAGCTGAAAACTTACGTTGCCTATCATGCTGGATAGTTAAAGAGGGTCTAAGGATATGCCACTTATGCTTCTATTTTCCTATCATTTTAGGGACCTTTCAATTAAAAACTAGACTGTTAGTCTAGTTTTTATCTATACGAAATGGGGACAATTTTACATATAATTACTCAGACAGCTGGATCAAAACCCACAACCATCGCAGACACACACCAACTGTACCGCGACAGTGTTACCAGTAATTGTTTGTGTTTCAGTTAATATGCTCAAGGAATAACTCTGCATACAAAAAGCAAAAGTGTTGAGGGGTTACCAAATTAGAAGGAATCCGAAACGACTCTCAGAATTTTTCATCTTATTTTACGTTTAATCACGATCCAAAATGTTGCCTTTGGAAATTTGAATTAACATAAAGCTGCACTTAGCGGAAGCACGTTTAAAAGATTCCAGTTTGAAAAAAAAAATGAATGAAACAAAGAATAAAGTAAAATAGACGGTCGCTCACATGCACCAAGTATAATTAAAGAGTTAAAATGAATATTTAAATATCGTAAGGGTGCACTCGGGTGCGCGATGACACCAGAATTACGTTTGGGGCGACCAGATCTGCGATGATACGTATTTTTGGAAGTCTCCTTCCGTTTTGTACACCGAGTTTGTTTTTGACGTTTTAACTTGTTAAATTTTATGTCATTTTTTTCTTGTAGGAGTGTATTGGTACTGTTGATAGATTTAGATTGAATTATAAAAATATATTTGCCTCTGTGATTAAAAGAATTCGATATTTATTTATTTTTCTTTTAATTAACAATATATATCAATCACTTGTTAATTTTCCAGCTATTTAAAGATATAACGCATTATATGACGGATATGAAATAACGATAACGAGATCGGAGAAAGTATGAAAATAATGAAAAATGTTACATTACTTACAGTCCCTTATCGAAGAAATCGTGTAAAAGTGGCACTTGGTAAAATTTCAATTAAGATTTTTTTTTAAACATTATTTGCACCTTCACGCTTTTTTCTGCTCAGCCGGATAGATAGAGAGAGGACCTGTCAAGACACTCCGTTGTTAAGTGGCGGAACACGGAGAAATGAAAATAATTCATATATAATCATTATCTGATTGGGAATCGAACCCAGAACCATCGTGTATTTAGTCAGAAGCTGTCACACTTCCTCCACGATGGCCTTTTATTTCATAAATATTTAAAAAAAATACAACATATTTGAGTTATTATATTGAGTTGAATGTAAATATTTGTTTCCTCCGTGTGTCCACATCTCAATCGCCGGCGGGACAAGTCAAAGAGATATAATATACACGTCGCAGGGGCAGGAGCGTTTGCCAAAAATTATAATTTTAATTGCGCTACGCTACGCGCCCCCAGCATTGTATAATATGCACAATGAAAATTAATATATCTATTTAGAAACGTATAAAAAAAATCTAGTAAAAAGTGTATAAATAACACTTGAACACAAACACACAGGAATATAATTGAAAAAATATATAGAAATATGCCTTTATATCGTACGTGAGTGATGACGCGAAAAATATACTGAAGATATGTCGCATGTGCAATGTAATCGGAAAAGTCAAAAACATAATTGTAAACGGTATCTGTAATGTATGTCGACATATTGAAAACAAGCTGTGCTCGCGACTTTGTACGCGTGAAATTCTAACATTAAAGTTGGTTAAGTTGTTCCTTAGTTACTCCTTATTAGATCAGCTATGTGCTAGTGAAAGTCTTGTCAAAATCAGTCCAGCCGTTCGAGAGATTAATCGAAACAAACAGACAGACACACAAATCGTAACAATATGTTAGTTAAGTATATGCAACGTGTATATATGCATTTGGTAAAAAAATTTCCACAAAAAAAAGTTTAAGATAGAAACTAAAAACTTAAAAAACAGTCCTCACCTAAGCAAACGAACCCCTTAGGCGTTTCCAAAAAAAAACTCACACTACCCCTGAAAAAGTGAACCCTGGAAAATTAATGACTTCCAGCACACACGCCAAAACAAAGGGGGTAACTGCCGAAAATACACAAATAACCAACGTTTCCTCTCTCATTATTATTGTACTCAGATTTGAAATGCATGGGCTAAGATTTAATTAATTTGTCCATATAGTATGTCCTTAGTAAACTGTGTTGATTTTAACACCATTTGCTTTTAATTAAAATTATTATTTGCGTATATGGATAAAAAAGTAAAGGAAAATCTGCTGTATTTATTAGAGGTGAATGGGTAACAGTGGTTGTGGGTTCGAATGCCACTTAGTATTTAAATATAAAATCATATAACAAAATTCACAAAGAACTAAGAAGAAGAAGCTTTGGTAAAAGATGATTGAGATGATGACGATATGTAAAATATTTTAAGTTTTTATTTCTAACGTTGAAATTACTAGAAGTTCACTAGTTGAACCCACGACTACATTCATACACGAATTCCAATGAAGCTTTTTTTTATTGTATAGATACATAAATATATACGCAGGTATATACTTACAATAGGATAGTTTTTTCGTGAAAAGCGGTCAACGGACAGACAGTGAAATATTTCATATTATATATTTGGCTTCTATTAATAAAGAACCCTATTTTTTAGTTTATAGAATATATGTATAGAATTGACCCTTCATTCAGTTTTATTATATTATGCATAAATAATTTATTTATTTAACTGGGATAATTAAATACCTACTAATGACTGTATTAGTAATTCTATATACCATATATACCAAAATTCAACTATACGCCGGCACGATCGACAAAAGTGGGATAAAATAAAAATCTTTCAGAAATTTAGGATTTTTTTTTATTTTGAACGTGTTTTGTGTAAAAAATTACAGGTATTTTGGACTTTTTTAAGGATCGTAGTGGAGAGCCGGAAGAAGCTGGAATTATTAAATTAACTAATTATTAAAAAAATGTAATATGTGATGGGATAATTTTAAATATTATAAAGTGTGTCAATCTTCGAAGGAATTCACATTTTTGTGTAAATCCTATAGCTGATATATGGCTGAGAAAGTTTAAAGTGCACGCTCGAGCTTACAGAAAGTGCGCCGTTCATTCATGAAAACTAATGCTGTTCGTCTTGAAATCATAGCCAAGACAAGCCTACTATAACAAGAAATGCATAAAGCTGTTACTAATAAACATTTCAAGAAACATGAGAAAATAAGGCATTCCAATTATAAAAACAGTAGCATCTTAAACTTACTTAAGGGGTTACTTAAGTCATGATTCTGAGATATAAAAATAAAATCGTTGAGGTAGTCCACTCAAGGATTTCATAAGACAAGAGATCCGTTGTCTCGAGGACTTAGTCAAGTTTGTTCGGAGGCACTTATATTTTTACTGCAATGAGGAAATTGATTTGCTCCTGTTATTTTATTTGATGGTTGCTTGCTGTATTTTAATACAATTCATCTTGTATATGGAGAACGGAGTGTTTTGACACTTGGACTCTTTCTTTGGCTTGCAACCGCCAAATGCAGGTGTGTTGAGATACAAAATAATATGATATAATATACCTTTTAACAAGGAATCGATAATTTTATTTAAATTACCTTAACTAGTAATCATTTAGTATCCAGTTCTATAAATTCTACTTTGATCTTATTGTAAAGTAATAAGCGAATGCGGCTAGAATGATTGGAAGGCGGTTATAGACAGGTAATGAAATAAGCTGCAAGAACGTTTCCACTGGAGTTATTTTGTAATGAAAGAAGACAGCTATGTTAACTGATTATTTCCCTGTGAAGGGTTAATGTGTACTAATGGGCAGGAGTATGTCTGACCATATTTTGTAAGTTAATTTTTTAATACATATAAACATGCCTTGATTTCTCCGTCATTCTTCCGTGTTTTAACACGAGGCTGCAAAAAATATTCCTTCGTTCTCTTAAGTAATGTATTTTTCACTCGTAGGAATACTTTTTGTTCTAATAATAGAATTCAAATTTAAAATATCCTTTATTCAAATAGACTTTTACAAGCACTTTTGAATCGTCGAAGGAACATAAAGCTACCTCCGGCTCGGAAGGCAGTTCTGCTGTATTATTAGAACCCACAATCATCACTTCAGTCTGTGATATCCAAAATGGGTCAATGTAGCGTTTTTTTTTATTAAACTAGTAGATCTGTTGACACGTAAAATACACGTTGCCTTAGCAACATATACATATGTATATGTGGCACTTGTCACATTACACAAAAGTGTATATATAATAAGCACATTGTAGTGCGTGTAATTTTCATTTCTTTATTATATTAGTTTTCTGCAATTCTTATATTCTTATATGCTAAATATCATACTGCTCCATATTTTCGTAACATGGAGTCCAAAGTTATCGTTTACATATTAATGTAATATGATACTAATGAGCAGTTATCGTTTACATATTAATGTAATATGATACTAAGCAGCATCTTTAAGTGTTATTCGCACATTTAGAAAATAGAAAAATACATATTTAGAAAACGTATAAAAATTATCTTGAACGGTTTTCAAGAGGCGCGGGTTCGAATCCCGCTGCGTTCAAATTTTTAGACGTTTTCTAAATATGTCTTTTTCAATAAAATATGTATTTATATAAAAAAAATAACTACTAACCTAGTCCTAGTCTTCTCTACAAAATATAAAAGATTTTTGAAATATATAATCTAAGCCTCATTTTAACATATATGCTAAAACTACTCAGTCAGCATTTTCAATTTAGAAATTTCCAATCACTTTTTACACCAAGCCAATGTACCTAATGTAGAATGATTGCAGGTAAATTTAATGAAATAACCTGCAGAAGCCTGAAGGACGTTTCCATGGGAGTTATAAAACGTTTCCCGATGGCGTGAGATACAATTATCGGCATTTTGTTTACGCAGCGTTGTTCGTAGAACAAGTTTCTGTACAATAAAGTGGAGAACGGAGTGTTTTAAAACTAGGTTGTTTATGAAATATCTAGTGTAACTATAAGAAAAATAATAAAAGAAAGATGTAGATACATAGTTATTCAGATTGTCCTATTTTTTGAAAGATTGCGTTGCTTCAAGGTATACGATTCACAAATTGTATTAAAATTACCGATAATATTTGTACGTAAAACAATGTCCAATATGTAAAGTAAGCTAAAAACCTAATATAGTTTTTAGAGCAATACACCATGTAATAAATCAATATATAATTATAATTTTCTCTCAAAATTTTGTAAGGCTTAAATATTATTTTTATCTAAGCCAGAAGAAGGAGCTAGAAATGCTGGCTGCTCCACTGTAAGGAGCTGGTTTCTCTTCCCACAGTATTGGCAAGGAACTAGCGACTTGATATGATAAAAAGCATTAACCACCTGTAGAAGCTTCTCTAGACCTTTAAAACAAAAAATTGACGGTTTCAGTGTTGCAAATCAAATCCAACTTTTCAGGTCTTTTCTCAATCTGGTGATTTAACTTAACCAGCTTTATTATGTTTTAATATTTAAAATATAACATTTTAGGGTGGAAATGGTAGACGGAATAATGAGTTAGGTATGACCAATTTCAATAATTTTGAATATGATTGTTATGACAATCAACGATATCTACACACCATATATGTATAATAAACGTTACTTTTTTTTTTTTTAGGAAATTGAAAAAGACATATTTAGAAAACGTATAACAATTTGAACGGTTTTCAAGAGGCGCGGGTTCAAATCCCACTGCGTTCAAATTGTTATACGTTTTCTAAATATTTATTTTTCAACGTTACTTATTAATTTCAAAAGTTAAATTTAATCATAAAATTCAACCAACAGTTACCATTCAAAGCTCAGCTTATATCCAAACAAAGCACCCATATTAATAAAACAAAAAGCATTTATTATAAAGGAAGAGAAATTCAATAGCAATCTATATCAATACAATCTCATTCGTCGAAATGTACCCTGCATTCATACCACACGCAATGCAATACACTTAGAATATTCACACGGCGAAATATGTTTTCATTTTTAAAATAAAGTAGTAGAGAAAAAGAAAGGAAACACGTTCTTAAAAAAATTGTTTTCCTCGCAATATAAAGCATCGTTGATATTACAATGGAGTTTTGTTTTGTCCGTCTGACCCGACGTATGTCACAATACAGCCGTGTATGGGTGCACTCTGTGAATTGTTCCCGACCTCAGTTACGCTTTTATATCGTTCTATTTTTCATGGAGAGTATAATTTTGCTTTTCTTGCGCCATTTCTTAGTGAAATACGAGCGTGGGGAGCATTAAATACGTTGAAAGCCGCCTTTTCAGTGCGTGCTGCTGGTGTATGGCGGTTTTACTTTATATTCTTTTTATTTTGTATATAATACATTATTATACATAAGTAATAAATTGAATTGAATAAGAAATAAAATGATAATTCACTCATTTGTTATATATTTTAAAGTAAAAAGATCTGTGATTTCGCGATTAGTACAAATTTTGCAACTAAGAAACCGTCGGCTGACAGACGAATGCCATCTCAGTCTACCTATGACCACGGACTTTAAAGTGTTCGAAACGTCGGGTTTCTAAAATGTATTTTCGAATACCAAAAAATATAGTTTCATTTCAAACTATTTTAAGATAGATGGAGACAACTTCTTTCGTGCCGTTGCTTGTGTTTATCGACTTTTAACAATTTAAGAACACCTGTCTTTCTTAAACTAGGAAAAAAATATATAAAAAATAAAAAATAACCTCTCTACAGAGAGGCTAACAACAAATATAAGTTGTAATAAGCGTATAAGAATTTCAACGTAGCTGTACAACGCATGGCTTAACGGTCAGAGAGCTTGAACGGTTTTCAAGAGGCGCGGGTTCAAATCCCGATGTATTCAAATTTTTATACATTTTCTAAATATGTCTTTCAATTTCCTTAGTGTGTGAATAACACTTTAAAAAATGTTAAATAAAACCCATTTTTAAGATTTGAACGTCTAACCGTTTATAACTTGCTGTAAGTACTAACTAACTACAGTATTAACGGCAAGTTTATATTGATAATAATTATAGACGATTATTTTACATTACCATAAAATCTGAAATATATATCTATGCAAAGTGTCAATTAATACACCTATATAATAGACAGAAAAATATGCGTAGGTTTCAGTTTTGATATGTTGCTTGAGTAGTGCTTAACACGCGAAACTGTCTTCTGATTCGGCATTTTCAATTTACAATATTGAATTACAAATATATACAATTTTGTACACAATTAAAAAAAACCTATTATTTTATTATTAATTTTATTATCTTCCTATTAATTTTAGTCTTATATTTAAACAGCTAAAAAAAATACAAAAATTACAAATTTTTTTTATATAATGTGATATCTTGAAAGAAATTGTCTGCACGTGTACAAGCTGTTACATATATGTATATATCTTAAGTCAATAATTTTTTTTTGACATATTATATGGGTAATTAAAATTCAGTCTCTAAAATTAGAATTTTTTAATTATAAGTATATCATTTCACCTAAAAACCTATACAAAATTTTATAGATAAATGAAATAATATGTACAGTACGTTAATGAATGAAAATGAAATGAGATTTAAATATCATTAGTTAAGAAATCCATGGTGTAGTAGGACAGCGTTTAAGTGTAAAAGTGTCCGATTTTTATCCGGGTGAATGATTATATTTTAATTGAGTTCCGCCACTTAATCCGTAATGCTACGAATTCAGCCGAAAAGTGGTGAATGGAGTGTCTTAGTAATAGGTTCCCCTGCTTACGGAAATTTTCGGGTAAACCGTAAAACTATTGAAAAATCCATCTTTTATATATTTTATCCACATTTATTCAATTTATTTTGATTTGAGCAATTTAAAAGCCGAATCAGAAATCTACTAAGGCGAAGCCAAGGCGTGGTGATGGTGTCCATTACAACAAACTGATATCGACAGCTCAGCTCATGGTGTGCCACGAGAATAGATTTATACAAATATTTGTTTCATATTGTCTAACTCAATAGTTTGTTATTATGACACATTGACTTTAAAATACTTTTAAAATAAAACCTAAATTGATACTTAAAAGAGTTTGAGTAAAACAAGACTTTCTACGAAGAATTTCAGTAAGTATTTGGAAATGTATACATTTTTATAAGTTCCACTTGTATCTATCAATGTTAGAGTTTTGAAAATTTGCGCTCGTGTCCGGATCCGGAAGTTACAGTATGACTAGGGTACAAATAGTTTTTTTTGGTAATTTTGTTGTTAAGTATATTAAAATAATATTCGCCCTACACTATAAAAAGGGTGTAGCAATGTTTCATATAATTAATGATTGTTTGACCCTGTGCATGTGGAAAATATTGACATATAAAATTTTATTAGGTTTTAGGGTGAGATGTTTAGAATGACTCATTTCTTATTGTTATCGTGTAGGGTTCCGAATTAAGGTAAACAGTACAAACAAGCAGACAGTACTTAATTTTTGGGTTTTTTAAAATATATTTTACAGTGTGAGGTAATTGAAAATTAAAATAGCCAAGTAGCTAGAATATCACAAGTATGAGATACATAAATCAGGAGAAACTATACTCTACATATTTTTTTTATGTGAAGAGAGCCGTTACGGATACCTGCATCATTGGGGACTCAGACGGTTTATGAAGGACTCCGGACTACCGGTAATGTAGGCCGTCCGTATACCCACTAAAACCGCAAGGTTGTCCTCCTCGACCGCCTCTGGCCGAGGCCACGGGTACGCCTCTATCTTCCGTAAACCTCGACGGCATAATGTATATAAAATAATAAAAATAAATTAGGGCCCTCATACATTTCAAATTACATAGCATCCATCCTACGTTTGTTTATGAAGAATAGCTTATATCTGCAAATAATATTGATTATACTTTTAAAATTTTAAAGTGTAGAACGTTTAAAACATATAGAACGCATGGCTAAGCATTAAAGGCACTTGGACAGTTTCCAAGCGGTGCAGGTTCGAATGCCACTGCAAAATTCAAAATTCTTAAATTATTTATACGTTTTGTAAAAATGTTTTTCAATATTTATTATATTATTATGTTTATATGAGCATCATTTGTCATATATCTATTTATAATTTATTAGAAAAACACGTTTCAAAACTATTTGACCCGATTTTGCTATCCAGTTTGCTTGAAGATTTGCAAACGTGTCTGGGACCCATGACATCTCATCTGTGCGCTTGTCATAAACACCCAGGGTAGCTAGTTAATAATGTTATGCATTATGTTTAGTTTTCCAAAGTGTTTCGTTTTTATCATATATCTAATTTCTAAACACATTACGTGTTGAAAGGAAAAACCAATTTCTAAGATGATTAGAATAATATTATCGTACTGAGTTAAATAGGTACCTAGTAAATACCCTCATTAAGGTGCGCGAAAATATTTCTTATATAATTTCTAAATAAGTTTTAAACTTATCATTCCAACAACCATTGAAACACATTATTTAATTAAAGAAATTAAAATAAATTACAAGTAAATAGGCAAGAAAAAGCAAGGGATTGAGGTTGCCCAATCAACATAGTGTAAAGTTAAATATAACAAAAAAAAATAATATTACAATTTGCATCACATGGATACGAGCCCATAGTAAACGTGCGCGTGCTGAAAACTTTATCGTTATAGTATTAGGATATTAATTAATGTTATTAGTTTTTTTTTATTTTAAATATTTTCACGGTTATTTAAAAGATTTTATTTATTTATTTTCTTACATATATTATGTAAATATTATTAAAATAAAGCTTGGCAGCATTGTAAAACAAAAAGAGGGTAATAGAAACTTTGATGGATGAAGGAGCGGGTAGAAAAATTATATCTAGGTATGAGCAATAAGAAACTGGAGTTACAGTTAAAATGTTCGTTTTATAGTTATTGTCATAGTCATCTCAGCCGCCCACTGCTGGGCATATTGCCTCCACCAAGGATTTCAAGGGCGATCAGTCCTGCACTTCCCGCATCCACCGGCATCCGGCGACCTCGACCAAATCGTCAGTCCACCTGAGAAAGCCCACGCAGCGTCATCCGGACCGAGGTCGTCACTCGAGAACCGTCTGGTTCCTTCAGGTCTCTCCCCTTCAGGTTCTCTCTTTCATAGTAATAAATTCTAATTATTCTAATAACTGAAAATTGACGGCAATATTCATATATTGCCGTCAATTTTCAGTTATTAGCGAATAGCGTTTATTCTAATATTAACCAATGAAATCTAATATAAAATAAACGAAACATAATAATTATGAATGTCCAATCGAATGTGAGCTAGTGTCTTAGAGTAGTACAAATTACTCGTTAAATTTTAATGAAGCGCCCTCAGACCGGGCGCAGATCGAGAAATGATTGGTGACACGGTCCATATTACTAATGAGGCGATCATGCGAGATTGAGAGACCTGTCTGTTATAGTTGTAATTTGAGAATTCTCTATTTAAGGTTTTTGATTTTGGTGTTAAAACTGAATTTTTTATTGCAATTGCTGTATAAAAAGCTTAAGCTGAAAAGCTCTTTGCATTTGGAATATTTTTAAGTGTATGAATGGTTGTAATGATTTAGATATTGCTATTGCTATAAAGTGCTATGCCGTTTTATGTAAAGGCTCCTTTTATATATTACTTATAAAAAATACTGTTTGTGAATTTTCAAGGGACTATCAAGAGGCGCGGGTTCAGATCCCGCTGCGTTCAAATTTTTACACGTGTTCTAAATATATCTTTTACAATTTCCTAAGTGTGCGAATAACACTTTAAAAAAAGGAAAAAAATATATTATTCTATTGGATATTAAATAAAAAGCTGTTTTATTGAATTGTCTAAAACATTAGTATTCAACAACTTATAATGAATAGTTATTGTCTGTAAATGATAATTTGTACAAATAAAAAAATATATAATTATATAATATATAATAAAAAAGAATAAAAAAAAATATAGTTAAATTTCGCAGACGATTTCGCGGTCACAGCTACTATAAGATATAATTATTTTAATACAGTACGCAGTATATCTTGTATAATATAACTGTGCCCGTTACAATTGAAAAGGATAAAACTATAAAAAAAAATTTTACTTTCCAGTTCCAGAATCTTAAATCACTGCAACTTGGTAAAATCTAGATCTAACGCACTGTCATTAACAAGCGGATACAAACGTTAATTGGAGGGACACGGGTAATTAAACGGAGTCGATGTGTGGAGTGGCAGTTGGTTGCTGCAAATTGGAAGCTTTCCAGTATAATTCATACTCACTTTTGATCATACTCATATGATCTTATGAGAGTTTTTGGTTTTATGTTTCTTTTTTTTTATAAATAATGAGGCTTTTTAATTGCGTATTTTAAAATTATAAGATGGGTTTATAAGTTTGAAATTTATAGGGGTAATATTAAATATACTTAAACAGCTTTTTAAGTTTTGGTACGCAACAATATTAACCGTTTTTTTTTTCCTATACAATACTTCAAAATAATTAAAATATAATAAAACCCCGAGTGGGAATAGAACTCACAACCATCGTGTTCAGTCATACGCTGCACCACTACTCCATTATGGTTCTGAATACATTAAAAAATTAGACACTATGTGTATTGAGTGACAGACCCTTATATCCCCGCTTAGTCTTGCCAGAGCGGACAAATAAAAACAATTTAATTTAACCACTCCTCCGAGCGGGAATCGAACTAACAACCGTCTCGCTTATAGTTAATTCACACTACACCATGATGGCCTCCAAAACACAGTCAACAATCGATAGTATTAACTGCGCATATTTCATTATTATGCTATTGTTATTTATAGAATGAGTGTGCTAACTACGGGAGTTAAATAAAGGTCGAAGGCGTGGCAGATGGAGATTGGAACAGTAATAAAACTTATCCGTAAATTGAAACAGCAGGTATCGATGCACTTAGCTATTCGAGTACATATAACTATATAACAGGGCGCACGCTCTTATCTCGGAGGCTATCTAATATATTATAGATAGGTCGATTTTTTAACACTTTCAATTATAGCGCTAGTCACTTCGTTCTACACTTTCCGTCTGAACTCGATACATATATATGTTGTGGGAACTCAACGCCGCACTTTGGCTTGCCAGAGAGCAGAGAGCAGAGTGTTGTGACACGTTCTCTGTGCCTACACTGCTATGTGGGAAAAAGCCTAAAGCCGTGCAGGAAAAGAACTTACTACAAATTCAAATTTTTCAAATTTTTATACGTTTTCTAAATATGTATTTTTCAGTAGAAGGTATATTCAAAAATAATATTAAAAAAAAATAATCTAAACCTTAATTTCGGTACTAAAAATAACTTTATATTACTATTAAATATCTGTTTTCATTTGTGTATGCTTCTTAAAAATCTCATTTTGTATTTTTTTTTTCATTTATTACTTTTTTCTCTTTCTTCTTTATGTTATAATTGCAAGGCATCTTCTTTATGTTATAATTTATTGCATTTAAGGAATACTAGTCAGCTATTGGAAGTCACTTCTCACTTTCAATAGCTGACTGGTATTTCTTAAATGCAATAAATTATAATATTTTACGAATTGTACAATATATTTGGCTAATATACCTTTCACGATTTCTATCTGATAGAGATTTCAATTTTAATTGACATTTAATTCCTAATATACAGTATAACACGTTGACTGCTACTTGTATTTAATTTCTTTGCTTTTAATATAATTAAATACAAATTTTTATTTTTTTTTATTTATTGATATTTTTTTATATATTTTTTTATTTTTTTATATATTTGATTATTTCATACGCTTTTAAATTACCTAGTTGGGTAGGCAGAGAGAACGGAGCAGACGGTCCCTGCATACTTCTTTCGCCTCGTCCACTGTCATCGACCCCATCATACATCCTCATGCTTCCACGTGAACTTCCTCCAGTATTGATATTATGTTCTCGGAGGTCTTCCCTAATCTTCTAAGATCTAATCATGAAATTATTATATAAATGTTTGTAGTGAACCGAGGATATGTAGTAAAGCAGTCATAGTAATTAAGCACTAAACCAATTCCATAGTTCAGTCTTAAATGAGTCGTATCCAAATTTTTATTTTATTATTTCTTATTAGCAGCAGTCTATTAATATTTCTGTATCAAGCAATCAATGTAAGAAAATATTCCTTTGCTATTCGACCTACTCAATGCCGCCTGTTTTGCTTGAAAATGTACACGCGTGTCTGGATCCGAAGACAATACAGTAATTTTGAATTCATAAGCCTGATGTATTTCCCAGGTGGTCTAAAGTAACGAGGTAATATAATAAGTTCTTTGATTTTTGCGATTATTACACATTTTGAAATGAAACTATATATAATTTTAGAACCCGACGTTTCGAACACTTTACAGTAGTCCGTGGTCACAGGTAGACTCAGGTTGAGTCCAAAATTATACGCGATTAATCCGGTTAAAATAGTTTCATTTCAAAACGAGGAAATATTTTAAAGCATGTTTTTTTAGTTTATTTTTCAAAGTAATTCTTTATTTTGATAAAGTTTGTTAGGTAACGTATAAAACTGTCTTTAATTAACTAAGTGTGTGAATATAACTTTGAAAAAATATTAATAAGTGTATATTTGTCTTAACTTAAAGGAATATAGTATATTATAAGATTAAACACAATGAAAATATCAGACAATTGTGGCGATAATAAGCAAAGGTTATTAGGTCGTTACAGAGTACGATAGATACAATTGTGAATTGTTTGGTAACTACTGTACATTTATGACTCACGATACTTAACAGTAATGGACTAAAAGGCAAAATATTAAAAGAGAATTCAGCCTTTGACCATACATACATACGAAGTGACCAGAAATTACTTTGCGTCAAGAAACTCAGAAGCCTATTTTTCGTAGAAATCCATGGATTATGATTCATCATCAATTGTTATCAACCAAACAATGTTAAAAATCTAAGGATTCTAAAGGATCCTAATCTAAGGATTCTTAAGCCATTTCTAATTCTACGATTTGCTTGAAAATTTACACATGAGTCCCAATAGATAAGTATATTCACCTACGGCTGGTTCACTTTTAACTGAAGATGTCTTTGTCACTATGTTTGACAGCTGTCTTTTACTCGGTCACAACACAAGGACATATTGAGCCAAAACGGTTGAAAGCGCCATAATTAAAAAACTAAACTGAACCAAAACGTTAGAAACGTTGTGAAGCCTTAGAAAACCTTATATTTAATTGTGAAAGGTTTGATAGAAAATTATGAGAACGGAAAAGTATATAATTTTGGCACACTTAAAGTTTAAATGGAGAAATAACAATATTTTTTAAATATAATAATTTTTCCGAATTGGAATAGAACCCACAATCAATCGCGTTTACAGTCAGACGCTGTCTTACTGCGCCACGATGGCTGGAATAATATAAGATTAAATTAAAAAAACCATTTTTAAATTTTTATACACACACTTGGGATATTGAAAAATTTTTTTAAAACTCTTGGAAAACGTCCAAATTTTTATACGTTTATTAAAAAAAAAAAAAATCATATAATTATGTTTCATATATATCCACACATACTTATATATATATATAATAATTTAATTATAATTTATATATTGTATATAATTTACAATTATTATAACATATAAGTTCATTTTAAATACTGTATCAGTGAATTTGCACATTCTGTACCGTACTGAAATTATCGTTTCAATTTTGATTCTCAATATCATATAGGGGCATCGCCGACTGTCCGACTGCCAATTTGGAGTATTTATATCTAACATACATCTATACGGAGAACCGTTAGGGCACTGTCAGACTATTTGGTGTTAATTTATATTAAAAAACAAAAAAAGTTGTAAATAACTGGAAAATGAAATGCAGTTAGTTTCAAAAAGTAATATATTATTTTTAAATATGTTCTTATATTTACTTTATTTGATGAAATGGTTGTAGGCTCCTTCGATACTCTGAGAAATAATTAGAATTAGATTATTTTGACTTCCATGCTCTATATCAGTATAATGGAGTGTCTAGATTCTCTCTGAAATTGAGAAAAGAAGTATTTTCATAAAATTCTTAGAAAACATTAAAAATATTTCATAAATAGTGAACTTGCCAAACGAGTTTTCTTAGAATATTAGTTATTGTTGAGCAGAAATTTGCAAAAATCTATCTACAAAGATGCTAACAACAAAAAAATAAGTAGTAACAATTTTGACGTAATTGGCTATAGAACGTATAGTTTAGCAGTCAGAGTCCTTGGGCGATTTCTAACTATCGCGAGTTTGAGTCCGGCTACGTTTAATATAAAAATTCTAAAAAAAAAAAATATTTCTCAAATCTTTTTCTTCGTATCCGAAATGTGTAAATTTTTATCATATTATTTATTAACATTTAAATAGACAAATTAATATTTTGTTTCCTTTTGATTCCTTAAGCCCAATTTGACTTATTTGACCATTGCACATTCATGATACAAAAAATAATGCTAAGAACTTACTTATCATTTATACAATGGAATAAACAAAAATGTCGTAGTTTAAAATAACTTATAGCTTATAACAGACAATTTTATAAGCTTATAACAGACAATTTTATTCAAATTTAATTATATAATTCTATATATATATATTTAATAAAATTTTAAAAGTAATAAAAAAGTATTTGTATTTATAATATATGTTTATAGCATAGTACCAATATATCGAGACAGGGGCTTATTCTAACCCTTCTCTAATTATAAAGCTGTAGAGTGGCCTTGTTAGTTTAATAAGACGGTGCGCTTTCGTTTTAAACATAGGTTATTCCTCGTATGTGATTCGAATTCATAAGTTAATTAATAATTTATTTGGCGTAAAAGATGATATCGATTTTGAAGTGATATCGATATTTAAGTAGGTAATTGGAGATGTGGGGTCTTCGTGGCGCAGTGGCGTCTGACAGTAAACGTGAAAAACGCAAATTCATTTGATATACCTTGAATGTTTCGAGCAAGAATCAAACCCCACAGTTTATGTAACAATGCCGGAAAAACACCTGCAGCTTATTATACGTGTAACAGTTTTAATTATAAGTGTTAGCCAAACTTTGGACCCCTTTTTAAAGTTAATTATGCGGACGGAGTGTGAATGTTGGCATATGTAGAGTGTATGTGGAGTAAGATATATTTAGAACCCTAACCGCAAAGTCATGCGTTCTACAAGTAGCAACAGAGTGCTTGAGCGGTTTTCAAGAGGCGCGGGTTCAAATTCCGCTGCGTTCAACTTTTTATACATACATATATATATATATATATATATATATATATATATATATATATTTAGTAGTTTTTCTGCAGCTTCTATATATATGTATAGAAGTTACAGTTATAGGTTCAAATCCATGATAGGTTAATGGTTTTTTTTTCAAATGCGTATATGTTTGTAAGTTAGCCTGATTAGACAAAAAATGTATTGAGTTCAGCTTCTTACATTAGTGTAAGGCCTTAAGACTAAGATCTGAAAATGTAAATATTTTAAAACATTATTTTACTTTAAAATAATTTATGCACGTACAAAACATTTATAAATAAAATTTGTTCATTTCGTTTATTTTACGGAAAATGTTGTTTCAGTTGATTTATTAGATTGGTTTTAGTCATACATCATATGGTCGCGTGCGATTCGCGAAAACCGTAAAACGTGTTTTAAAGTGCATTATGAAGACGATGATAATATAAGGAATCAAATTTAAACTAAATATTATAAATATATTCATAATTATTTGCATATATTTTTTTTATATAGTGTCAAGACACTCTGTCCTAAATTTTCCACTCGAATTCAATACATTGCGTGCCTAAACTAAGTGGCGGACCTAAACGCCGCAGTGTGTCTCGTCACACTGCGCCACAATAGCCTATTCAATAACAAATCAATTATTTTCATTTCATCCACAATTACAAAAACGCTTATATTTTGTATTTGAACTTACTACCATCGGTGCAACAGATAAAACAAAAATATATACTATTGCATTCAAGTCTTACACAACAGCCCCTCATTCTTCATATGACGAATAGCACAGGCTGGCTATTCATTTAAGTCTCGTACGACACTCATAATCCATTCAACACGTACTTACTGTTCATACAGTCATGCATATTAAATACGTAATAGCTCTACCTGTTAGTAGTCGTTTTTCAGTGCTGTCGGGTTTCGAGAAAATTTTAATATAATTTATTGGGTAGTTCCAGCTTTTATTTGCATGTGTCTTATATAACCGTATAACTTATTTAATTATTTCATAGAGTAAATGGCAATATTTTTTTGAGTTAAGACACGTTTGGGATTTCTTATGTTACATACATAACAAGTTTGAATTTTTAGTTAGACTAAGTTAATTTAGGTTAAGTTCAGTCAATTAGCATCGAAGGGAGCGATTTGTTGTTTAGTTTAGAAAAAAAAGCTACTATATACAGAGAGATACAATTATTATATCAAACTATCGCCAACTATTTCTTAGTTGCCTCGCGTACTGCCCTGTATCTTGCAGAATGCGCTAGCTCTGTGGTGTGGAAGGTTTTATAATAATTGTATCAACTGACAGACGTATGTCACTTCAGTCTATGAGTCTGTGCCCACCAACTACTGTAAAGTGTTCGAAACGTCGGGTTTTTAAAATGTATTTCGAATACCAATAATATACGCGATTAATCCGGTTAAAAATAGTTTCATTTCAAAAAGCTATTTAGTCTCTGAAGATTATGCCAGACCCATAGTATCACAAATTAACTTATATTCTATCTATATCGTATTTTCATCACCCGCAAAAAACCTAAATATACGTGAAAATAAATAAATCATAAAGCTTTCATAAACAAATACACTAGCATCAGTGTTTTAGAGACATTACAAAGTGATATTAAACTACGAAAAAAATACCATTTAACATTTTACACTTTTTTCTCTCACAGCTCGGTTGTAAGAGAGAAACTAGTGTCAATACACTACGTTTTCCACTTTACACCCGAATTGGAGACATTGCGTATTAAGTGGTAAAGCTCAACGCCGCTCTATGTCATTTTTACCGGAGCGGATAAATTAAGATAATTTCCCGTAGTGGGATTCGAACTTACAACCAATTAAGTAACGCTGGCCTCTATTACATTTTAAACTAAATGTAAAATTTTAGTTTTTAACATTTTCTAAATTAATTATATTTTGTAGAGACCTTAATACAATAATAAATAGATGAATCGCATATACGTTGCTAATCTAATTAGGGTTTAGGCTTAATCTCGTCCAGAGAGCGTCGGACACGCATGCATGATCCCCATCTGTACAATGGTAGACGTATTTGCTATGTGTCTACTAAATACATTTTAATGTTCTTTTTATTATTCTCTGCTTCTCGCTGTTTTTTGCTCATAGCGCCCTGCTGTCAGAGAGAGCCTAGTGTCAACATTCCGTTCTCGACTTTTCAACCGAAATCGGAGCGTTCTGTGTTGATTGGTGGAACTGAACGCCTCGCTTTGTCTTAGGTACTAGAGCGAAGAAATGAAAAGGTCCTTAATATAATCACTTCTTCGAGTGTTAATTAAATCCACAGCCAATCGCGTTTACAGTAAGTGGATTTTAACTATATTTTGAAGAATGTGAAAGTAAAGTTACAAAAAAGTTTTTTGTTGTCGTGGCGCATTTAGTAAATGCGTTTGTTTGTAGGATCGATACGTACTCGATGAAATGCTTTTATTTCAATTTTTTCCTTCGCTTTGGTAAAAACAAATCGCGACTTGCGAGCTCCACCAGCAAACACGCAATGTCTATTGCCGGCAACATCCCAGTAGTTTTTTCTGGTGTTACACGGGGTAATGGGCGGCAGGCATCACTAACCATCATCAGTAGGGCGGGCGTTCACGAATAACTTGCGAAAAAGTATTTTATTTGTATAGGAATTGAAAAGAGCCGTACTGTGCGTAAAAGGAACTAGCTTTTGGTAATACGAATAATTTTTGACAGCTTTCGTACGGTAAACGTATCGTATACGTCAGAATTAGTGACGTAGTATCGAAAAATGGTAGCATCAGCACCGTTTTGACGTACGGTAACGTAAAACTCGAAGGCTGGCTATTGAGAGTTGTCGAAAGTTTTATCACTTGCCATTTGTCGGTGAGAAAACATTCGTATTATATTAAATTGTAGTTTTTTAAAAGTGATTGTAGTGTTTATGTGATTTTTTTAGATTTTCTAAATAATAAATCATCCACAATGCAAATACACTTCTTCTTGAACGAAAACATACTTCTTTGTATTATGTTTTTACTGCAAGTTTGCTTGCAAATGAAGAAGTACTAAGAGAAATTAGGTGATTAAGAACTATTTAATTATGATTATAAATAAGAACATAATTCGTAATGTATTTTGTGTTTATTTCTTTAACGTTCTACAGATTGTTTTAAAAGCAAAATCACTAAATTTGCTCAATTGTGTTCAAGTTCTAGCGAAACTAACGATTTATATAATTAAAAAGCATTTTTCATATAACTACAGTGATTAATATAATATTTGGACAGTTACAGGTGTTTCTGGCTACCCACAACAACTGAGGCTACTCACAAAAAACAGCCTACGGAAAGATAAAGATGATGGTTGAAAAGGTGTTTGGGCATTTAAAAAGCATGCCGCATGCTGTTTTTGCTAGTCCAATATTTAGCCACCAAATATTAACCTGGCCGAACCGACCAAGCAAGTCTCAAATATTATTCCCCAGCAAGAGACCATTTTCTAAAGAATGATACTGAAGCTGAATTAACTATGAAAAGAGGAAAAACAAATATATAAGTAGATTTAATTGACCTCATAAAGAGTTTTAACATTTTTATTGGTTTTGAAAAAACTAAGTACATATTAGGTACAGTATAATAAAATTCTTAATTAAAATCAAAGATTTTTTTTTCTATACACTTGACATTCCATAGAGCAATACGAAATTTATGTATATATGTGTGTATCTATATATATATATATCTGTTCTACATTTAATATTATATGTAAGTATATTGATATTTATATCAATCATTTATGCACCTTACTGCTTTCTTTAACAACAATCTTCAATCCATTATTGGTTGGCTGTAATACTCGTAAATCACTGATAAGGCCGCCATTGCACATGTATTTGAATTTAAATTATGTACACCGAACTGATCTGTAAACTACTGCGAATATTATTATTATTATTACTAATTTACTATATTCCTTATATATCTACTGAAATACTTTATAAAAAAATGTAATGCTCCGCAATAAATGTCAAACAGAAAAGGTTTTTAATAAGCTGGAATCGTAAAAATTGTAGTGCTCGTGGTGTACTACATGAAAGATGAATTTATATTATACCATCTGCAACAGCGCTCGACTTGAGTATAACGAGTACTGAAATAAAAATATCCGTTCCGCGAAATCACAAATGAGTAAAAATATAGTTTTGGTCAGAAATGTGTATTATATTATGATTGTTGTTGAAATTTTGTATGAAGTAGAATGTTTGATCTTTCATTATATATTATTACTTATGTGCATATTATGGTAAAATTATATTTATTATATACATGTGGAACACCGAGCACTAATTTAATTTTCTCGGATACTACATACAACCTATGTATTTTGAGATTGTAATATATAACAGCCTGTAGTCCTAAGCATAGAATTCTGATTCAAAAACTCCTTTCTTGGTACTCCAAGAAAACTATATTCAATCGGAAAATTTAATTACAAATAGGAAAATGAATATGAAACAATATTACTAGAAATAATTCTTGTGTATATATGTAAAAAATTTTTAACTAACCTATATATTATAATAAGTCATCCTTTATCAAACTGTTATTCTTTTTTGTTATTTCAAGTTCCTTGGGCCTTGATTGGCAGAAACTTCATATAAAAAACCATATTCATAAGGAAATGATGTAAATATTTCCTCGAGTTGAATATGAAAACCAAGAAACGCAAAATTCGTTTAATCAGGCACAGACAGCTCTACGGCGAGGACGCGTTCATTTACAATGATCAATAACATCGTATAAAATTAGACGAGTACCGAAAATACCTTAAATATTATAACAAAACTGAGCTTTTATTTAATAAAAAAATGTTGAGCAAGCTTGACTTTTTAGGTTAGGAACTGGTAACAGGCAGCAATGCTAGCATATTGCACGCTACTGCGCTACTACGACACGACGAAAACAAGTTTCAAGTACACCCATATTTTCGGACAGACAACGTCATAAAACTCTTGCAATGCTACAATAATTATGTAGCCATCAAACAATGCTTTTGAATCTACGAGCCCCTGGAACCGGAAAATAAGAGTCTGGTAAGCGGTACGCAGCCCGAAAACGGAATGTGGATTACCCTCAAGTAGATATGAAAACGTGGCCACAAAACAAGCGTAATTACATCAGAACAAACAAGAAACAAAAAGGCCGTCTCATTCACAAGGAAGCTGCACTTTTTTCTATTTCCACAGGCTCAGCGCTTTTTATGGCCCGACTCGAACAAACGGTACTGTTTTTTTCTCCTTTACCGGGAAATGAGTTCTGACTTATAATCTCTTGCGATCTCATTAAAAATTCATAACTCAAAACTGCGAAAAAATGAAAATCCACAGGAGGTGGGTCTCCCGAATGGCCAGAACTACGCCGACTCTACCGACTCCACTGGCTATACACGCCCGTACGAAATGTTTCTTAATTAGAGATGCATTTTTATAAACGCTCCAACGATAGGGTCGCGTTGCATAGAGATAGCAATTATTACGCGTCCTTTTTGAGCTTCGTACTTTGATTTTGTTTTGTACTCAATTAATTTTTATTGCTGGCACATCCGTTTCGAGGACAATTCTATGTACAGTGATATATATAATATGATATAAAATTATAGAAATTGTATGTGCCTATTTAATTTAATTATAATATTTGCAAGTTCCTCATGGCATTGTGTGAAATTGGTGTACCTATCTAAAAATTAAAACATATTTTTATATACTATTTATTTTTACTAGGAACGACTTCTAAAAAATGTTACATAGCTATTACAATAGACGATTATAAATCAAATAATTTTAAATATTTATTTTTCAACTTCACACTTTGTTCCGGTTTATGTCTGAAAGTGTGTTATTTCTACACACACACACCGTCTTCCGTCTCTACTTTCAGTCCAAAATTGCATGATGATTTGCACAACTCAGCGCCGCTTTTTCTTACTAGAACGGAGAAATGAAAATAAACCCAACCAATCTCGCTTACAGACGCTGTACCACTGCTGCTTATTGCAGATTCTAATTGCAAATGAATCGAATCTTTCGCGTTTTAAATCAGTATTTATTTGACAACTAGACTCTGTCGGCGTTTATTACGATTCTACATCAGGTGTTCCATTCTTCGAAATCAATTATAACCGTAATTCCCGCTCAGGATCAAAAAGCAATGTAACGAAAAAGTTTAAATGAAATCCGTCAAGTTACTAGAAATAGGTGCGCGTACAAATAAACAAATAGACAGACAAATAATTTAAAAAATTATACCTGTACTTCTATTACTGGTTTATCATCCCCCTGCATAATTTTACTGTTTAATAAAGTATAGATGTGTTTTCCAAAGCTAACCAACCCAGCTACTTTTCGAGCCAACATAGCTTAGCTTTCTAGCATTTTTTTTTTAAATTATACTTACATCCTCCATACTTTCAATGTAATTCACCGATTTCAGTTATATGCATATTCTAATAGTAGCAAAATTACGAGAAAACTTACATCTTATATATAAAGTAATTAACTAAGGTTAATTATACCATGATCTGGCATTTGATGAGTGGGCGTCTATAATAGTATTAAACTTTATTCAAAAATGAACGTTATTTCTATAGATATTAAGTTTATTTTAGTGGAATATATTAATAATGTTAATAGATCTAGCATCGTACGCAGTAAAACCTAGCGTAATTGAGCGTCTTTATATGGTTTATAGAAACGAAGAATCAAATCTGATTTACTTAATTGACTTATGTCATGGTAAGGAATTGGTGTTTTTTTTTTATTTTATTTTTTTAATTTAGATTTAAGAAAAAGAAACTTTATTTAAATGAAACTTTATTTATTGGCTTTTATTCGGGAATGTGAGCTTACTCGTGTATGTGAGCTTTTAGATAAATATGTAGTTTTTAAATAAAATGATTACCAGAGTTTAAGCTGTCTTAGATATCACGAGATATATTATTTTAACTAGCGGCCCGCTCGCGGTTTCGCCTGCATAAACTACATGACTAAATTATTTCGTTTTTTCGCCCGCCTGCGTTCTTACTTAAATCACAAACTTTGTTTAAATTTATTATTTAAATGGTTGTAACTTTTTTGTTTATGAACCGATTGACATTAAATAAACACTAGATGTTAAGAAAAGTTTACCACAATACAATAGTTACAATTGTATTTAAATCGGTTAAGCCGATTCTTAGATTATCGTGCACAAACAAACAGATATAATATTATTGATATAATATTTCATATATCTTACATGTATAGACAACGATCAGTAAAATTTTTATTAAATGTGTTTTTTAATTCTTTGTTTTTATTAACTTCATGTATGTAAATTTTTATTTTAACTAGTTATGTACAGAATATTATTGATGATTTAAAGCTCCACACACCTACATTTGACACTTAACTTTAGAAATGTCAGGCTGTATCGCTTTGACTCAACCTGGAACTTGAACCCATAACTATAAACTTATACACATGACAAACGAGTCATTACGTTCTTTACCAAAAGATATCCACATCCATTTTACATGTAAAATAGCGTGTGCAACTAGGCTTATATCTGCCATCGGAGCAGTGTAGCAAAAGCAATTATTTTAATTCCGCGTACTGTACATGTGTTGCACTTAATACTGCCACAGTTAACAATACAGTATGTTGGTAACACTGCAAGTAATGTTCTACTAAATTGATCTACTATGGAAACACTTGTAGCGGTGAATTTTATTAGATTGTTGCCACATGAACTATACAGTCTGAATGTATTTTTTTTTCTAGCTGTACTCATTTTTCGTATATGATAAATTGAGAGAATCTAGTGTTTAAGCAATCCATCTAGTGTTCTCTATTTTTCACATGATTTCAATATATTACGTGTATATTGACGGAACACAACGCCGTGCTTTATTTTAAAACTCAGAAACGGAAGTAATTTTATTATTACTCTAAATATGGATCAAACTCATAATAGAAGTCCCCTTTGTATTACGATAGCTTCGATGTTGGTTTAAATGTTTGTGTTGTCATATTTTTTTTTTAATTGTTGAAAAAATGTGAACAATTTAACAAGTATGACCGACTGTTCAATTATAAATCGATATTTTGGCACTAATTAACAATCTTCCAGGATACATAATTTTGACTCGCTTATTTGAACATTTTTAAAGTGTTATTCACATATACTTAGGAAACGATAAAAACGTATAAAAATTTGAAATCTTGCGCCTTTTGAAACGTATGGCTTAGAGGTCAGAGCGCTTGGACAAGTTCCAAGAGGCGCGATTTCGAGTCCCGCTTCGTTCACTTTTTTATACGTTACCTAAAAATGTTTTAGACATTTTTATCAATTTATATAGGAATAGAATGAAAAAGAAATTGATAATCGTTTTTAACATTTACATTACATTTCGTATACATCTCAGGTAGTCAGCAGTAAGCAATTTACTCTTTTGTCCAATTTCAGTCCATCATTTTTATGATCAGAATATAACTAACTTGAAATTATTGAAACCACAACCATTTCGTTGAGTATATCTTGTCCCAACGACGAGTATAGCAATAATAAATATGTTTTGTTCTATTTATGAGCGAAAAAGCAAATGTCCTTTAGTTTTATTATTCAAGTCGGTCTGCACGGACTGTGAAGAGGTCACTCGAGGCATTAGTCTGGCGTTATTAACTAATTATGTTAATGCAGATTTCTTTTATATTTATTGTATTTGGATTATACTTACTCTGTAGTATTTTTAATGAGTTGCCTCAATAGCGTTGCTACTATGGGTTAGAATAACCCGCTTATAGCGCGATACGCACTGTCAAGATACTCAGTGTCAAGATACTCAGTTCTCTATTTTCTGGTCAATTTCTAGTTATAACATATTGTTTGCGCAACCTAACGCCGTATTAGACACATTTCACCAAAGTAGCGAAATTGAATGAAGCGGGATTAATTCCACAAATATAGCGTTACTCTGAACCACGCTAGTCTCTAGTTTGCTATCTGTACTCGTATAAAACTTGGTATCAAATCTTTTCTCTTAAATCTTAAAGACTATTTTTAAAACGATACACTTATTTTTTAACATTTTTTAAAGTGTTATTCGCACACTAATAAAAAATATTAAAATATATATATTTAATAAATACCATTCTCTCTTGCCAATCGATTGTTCGTAGAATAATATTTGGGTAGCAGAAATTTGTAAAAAACCTCTACAGAGATGCTAACAACAAATATAAGTTGTAATAAGCTTATAAGAATTTCAACGTAGCTGGATGTAGAACTCATGGCTTAGCGGTCAGAGCGCTTGAACGGTTTTCAAGAGGCGTGGGTTCAAATCCCGCTGCGTTCAAAATTTTTATACGGTTTTCTAGATATGTCGATACACTTATTACTTTCTAAATATTTGTGATATATTTGCCTTGTTTGGATATCGAACCCGTGATCTTCAGCTCACCTTAGACACGTCTTACAGTAGAATAAAACATTTTAAATTTCAAATACAAACTGAGTATTTTTAATGATAATGCCGCATCTAATGGGTGGATGAATCAGATACAATTTGTCCCCTAACCAAAAAAAGGAGTAAAACTTTAAACATGCGAAATCTTTAAATATTCATAACATTGAATTTCATAAATTCTAATAGGTTTTGGCTTCGCACGTTTGTTTTGTACGAGTGGGTACAAAATTACGTATGTATAATGCGTTGTTGTATTGAACTAATACTTGTCTCGCCCAGATAGGATTATTGACTTACAATTTGGATGTTGAAATGGGTTAGAGGTGTTAAGGAAATTATTAGTGTGATTCCCTTATGGTATAGTAGAGGACCGACCTTTAGTTTTGAGTTCGAATCTTATTTGGAGAAAGAATTATATATATATATATATGAGGCGAAATAAAGGTAATTTTAGCGTCTGTCTGTTAAAGTGGGTCCGATTTCCACTTGTGGGTATGATTATATTTAAATTATTTTCATTTCTCCGCTCTAGTAATACTAAGCGCGGCGTTGAGTATTGCCCCTCAACACTTAATGCCTCGAATTCGGTCGGAAAGTGGAACTTTGTGTGTTGATATTTGGTTCTCTAACGCTTATGATAATACAAGATGAAAATAAAACAGAAAAATAGCATTTAGTTGTCAACTAAATACTTTTAGAATTAACTTCATTAATAGTTTTTCCTAGATTATTTCAGCTTGTTTCGCGTACAGGAAATGTTTTAAAATATAAGATGAACAAATTATTGGAAACTGCCTCGGATACTAAATATAATATACACAACTTAATTTCATTTCTTCTTTTCGCCCGAATCCGAAACATTGCGTGTTGAGTGGCGAAACTCAGCGCCACTCTTTGTTTTGTAACCGGAGCGAAAAAATAAAAAAATAATTATTCCCCGAATAGCAATCGAACCCACAACCATCGCGTATACAGACAGTCAGACGCTGCATTACGAATATTAAAACAAATTTTAAACACAAACGTGTCAATAAACACTGTTCAAATAAAACTACGCGACACACCCAAATGTGATTAAAACCCTACTTATTTTGTGATACGATACTAAATCAATAAAAGACCGGAAAGTGGAGAGTGAATTGTCTTGACTCCTGTCTGTCTTGTTCTGTCTGCCTACTTCGCTATGCCGGAAAAAGGATGTATAACCATAAAACTATTCAAAAGCGATTATTCGATAAACGAAGCGAATACCAAATTAAAAGCGATTTTACTAACAATGTACTGTTTGTCACTCGCAAGTAGAAACATTTATTGTTCTTATAATAGTATATATTCGTAGATAGCGTGATATGTGAATATATTGTGTTAATGCAATTTAATCTTAGTACACACATCAGTGCGCCCACGCGTGTCACTGTACACACGTTGTAAGTACTGTTGGACAGTGGAAGTTTTCAGCGATAAATTTTATAGCTTCAAACTATTAAATAAAATTGACTTTATCTCCTTTTACCGATCAATCTCCTTCTTGTGTTCTCCATTCAACGTGACATTGGCGAAGTGACTAGAACTCTACTGGCACGCTCGAAGCGCTTTAATTAAAGAACTGAACTGATTAAAAAATTTTGTTGTTTACAAACCAACTTATTAGTAAGTAGTTGGGTTATATCTCAAAGCATTTGTGAGAGATGTGTGGCAAAGTAAAATTATGCGCTAAGTGATTGTCAGATAACATAAACTATTAGACGTAGGTCGATGAAATTTAGCTTATAGGTTCCGTAGGGACGGGTGGAAAATAGAGTATTACCTTTTACAGTTAAAAGTAGGGTTAGGTAGAAATGGAAAAGAAGTGGCGTGTGATAACTAGTTTGGAATAGATGCATTTTTACGGATAGGTTGGAGGAAATTCGTAAAGAAAGACTTTTTTTAGTAGTAAACATATACCCATAAATATTCTTAATATTTATAAACATAAAACTGTCTTGGAACAGAATTGAATTATATGATGTACGTTTTAGATTATAAAAAAAGAAATGAATCTATAGCTAAGCATATCTCAGTGTGGGTAAACTTAAACTGCGCCTGCACATGGTAATGTAATTTAAACAAATGGCGAAACGACAATGTGTGTGAAGCGAGATAATCGCTCGCTAGCTCATGGACGCCAATTGTACGGATGGTAATACCATTTGCTATCTCTCTGTATTTAAGTGTATATTATATAAGATAAAAATAAGAAAGTAGTTTTAATTTAATAAGTTATTATAGTAATTTTTTTTTATCTGTGTATTTATACGCAAACGGAGAATTTCGCAACCGTTGTTATGCCAATGGAGGATTATGAAATTTAGCATACTTAAAGTATATAAAAAAACATATTTTTAGAAATAAAAATTTAAAAATTTTAATTTTAATTTAAAAATAAAAATTAAATTAAATTATTAAAAAAAAGTATAAAAATTTGAACGCAGCAGGATTCGAACCTGCACCTCTTGGAAACCGCCCAAGCGAACCATCGATCCCCGCTGCGTTTAAATTTTTATAGGATTTCTTAAAATATGTTACTCAATTTCTTAAGTGATTTAAATATAGTCATTCTTCTGAGTGGGAATCGAACCAACAACCATCGCGTAGAAAGTCAGACGTGCGCCACAATGGCCACTCGATCACGATATTTTTGTGTTATAAGGGATCCAAAGGTAGTCCTTCACGTATACAATATTCATTTTGTTACAACTTTAATACATTATACCTATCCTTTATAAAAAACTGCTTGCCGTATAACAAAGAGCATGTCTTTTACAATAGCAAATTGTGTAGCTCTTTGTATCAATCCTACGATAAGCTTATATTACGTACAATGGTTAAAGGTTCGAATTCCACATTTAAGTAATTTAAAAAAGATTTTTCGATATACGAGGAACTTTATCGCGTACTTTTAATTTTCTTTTACCACTATATCTGAATATAAGTCAATTATAATTTATACGATCTAAAGTCCAACCAAACCATATTGAGAGCCATCGCAGCGCAGTGTGACGTCTGATTGTAATCATGATTGGTCTTGGGTTCAATTTTCACTCCTCACATGATTATATTTAAAATATTGCAATTTCTCCGCTTTGGCACCTAAAGCAAGGCGCTGCATCGAGTTCTGTCACGCGATGCGCAATGTCTCGGATTCGGACGAAAAGTGGAGAACGGAGCGTTATCTGACACTAGGTTATCTCTGACAACTCTGCTATGCAAAAAGTGAAAAAAAAAATGTTTTTTTTATATAAGCGTATAAATTAATGTTAATATTTGTGACGTTGCAGCTATCATGCGACATAATCTGATTTTACGTTTGATAGTCGTGAGTTCAATGCCTGCTCAGGGGAATGATTATGTTTAAATTATTTGCAACCCTACCCCTCGGCAGGGGGAGGGCCTTGCTAGTCAACAATACTGAAAACATGTAATGACACTAGGTCCTTATCAATTAAGGCAAATGATATCGAAGAAATATATTAAGCTTAATATAATTTCGTTTAATATAACTACTTCCTCTTAACTTAGAAATTGAATTCAATAACAGATGTTAAATCCAATTCAAATAATAAATTCTAAGAAAATACCACAAATGACTGCCACATCACATAACGACGGACGCATAGTTGAGACAGACTGTAAGATCGTGAGCTGGAGAGCAAATATCTTGAAATTGTTGATAGCTACACCGTCCGTCTGATTTGTACACATTGCGTGCTCTATATTTTGTTATAGAGATGTTATTACCACTTATTTTCTTGGTCATTGTAGTGTATGACAGACAGACATACATACAGTGTGTGTACTGTTTTTAATAGATATTCAACCTTGTTTATAATTTTCGCTGCTTGAAAAAAGCTATTATAAAATATTTTATATCAAAATGGAGAATTATGGGATTGAGATAATTGTAACATAAAATATTTATAAATTTCTATCAACTACAATATAAAAATATTTTATTACTTTTGTTGTAAGATTTTGTCTTAAGCATATTTTGTATGTGGACAGAATCGTCTACGATTTCACGCTCGAATAGATAGATATATGGCAGATCAGCCTGAAGTTAATATTTAAAGTACAGTTATTATATGCGTAACAAAATGTTAAAATTAATAAATATATAGTGGTAATAACATCTCTATACAATACATACGAATATATCACATGCAACAATAGGTATAGAAGGGAAACAATCAAATGCATGAGATTCGGAACGTTCCCCGGCAAATCCTTATTGAGGAGCAACTTGAAATCTGATTGCAAATAATATTAATACTGTCACTGTTAAGATTTTAGTCATATAGTCTAATATGGTGAAAGCTTACATATCTTTATTGAAGCCATTGCTGCGTAGTATGAATGCTTCTGTCTGTAAATGCGATTAGTAGTGGGTTCGATACCTATTCAGGGGATTTGTTATATTATAAGTAAGACAAAACTTGGCGTTGAGTACTACAATTCAATATGTGTAATATTTCGATTTTGGGTAGTGGAACGGGCGTTCTTGATACCAGGTTCTCTCTACCGTAGTAAGTTCCGTTTCTTTTACTCGGCTTTTTAACGGGCATATGGTTCAATTTTAACTAAATATTACATTTTATGACCTTTGTAAATTATTTTCTTTATTACTTACATCTATATGACTGTATCGATAGCTTGTACAAGTACATTAGAATCCAGCGTTTTCATTATTGACATGTTGTTTCAAAAACATTATACAATGAACCTAAGGACAAGAAATAATTTTACAATATATATATATAAACCTCTGGTGTGTTTCGAACTCCCAATAATTAAAATTAAACATCAATACAGGCATATTATTTCTTACTCCATATTTTCGCCTTGAACTTGTGTAATGAAGTATGATAAGGCAAAGGTAGCCACTTAATAAATAATTTGATAGTCGCAATTTTATGTTTAGTTTTTCTAACTATCCCTTGACGTGCTATGCTAACAACAAATATAAGTTGTAATAAGCGTATAAGAGTTTCAACGTGGCTGGATGTAGAACGCATGGCTTAGCGGTCAGAGCGCTTGAACGGTTTTCAAGAGGCGCCGGTTCAAATCCCGCTGCATTCAAATTTTTATAAGTTTTCTAAATATTTCTTTTTCAATTTCCTTAGCGTGCGAATAACACTTTAAAAATATTAATAAATATATATCCCTTGACGTTTTAACATGTTTTAAAATTTGGACGAAACAGGATTCGAACCCGCGCCTCTTGGAAACCATTCAAGCGAGCGTATGGCTTGATCTGTTAAAATTTTTTATGTTTTCTAGAAATAATTGTCTAAATCGCAAGACTTATTAAATACAGATGCCGGCAATGAGTTCTTTGTTTGTTACTTTTTGAAGTATCGAGATATATTGTAAATTGAAACGCGCATTTAAGTCACATTAGTCCCGAACCGACAATATGTTGTCGATATCGTCGGAAATTGAACAGACCAAGTATCTTTTACTGTGAGTTACGAAATTAAATCAATTTTTGTATCTAAATCAGTATAATATTTTAAATTAACATTATTTTTTTAATTTTATTATTTTATAATATATATACGATATTGTGGCACTATTGATAGTATGTATGGATTGTAGGTTCAAGTATCGCTATAGGTAATATTTATGTACGCTTATTCTTTGTCTCCCTGGTCTTGTTAGACAATGCACGCAAGGCGCAAAATTTCAAATTGGACCGGAAGTGGATAATGCGGTAATCTAATACGGCAAAATGATAAATTATAAATTAAGCTAATTTTACTCTCTCTTATAACGGTTTTAGTGCAGATAAAAAGTTTCAAATTATTTTAAACGTAAATTATTGAAACATAAATTACTACGAATAAATAAAATTATATGCCCGTCTTAGTAGAAAATCTATCGAATTTCTTAGGAGGAAATACTTTGCAACACTCATAATATATGACGCTACCGTAAAGCTAGGATCAAGTAAATTAATAATCTGTTTGAACTAAAGTAATATAATTTATTTGACACTAATCCCTTAGCTACAGCCGCAAATGACTTTAAGCAACTGACAACATAATATTGCTTATGTCGTTGAAATATATCTTATTAATATTGATGTAGTAAATATATGTAGCTATTCGTATCTAATTTAAAATTTCATTACAAATCGATTCTTTATATCATTATATCATTACAATCGTTAATTAAAAAAGAACAAAATTATAAGTAATTAAATATTTTCCTAAAATGATTTGACACTATTATCGATTATAGATACTATTTTTTAAGACTGAGCGACTACGGCGTAAAATACCATATATTATATTTCGTAGCTTCAAGTCGACAAACACGTAACGAGTTATTCCCACATCGTATCGTTATTAATTCGGATATGAATCCGAGAACTTCCGGATATGAGCTAACTTATCTGTACAACTTTTCATAACAAGGCGATAGCGTTTAGAGATTGAAATTGTGTTTATGGTTACTTTCTATATTTCTAACATTATAAAATTGTAATCAAATTTAATATTTTCCCTTATAATTTTTTCCCCATAATGTATTCGAAAACTAATTAAAACTAATAAAATGAACAACACACGCACTAAAGTGTAGTGACTTGGCCTGCGTAAACCCCCCGTTTTAATATAAATTTCAAACTTTACTTAAATTTATAATTTAAATGGTAAACCATTTTTATTTATAAGCCGATTGCCGACAAACACTTAATGTTACGGGAAATTTACCAAAACAAATTTGCAACAGTTAAAATTAGATTTAAACCGCTTAAACCTTTAGGAGATTAGCGTACACACACACACAGACAAACAGAAAAGAAAATTAAAAATTATTGTTTTATTATCAATAATTACGATCAATCAATCATGTACAAAGTATTTTTCATTTCTAATACTTGTCATATATCTTTTGTTTTTACGTCATTTAATCATATATCTGTTAAAAAAGAATAAAAACAAATATTAATATCCAATCCAATATATTAATTATATTTAGTATTTAGTATTATTACCAAAAAAGAAAAAAATGCTACAAGCATTTTACCGCGGCGTAGTTAGAGAGAACCTGGTGTCAAGACACTCCGTTCTCCAATTTCCGTCCGAAATCAACACATTGTGTGTTAAGCTGCGGCTCTAAAACCCCGCTTTGTCTTACCTGAGCAGAGAAATGGAAATATTTTACATATAAACATTCCTTCGAATAGGAATCAAACCCACAACGAATTACCTTTACAAGCAGCTGATTAACTGCGCCACAATGGTCTTTTATCATATATAGCTTAGCTAATAGGGACATCGCCAGTCGCTGCAGTAATGTTCAAAAAAACATGACATCAGCTTTTTATTTCTATACCTATAGGTATACAATATATTGTGAAAGAAGCCGAATCGATCATATTAGTAACTTTATCCCTATCTAATATGTATAAATTACACGCCTCGGGTATATTGAAACTAAAATGTATTAAATAGTAAATTGAAAGATGACACTTTTATTTTCGGGAGCAAAAAAATACGATTATTTTCTTTGAGAGCCATTGTGACAGAGTTGAACAGTGTCCGACAGTAAACGCGTTTGGCTCTGGGTTCGATTCCCATTGGGTGAAATGATTATAATTAAAAAAATATTTATTTTCTCTGATCTGGGCTGAGACAAAGCACGGCGTCGTGTGCTGCCACTCAACACGGAATGTCTCGATTTCAGGCGGAAAGTGGAGAACGGAGTGTCTTGACACTAGTTTCTCTCCGACTACCCTGCTAAGCGGAAAAAGCATGAAGCTGCAAAAAAGTATTCTCTTTAAATAAAACTACCAATCAATGTCTTTTTTACAATATTTACTTCTTATATATTAATATTGTTTTAATCGTTTATGTTGTCACTTACAAGCTACTGTTTCATTTTCAGCCTTATTAATAAGGAAAATGTTATTTAATAGTTTTAAAAAGTAAAATGTTCAGATATTCATATTTTAATACTTTTACTGAATTACTGTACCATCCAGAAAAAAAATTAAACAAATAGAAAAAAAATACAGTATACTCTATACTGTATTTTTTTTCTATTTGTTTTAATTTTTACCCTCAGTTAAGACAAAGACGGGATATTGAATCTCGGCATTAAATCGAACGTCTCGAATTCGATGTTCTTTGCAGGGAGAGAAAAGCCTTAAGATGAAAAAAAGTACAATAGTCTGATATGGGAAGACTTGTTACAAACAAGAAAATTACTACCTCCACGTAAGTCTTTAGAATTTTGGCTCAGTTTAAATATCAACTTACAAGCGTATAGTAATTCAATTCTAAATGACTAATACACACAAACGTATGTACACATATATGTGTTTCAAAGAAACCATTCCAACCTAATGCCATTGATAACATATTCAAATATGATCCTTTCAGTCCTAATATAAACCAAACATATTAATTTTAACATCTCCATACCAAATCTAAGCAAAAGTTATGGGATTCCCGCAAATAGTTTGGGACCTGGGTCATGAGTTGTACAAGTAGTGGGTGAATTACAATAAATTTACATATCACAAGGTGTAAAGTGCGTTCTGAAAAGGCTTTAGGAAAGTTGCGACGAGACATGTTTATATTTTTACACTATAGAATACTCTGTACAAATTTTATTTATAAACTAGTTGTAGCCTGTAACCTCGTTTACTTGAAGTTTATGCAATTTTCACTTCTTACTAGCGTGGTACCGATTTCAAACTTCCTATTATTGCCGTTCTCACTATATAATAATTATTTCTATAGTAAATAATTTCGGCTGTGCGTTGTCTGTAAGATTTTTGAACATAGCAAGACTCGAACGCGCCTCTCTTGAAAACAACGCAAACGCTCTAGCCACTAAGCCATCCGTTCTTCTTATTCAGCCAAATCAAACTTCTTCCTTTTTCTTCTATTCGTCGCAACTCCGAACCAAAATAATTCTAAATGTTTCAAAATAGCTAACCAATTCACTCTAAAAGTACATTCATTCATACATTCGACTCTATTATACGAGATCTAGCATAGTATTTGCTTGAACAGTGTTTTCTCTAATTGGATCGCAATCAGTTCATATTGACCACATAGACTGGTACACAAGCAATCCCGCGAAATCCCAATATTTGCTTACTTATCCCGGTTTATGAGCGTATGCTGTGTTGCTATAGATGGATTTAACCTGGTCACGTGATCTGTAGGATTTGGATGCTGCGTACACGCGTATATTACACGTGATGTTTTGTACGGCTTGAGTGATAAGCTGAAGCGTTTTTCAATTAATTAACTTAGAATTATTATATTTTATTATATATTAGATAGCTCAGTCCTCTATCATCGAAAAAGGATATGTAGACACAAATTTATTGATAGTATTTTAATAATAAAACAGTATTAAATTTTAAGTATACTATACGTTATACATAAATTATTAAAAATATGAACAAAAATATATTTATTAGAATAATAGATAGGTACATATTTATGCAGCATGGTTTTGTTCCTTTACTTACTATCCTTCCTTCCTGACCTTCTTAAGCTCAACAAACAATAAAAGCGGAGGATAGAGTGTAATAGGTATCGCAATATCTCTCTATAATCAAGAAATAATCTATTACAAATTACAAAACAACTATATTGTAGACTTAGTGTAATAATAAACAAAAAACATATTCAAAATCGCTTCAATCCTTTATTTAAAGCAAACACTAATCGCATAAGTATAGCTGTACCCTCGTTAAGATTAATCTCGGTTGGGTCTGCGACATCTGCATTCGACAATTATGTCCATATGAAACTAGGTACAAGATACCTTCCTAATATAGGAATCGAGTAAAATTTAAATTTATATTATCAATACGTTTGTATGTTTCACTACTTTTCAATTGTATATTTTAAAATGTTGGTCATATTGTGTAATATCGCTATTGAAGCCCTAGTGGCACAGTGGGGCAGCGTCTGACTTTAAAATGCAATTGGCTATGGGGTCGATTCACACTGACGATTAAATAAATTGTTTTCGTTTCTTCATTCTGCTAGGACAAAGGTAATCTCAATTTTGAGCAAAAACTAAGTTACTTAAGTAGTAGCTATTTGTTTAGTAGAGTGAGTCTGTGACTGCACACTACAGTCGTGGGTTCGAATCCCATTTAATGGAGTATGGTAATATGTAAGATAACTTCACATAACTTAAAATAAAACATGTGTATTTAAGATGTTATGTTAATAAATACACACCTGTGAAAACAAAATATAAAGTTACAACATAACTATATAACTTTACTATATAAAAGTAAGTACGAGTATATAGAAAATAATATAATGATATGTTCCAAAAGGCATTTTATTACGACAAAATATTTGTAAGCATATTAAAACTCCTTGCTATAAAATTTCAAGTAACATCATTGAATAGATAGTACAAGGCAATTTTATGCAAACGCTCAATTTTTATTGCATATTTAGTATATCTAACGTCTAAGCGATGTTAGCAGATAAGAACAATCTCCATATAAGCCTTCCACATTCCCCTAGAAGTTATCTATCTCGTAAATAGGTCCATATCACGGCTACCGACAAAACACATTATAATATCTTATATATAAACAATAGAATGGGTTGAGCAAGACATTGGTGGACCCTTTGTAAGCGGGATAGAGCTTGTGAAGTTTTTCAGACAAGGTATAGTTTTATAAAAATATATGTAAATGTGTTAGTAAAATTTTGTTAATGGCAATAGATCTTAAAGAAACACTGATAAACGATATTTTTTCGTTGGGGGTAAAAAAATTATAAAAGAGAGAGGTATATAAATTTTGGTATTGGAAAATACATTTAAGAAGACCTGAGGTTTGGAACACTTTATAACAGTCCGTGGTCACCGGTTGACTTTACAAATTTAAATAATAGGTAGACGTTAATACGATAATAGGTATTAGTTGAAAATATTTTCAGTAAAATTTGTATAAATCACGTTAATCAAAGGTCTTATAAAAATAATATATTGTTATCGGAATCCGGAAACGCGTCTAAATGTATGTCAAGTCAGATGGAAATAGCATTGCTGGTATTTCTTACGTCAATTGTTTGATATAAGTGATGCTAGTTAAAACGTTTTAAGAAAACTCTCTGGTCTCCATCTTTTTCTTAACCTAGGATAATACATTTAGAAAAAAGGCACCTTCACTCTTTTACGCATAGGAGGGTAGTCAGATAGAACCTAGTGTCAGGACTCCACTTTCCTCCCGAAATCGAGTGGCGAATTAAGTGGCGGAAAACAAAGCCGCGCTTTGTCATAGGTACCCGAGCGGAGAAATCATAATAATACATAATCATTCCCCCAAGTGGGAACCCAACTCACAACCATCGCGTTTATAGTCTCACTGCGCCCCAATGGCCTCACATTTAATAGGTATTAATTCCATAAAATGACAAGCCAAATAATTATATAATGTTTATATTATACTTTTTTCAATTGAAAAACTTAAAGTAATATCTAACGATCGTCTTACAAAACGCTGAAACTTAGTAGTATCTTAAAACTAAGGAGCCCAATTAATCAGTAGACGGGCTAATGAGCGAATATTTCATTGTCCGGCTCCTTCTGCGATAGAAGGGTAAGGGCTGTCAAATGCTTATATGTCACTTGACAAAAAGTTTTTTTTTTAAAAAGAAATGTCACTTGAATACAAACTTTTATTTTCTTTAATTACATAGTCTGTATAGCGTCCATTTTTGTTAATTTAAATATATGTAACAAGTTATAAGAATGAATTAAGGAAGCGATATTATAGTTCTCATATCTTCAACGTGCTTCTCCATTTTATGGCGGAATATTATATATTATAATATCATAGCAAAAACATACTTAATTTATTGTTTTGTACATTTTGAATTAAATATAATAATTCTCCTGAAATTTAAAATTTGTACTCACTACCATCGACTCTACTATGCTAACAGTTTAACTTTAACAACATTTAAAAAAACATGATTATAAACTTGTTATATTACATTACAAATCCTCATATAGTAAGATAACTAATAATTCCAATTTCCAAATACAAATATACCTTTATTAAACAGTGTTTCAACTACAGAAACTATTTAAATAAGCCCGCATAACCCGTCCCCGGGTGCAACTGGCATTAATAATTCCCTCAGACATACACGACAATCGCATAATATACATATTATATATATATTATAGATATATTAAAATCTGTGTTAGACATCCCTGCGTCTTGAGACGATGGCATAGTATAGGAGCTGACGTGAAACAAAGCTCCTGTTTAGATGTACATGAGTCGTTAAGTATAAAAATAGATAAGTTAAATCGGAGTGATGGATTAGGAAGATTTGTGTCATGGCCGTGTATCAAATTCGTATGATTGTCGTATATTTGTCGTATATTTTATATATAAATAAATATCGATCATTTATTTTGTTTGTTGGATTATATTTACTCAATTATTAGTAGTATATTGTGCAATTAATACAAAGTTTTTAGTATTGCGAATATAGCTAATATAAGTTTAAATCACAATTGGGCCCTCCATGCTCAATTGCTTTCTGCGAGCTTTGAAAAAGACTAGAAGGAACAGCTGGACTAACAAGTTAATTACGTTTCATGTTTTTAAGCTTATACTGATCAGCGATATAATTATATACTACGACATTACATAAATAATTAAATAAATATTTTTGTTCCATAATCTAGAAGCCAACAGGAAACTAAACTAAACCTATAGTATTATTTTAGCAATTAGCTATTATTAGCTCCTAGACTGAAAGGGTTGTCTCAATCCAAACTCATCTTCGAAGGATATTCGAGCCATGTGGCGGCCAGTCACATATTCGCCAACTAAAGCACCCGAAATCATTGAACTGAATAATTTTGATACTATTGTACTAATATATATTATATTATGTTTTATAATTAATTGGAAATTTAAATGCCACAGTCATAAAAGCTTATTAGTGTTTAGCTTTAATTAACATAGAAGTTCTTAATATAACATAGATTTGATGTTAGCTAGTCTGAAAATAATGAAGTAATAAATTTTAAAAAGTTTAACGACGTTTTTTTATTTGGAAACAAACAAAAACTTAAAAAAAATTGAAAATATATACTATATCCATTAATTCAAAATTGTACCTGATGATTAAATATTTATATTTAAATTGCAAGTAAATAACAATGAAGTTGAACCATCCGCTCTACAATAATGACCACAAGACGGACTCAAATCTACATATTGTTGGGGCATTTCTTGCATCCCTCCCTGAGATATGTGTCTTGAGCCTCCCGGTCCTAGTCCGGGGTGGACACAGGGATGGACTGTAAAATTTAAGTAAATTTAATTTAAGTCTTAATGTAAGAATGTTATTAAATAAAAAAATAAGATTTTCTTGTGTGATATTATAATTTTCTTTTTAAATTTCTACTTTAGATCTACCCACAATTTAATTATTATTAGTATTTATTTCTTAAATAATCTAATTTGGTTCTATAATTGTAGTGTGACAGCCTACTACTTATTAATTTTACATTGAATTCTATTGTTAAAGAAGGCGTTACGTGAAAATAATGATTTCTAAGTCACATAAAAGTGCATAAAGTATAAAAAAATTATAATAAAATATACCTAGAGTACAAGTACAAATAATATAGCAAATACTTAAAATGCTTTCTAATTTTCGCAATATTGAATAAAACAACCAATTTTTTTAACATTTGTTTAAAGTGTTATTCGCAGAGTTAGGAAATTCAAAAGGACATATTTAGGAAACGTACCAAAATGTGAACGCAGCGAGATTTGAGCCCGCGCCTCTTGAAAACCGTTCAAGATTCCATTCCATTTAACGGTTTTCAAGAGGCGCGGCCTCAAATTCCGTTGCGTTCGAATTTTTCAACTTTTTCCTAAATATGTCTAAAACAAAAAACCAAACATAAAATTTACTATAATCCGACCGAAATCAAATATATTACCACATTTAGAATACGTCCCATAGTAATAAATGCTGGAGGTATGCGTACAGTGATAAGTTAATTCCTACTAGCCGATCCCTTACCCGTATCAAAATTATAATAGCCAGAGTGTGTGCTGCCTTATTGAAAGCTTAATGGTTTCTATCCAATGTTCTTTGAGTTATGTGTTAATTGTTGTGTAGTGGGCATGCTATTGCGTAAGCTCTAAAAGCTTTGTATAGCGGGAAACTGTAACTTTTAAAATATATAAAAAAATGGTGTTTAAGTAACGCTTAATTTAACAATTATTTTTGTATGGAATGTTAGGTTTTGTTTTGTTTACAGCTATGAAGCTGTAAACAAAACAAAACCAAAGAAAGAAAGAAAGAAAGCATGAGCTTACTCCCGCATCGCAAGTTAGACAGAGAGAAGCTAGTGTCATGAGCTTGAGAAAGCTTACATTAAGCAAGTTATTGTTACATTGTTGTAAATAATCTAAATAAAATGTTTTTCTAATACTATTTACCTTTCAATAAGATGTTTCTAATATATTTATAGTCAGTTGTAAGTTCTATTCCCATTCGAAGTAATGATTATATTGAAATTATTTTCATTTCTTCGCATTAGAGCAAGACAAAATGTGGTGTTAAATTCCGCAACTCAACACGTAATATCTTGAATTCAGGCGAAAAGTGGAAGACGGAGTGTTTTGCCACTAGGTTCTATCTGAATACCCGGGACGTTAAGGGAGAGAGCGTGAAGCTATATTAAATCGGTACAAAAAATAAATATATAACTAGAGCTTAGATTTTCGCGCTTACTACACATTTGAAATAAAAACAATTTTTAACCAGATTAATCGCGTATATTTTTAGTATTCGAAAATAAATTAAATTACATATTTAGAAAACGTATAACAATTCGAACGCAGCGGGATTTGAATCCGCGCCTTTTGAATACCGTTCAAGCGCTCTGACCGCTAATACATGCGTCCATTCTACATCAAGCTACGTTGAAATTATTATACGCTTATTACAACTTATATTTGTTGTTATCATCTCTGTAGAGAGATTTTTACAAATTTCCGCTACCTAAAGATTATTCTACGAACAATAGTTTGTCAAGATATTTTTTTATTGTGTTATTCGCACACTAAGGAAATTGAAAAAGACATATTTAGAAAACGTATAAAAATTCGAACGCAGCGGGATTTGAAATATGTCTTTCTCAATTTCCTTAGTGTGCGAATAACACTTTAAAAAAATGTTAAAAAAATATACATTAAATTAGTTAATAATAGATTAATTTCAAAATATATAACTGCTCAGTGCTAGCTAAAACTAATTGACTCTGAATGCAATTGAAATACAGCGGCATAAAAACACTTGCCTGTTAAACATTACTATATATGAATACCGAATTTCATATCGTTTTAAACTACTTAAAATATTATCCTCAATTTCCACCGATAGTTCAAGACGTGGGCGTTGCGTAGGTTTCGAGAACTTTCTGCTTATTATCCATAAGGAATCGCTATTAGCCAGTTAATAATGACCTATGATGCCCATATAGTGCGGACGATAAGATTAAGCATCGAAAGCTCAATTACACTGGGCGTGTGAAACATTGGTTCGTAAAGGATATCTATTTGTAATATTAATAGCTCGCATGAACATGATATGTAGGTAAGGTTTGTTTAGATTAGCTTTTTAAGTCATATTATTTGCGCCTACGCGAAGTTCTTTGAATGTTTATTGAAAATAAAGCATTTTAATATATAATATTGGTATTATAGTAGCGTTACGAATTGAATGAGCGAGATGATGCAGTCAGTTCGAATTACTGTAGAAAAATTTATACGCGTCAGGATTCGAAACCACACCTCTTTGAAGCCGTCCAAGCGCTCTGACGACTAAGCCATATGTTTGAAATTCTTATACGCTTGTTATAACTTATTTTCGTTGTTAGCATTGAGTTGTAATAAGCGTATAAGAATTTGATATATGATATATCCGGATATATGAATATTGATATATCTGGGTGTAGAACGCATGGCCTAGCGGTCAGAGTGCTTGAGCGGTGTTCAAGAGGTTACGCCTGCGTAAACTACATAACTAAACTATTTAGATTTTTCACCCGCCCCCGTTCTCACTTCAGTCATAAATTTTGTAACCTTTTTGTTTTGAAATAAATAACCACTAAATGTTAAGGGAAGCTTACCACAATACAATAGTTAAAATTCCATTTAAATCGGTTAAGCCGTTTCTGAGATTAGCGTACTCAAAAAGACAAAAAGATAAACATACAAACAGAGAAGAAAATTCAAAATCATTGATTTGAATTTCCCTTAATGCCCCTAATAATATTTTGTGCATGTATCTTCCATGTACAGACGACGAATCAGTTACATTTTTATTATATGTACCTCGAACATATCAAAAAAATATACCCAATTTTAGTTAAATCACAATACAACATACTAACAATCTACAATAATCCATATAAAATGATTACGCAAATGGAGGTCCGAGCCGATCTAAATGGGCATCATGTGTCTTGCCGTCTCCAGAAGTTGGCGGCACATGTGCCTAATACCCGGACATTTGTCAGTTTGTAATTGCCAAGTGATTCTACTTACAGTCCCTTATTCAAATCTTAATGTTAGTTTGGTTAATCATTCATTTTGTACCCGATGTGGATTAAATGTAGAGGATCTGACATATATATGGATTACAGATATATTTGTGTTCCTATATAGGTATGCAATGTCCCGATTTCGGACGGAAAGTGGAGAACGGAGTGTCTTGACACTAGGTTCTCTCTGGCCACTGCTGCTATGCGGAAAAAAGGAGCGAAGCTATATACTAGCAATATTATTCATATCAATATTATTCATATCAATATTATTATATTGAAAGTATTAACAGCGAAATTTCTCTATAATGTATTAAGCGATCTTGGCCCATATAGAACTGTCATTAGTTAATTTCTAGTTCGAAAAGGAAATTAATAGGGTACTCAAAAATTTTGTTAGGTAGAAAGAGGAGCTCGGAGTGGAGGCGGGTGTTATTGCGTATTATGAAGGGGCCCTTTCTACACTTGTGTCCTGCTCCGAGCTCGTGTCCGTGCATCGTCATCTGATGGATCCATGGAATGCTAAGAACATTCTACTTTTATGAATGTACATTGCAAAATACGGGAATTGCTTAAAGTAAAATAAGACGAGGAAAAAACTTTAGTAAATAATAAAGGATCTAATATTTTTTAAATAATACTTCTTCACATTTATATAGTTTTATTTCGCTGTATTTAATTTTCGTTATCTTTTAATTCTTTGTACTTTTGTAATCCATCAGTATTAAGTGTCGGTTTAATGAATTAAACACAAAAACATTTTTATTAATATTAAATATTTCTATGAATTTGTTGGGATTTATAAGAACACACAATATTCAAGAGTAGATTAAAAATAATTACAGATCTACGAACATCGTCATTTTATTCTACAAGAATAAAATAACTTCGGCTGAAATATATCTTAAGTTAACTGAGCAACAATAAGTTATTGCAATACCACCATAATTTTTATTCGTTAAATAGTGAAACAGAAACAGCCACAACGAGTTTAAACAAATAAAGTGCCAAAACGCTGACTGCATGAGCAAATTGCAGCCATATTGGATCAAAAATGGCGGGAAACGAAACGTCAAACTCAGCAATTATATTGAAAAGGGCATACGTTATGTTTACACAATATTCGCGTGAGTGAAAACCAATGAGTGTTGTAATGTAGTATTTTTTTTAATTGGGGTTGATTTGTAAATATTTATTTTATATGATGTACTTAAATAAATATTGTTATTTTTGTTTAATTTAAATTAAAAATAAAGATTTTTTTCTTTTTTAATTTAACGCGATGGAAAATGTAATTTTATTCAAGTGAAATCTATGTATTATTCAAGAGTGAATATGGTGAACGAACATATATAAGGTATTAGTAGATTCGCTTATACGACTGGAGTTTTCTTCTTTTTCTACGCAAAATAAGTATTTCAAATCTTTTTACAAGATGAATGTATTAAGATTAGTGCAACAAAAACAATATTTAAGAGCTCAAATTAATTTTTGGATTCAATTTCTTCTCTGAATAATTCATCCCATATTTCTAATAACATACTATAAAAAATGATTGAAGTGTAAATAGTAAATATGTTACATGATAAAAACATCCGCATCTTGGCGTCTGACTGTATACGCGACAGTGGTGGGTTCGGTACCCACTCGTGGAATATTAAAATTATTTTCATTTTTCCGTTCTGGTGATAAAACAAATTGCAGCTTCGAGTTCCACCACTCAACACGCGATATCTCGGATTCAGGCGAAAAGTGGAGAACTGAGTGTCATGACACTAGGTTCTCTCTCCCTACTTTGGCGTACGGGTAAGATTGTGAAATTAAAAATATAAAATAAAAAAAAATTTAGGCTTCTCCTTATTAAATTAATTGCGCTCTAATATAATAAAAACCTTTTATTTTAACCTGATTTACATAATACTTATTCTTTGAACCTACTAATAGTTATCTCAAATATTCAACGTATGCAGTGTGCAGTAAAGTGCGTAATTCTTTAAAATGAAACATTAAATTGAAAAATTCATGGAAATTATAGCTTTCATTACTAGATTATTTAACTAACCAATATGTTTAGTTTTTTTAACCAATAAACGAAAAAAAAGCGCACAAACAGCCCACCGTAAACTTTTTAATTGCCTCAGCAAAATTCGCGACCAATCGAAAAAACCTCATTGTTTGGAATCGGATTGAAAAGTTGTTGCCTCAAGTCGTCGCAAATTTGTAACTGGCACTCGAATTAAAAATGTATACTTGAAAAAAAATATTGCATGCGAGTTAACTCATTTTAGTTTGGGAAATGAAAAAAATTTCACTTGTTCACAATTATGCTCGAAATCTGGACGTAAATTAGTTCTCGTTACAAAAAATAATAATACACTTGTATGTAAAAGTTTTTCCCGAATGTATATTTTGTAGTCTGTTTTGGGTTAGCCCTATCTCGTAATTATTTAGATTTGTGAGTATAGCGTGTGTTTTTCGGAGTTCCACAGTTCCATGTTATTTACGCATCCTTATCATATCATATTTTTAACATTTTATTTAAAGTGTTAATCACACACTTAAGAAATAGACAAATATATTTTTAGAAAGCGTGTAAAAAGTTGAACGCATCCGTATTCAAACCCGCGCCTTTTGTGTACGCATGGCTTAGCGGTCAGAGCACTTGGACGGTTTCCAAGAGGCGCAGGTTTAAATACCGCTGCGTTAAAATTTTTATACGCCTTCTAAAAATAAACTTTACGTATCTCTGGTCTAAAGTTTGTGGTACTTATGCTTTGGCCTTGTGTTTAAAAATATATAGCTCACTTTTCGGACATAGCGGAGTATATAAAGAGAACATAATGTCAAAACAATTGAAAGCCCTACTGACTTAAATACTCAAATACTCTATATATTTAAGTAAATAAAGATATACAAAACATATTTCATCAATAACATATCTATGTCACTGTATTAATTTTACATTCGTCATATTATATTTTATATACGTTATATATTTACCAAAGCGGATAATAATTTAAATATAATTATTACAATGGGTTCATCAAAATTATAATAAAGTCATTTACAGCCAGATTCAGCCTCGTTTAATAATAAAATAATTCGTCTTGAATTTGAAAGCACTACTGACTTAATTGCGCTTTAAAATACCCTATATATTTAAATAAATAAAAATATACAAAGCATATTTCGTCAATAACATATCTATATAACTGTATTTATTTTAAATTCGTGATATTATAGTCGCGTGCGCATCCCGATGAAAATGATCGCATCTAATCTCGCTAGTTAATTATAGGCATTAAGTCAACACGTGTTCTATTCAATCTACGACACTCATAAGGCAACATCGAAAATGAGAGGCTGATAATGGAGGTTCCTTGTATTAAAAATTATAAAGCTATTCGCTATGAAGATAAGAGTTACGTTTTCTTAAGGAATATGGCGCCATGTTTATTTGTAAGGCTGTAGATTAGGTAAAATTCCACATTGACTTCGCCTCCGAAACGCCTCTAAATTGTTGGGAGTATCATTGTCATGTAAGATGAGATCCATATTTCTACCATATATTTTACATTACTTTTGTTTTCATTGATAAATATATCTTTTTAAATTGTTTTTTTATTAAATACTAGCGACCCGCTCGCGGCTTCGCATGCGTAAACTATATGTTTTAATTTTTTTGGCCCGCCTCCGTTCTCACTTAAATCACAATTTTTTTTACCATTTTGTTTATGTGCCGATTAAACTAAATAAGCACTAACTGTTAAGGGAAGCTTAACACAATACAATAGTTAAATTTGAATTGAAATCGGTCATGACATTAGATGCACAAACAAACAGATAACAGAAAGAAAATTAAAAATAATTGTTTTGGGTTCTATTATATTATAATACCATATCATATTAATTTAATATTAAATAATTGTAGCCTATAAAAGAGAGAGATGGAAAGACCTTGTATCACATACATTAATATCATGGAAGACCACTCTTTCGGTCTTCAAGCATTCTAGTATATTTTACAGGTTCATATTAAATAAAAGTAGGCGATTAAAAATGTTATATTCAATTGTTTCCATAACTATTTCGGTTTAATTAATTTAAAATGTCTAAACAAAAACACAAAACAAAGCATTGTTTAGAACAACCTACCTTATGATTTAAATTTTCAATTAACGTTACTCTATACTTAGACGAATATATGCGCTCGCTGGTGTAGTCGATGTATAGATAATCGTTTTCTTAGTTGTCAAGTTAATCATTTGTTGTTTAAAAAATATATAATAAAATAATAATTTAATATTTTTAAAATATGCATATTCAAAAGCCGCCTTAGTAAATATTGTGTTTTATACTGAATTTCTGCGATGCGGGGCAAAACATTGATTACTTTTTTTAAACATTTTTTAAAGTGTTCGCACACTAAGGAAATTGAAAAAGACATATTTAGAAAACGTTTTTAGTATAAGTTGAAAACCGTTCAAGAGGCGTGGGTTCAAATCCCGCTGCGTTAAAAAAATTTATACGTTTTCTAAATATGTCTTTTTCAACATTGATTACTGTTTGTTTACTTTTAACATTTTAAAGTGTTAATCCACACACTTAGGAAATTGAACAGAAAGCATGACCGTCAAACCATGCGTTCAGCATGGCTTAACAGTCAGAGCGCTTTCCAAGAGGCGCGGGTTCGAATCCCGCTACGTTAAATTGTTTATACGTTTTTTAAAATATGTTTTTCACATTACTATTTGTTAACTCATACGATATCGGAAAATATTATGATTTTGAAAACAAAAATGTCCTCATATCGCTAACTAACTGATTGATAAAAAAAATCTCTATATATGTATTTATTGAAGCTATCGTGGCGCTGTGGGGCAGTTCTCACTACAATCGCGATAGCTTTGGTTTGATACATACTTGGGAAATTGTTTATATATTTAAAATATTTTCAATTCCTTGTTATAACTTGACAAACACGTTTAAATCAGCCTCTAAATTCGCGTCTTCAAATTGAGCATAAAGTAGATATAAACGATAATATATTTTTACACTAGGTTATTTCTTTTTATACCTCCAATATATATTTAAGCTAATATCATGTATATAAATAAATCGTATGTAGTTACATTAAGTATAGCTTAGTAAGGACCAAATGTAAATTCTTACTAATGTATGGAGTTTTTATAAATAAAAAATCCATACGTTACGATTTTTAAAAAACAATTTGTATATTTGATTTGTGAATATTATTTTAAGGGCGCAGTGACACAGTGCCTGACTGTAAACGTGATTAATTGTGGGTTCGATTACCACTAAAAGGAACGCTTATATTTAAGTTATTTTTATTTCTACGCTCTGGACCGCTCAATATGCAATACGAAACATTGCGGGCGGACAGTTCGGACGGTAGTGGAGAACGGAGTGTCTCGACACTAGGTTCTCGCTGTCTATCCTGCTATGCAGGAAAAAGCGTGAATGTGAAAAAAATGTAATTTAATTCTAAATAATGTAATTATTTCCAAACCGTACAAAGGCGTAGACAAAATCTAGTTAATCGATAGTATCGACTCATTTATTCATGACTTGCGGTTTCCATGTGAGGTCTAACGTAACGGGATAGATATTTATATTGATTTACGATTTGTATTGAGACGATATTATGAGTCATATATTTCCATTACCATTCCATTTACCATATACAGAAAGTAAAAAAATATATATATTTTAGAATGATTTTATTACATAATAGTGTATAATAAAACACTTGAAAAAGACCCGCGCCTCTTGAAAACCGTTCAAGAGGCGCGGGTTCAAATCCCGCTGCGTTCAATTTTTTATACGTTTTCTAAATATGTATTTTTCAATTTCCTTAGTGTGCGAAAAATACTTTAAAGAATGTTAAAAAATAATTAAACACTTTTTTTCAGCTTCTTTCCTCCATAACTGGATACACGGAGATATCCAAGAGTCAAGACACCCTCCGTTCGACTTTCTTAGACTATGTGATAAGTACCAGAGCTTAACGCCGCCCTTTGAATATATAATAAGAACAATAATATTTAAATAATTTAACAGTTATGCATTATAATTATATAATAATTGAAAACAAAATAAATAGAAGTCCCGCTGAGTTTCTTGCGCCAGTTCTTCTCAAGTCTGAGGCATTAACTTTAGCAAACCGGTGGTAAATTGTTTAACGTTAAAAAATGGAGCATGTAACTTCTTATTTTGATTAAACATATTTGACTTAGACTTTGACTTTACTTTGAATTAACTCAATTAAATGATTCTAATTCAGGGAAAATACACATATGACAAGATAATGGACAATGAACGTACATTTGTCGCGCGCCTTTGTCGGTCTGCAACAAAGTATCTCTCCAAACCAGTATCCAAGAGGCCCGTTTTCTAAAATTTATTACATGTTTAAAATAAAACTATTGTAAAATAAACTAGGTGCACATTCAATATTCTAAATAAAAAATGTAGCGGATCGCTGTCTGTACGTGGAAAATATATGAAAAAAAAATATTAACGCATATCAATTGCGTTTTTTTCTTTTTGTTTGTTGGACTGTGGCGCTCATGCACTCTAATCTCCGAAACAGCTAAGCCAATTTAAATGTGGTTTTAATTATTGTGTATTTGAAAAGTTTCCCTTAACATTTATTGTTTATTTCATTTAAATCGGTTCATAAATAAAAAAGTTACTACAGTTTGTAATTTAAGCGAGAACGCGGGCGGGCGAAGAACCGATATACTTTAGTAACTATTTTTTTTAATTTACAAAAACAAGACTGTTTTAGGATGTGCATAAAGACACTAAGTTCTCTATGACACGTATTAGCCTAGGTTAAGTACTAAAAATGTTAGAAATGTTATATAAAAAAAAAAAAATTGAGCCAAAACTATGGAACGTGTCCGTGACCGTTGCGGGTTCGGTCTTGTTTGTTTCGCGCTCTTGCAAGACAAAGTGCGTCATTGGATTTTAACACCTAACATACCCTTAATACAATATAAAAAAATACATACAGCCCTCATGGCGCAGTGGGACAGCTGATTGTGATCTTGATTGGTTGTGCATTCGATTTCCACTTGGGCGAATGATTATATTTAAATGATTTACATTTCTCCGTTCTTGTACGACAAAGCACGACGTTGATTTCCGCCACTATCTATAATTCTAGTATCTAGAAACTAAGTGGTCTCTACCGTGCTATGCGTGAAGAAGCCTGTTTCTGAAAAAAGCTTTGCAACAGGAAGGCAGGTCAATAGAGCTTTATTGACCCCCCGTTAAAGGCAAGACAATTGCTTATCAATATAATATAGACCGTGATTAATGTGTGCGTTGTTGCGTCGTGACCGCGATGCGCCGCGCAATTAGCGGCCATCACGATTCTGGATGATATGTGAATGGTGCTGCTAATTTCTTCTATTGATTGTATTGGTTTTAAAAGTTCAGTTTTATAATACATAATCGTCTTATTTACACACTGATTAATTTATGTTAAACTAGCGACCCGCTCGCGGCTTCGCCTGCGTACTATTTATGGCTAAATTATTTCTTATTCACGCCCGCCTGCGTTCTCACTTAAATCACAAACTTAGCTTAATTAATAATTTAAATAGTTGTAACTCTTTTGTTTATTATTCGTTTGAAATGAAATAAAGTGAGAGAAAGTGATTTCAATCGGTGAAGCCGTTTCTGAGATTAGCGTGCACAAACAAACAGATGAAGAGACAACAGAAAATAAAATTAAAAGTAATTGTTTTGGGTTATATTATATTGATAAATGCCCCTAATATTACATTTTTTCATAAATCTTCCATGAACAGATACAGTACAGTATTAGAAAATATGTTTTAGAACTCGACGTTTCGAACACTTTACAGTAGTCCGTGGCCACAGGTAGACTGAAGTGGCATTTGTCTATCATTTGATACAATTATTATCTCAAACTACCGCCAACGACTTCTTAGTTGCCTCGCGTACTGCCCTGGATTCTTGTAAAATGAGCTGACTGTATCTTGCTCTCTGGTGTGATCGGATTGAGACTTCAAAGTTTTCAGTCTTGGGTCCCAGGTGGTAGAAAGTTTCCAACCGTCTTCTCTATTGAAATTAGGGTGTTTTTGTATTTCAATAGCCTCGCGGATCATCCTTGGGATATATCTGTTTTCCCTAGCGAGAATATGAGGTTTATCAAACCTGATGTAATGGTTGGGTGTTAAAATGTATTTTCGAATACCAAAATTATACGCGATTAATCCGGTTAAAATAGTTTTATTTCAAAATGTGTAATAATCGTGAAAATTAAAGAACTAATCAAGACATTGTGTGTTGAGTGGTGCAACTCAACGCGACGCTTTGTCTTGTACCGGGACCAAAGCGGAAAAATGATAATTAAATTATGATCAATTCACCGAGTGGGAATCGAATCCATAACCAATCGCGATCACAAACACGGACATTCCTAATTTCTTTATATAAAAAATTGTCTATACAAGACATAACACTTTTCAAAATTTTCACTATACAAATTTGCGTAGGCGGGCCATATCGGCCTAATTCGCGAAGAATAGTCCTCTTGAATCGTCGCTAAATCGCCTGTTCCGCTGCACAATGCCGCAGTATCTCACACGTAATGTGTGTAGTGACAACGCTCTCTGGAGCTTAAGTGATAGAAGAAATTGGTTTGATACTTTTTGAATAATATATATTTTAGGTGTGTTTATTAGTTTCACCGACAGTTATCTATCCATCTATCAATGTGAGGCAATCTTGCATTTTTTGTTGTTGTTTATTTTGATTTGCTTTTTTAGTCTGATTTGGCACACGTGTCCGGGTTCGATGATATTAACAGTATTTGAAACTGTGCTCATAATAAATAGCAAAAAATATTATTTTCGTGACAAGATTTTTTATTATAGCATTATCAATTATCCACAAATGTATTTTTTAAAAGTAACACTTTATAAGAAGGAAGTATTTTTTTGAGTATTTTTAGCATTTATTATCCATTTTTTATATATATATTTTTTAAGTCTCAGTGTAATGTCTATTACATACAACCCACAAACACACACGCACACACAGATATATATATATATATATCTACACTGATCGTTTTCATTTATATTGTCACTAAATTAGTCACTTAAATTTTTAAATGTTATGACATTGATTTGAAGTGGCAAAGATGCTGTAACACAGATTATACTAGTACGACTGCCAACGCTCACCTCTAGAAATAAAAACATAAATGTAATTAATCTACGGTGTTTATGTATCATGTACTTAAGTCAATAAAACTATTATTATTATTATATTATTATTTCTTTAAAAAAAAGGTGTAAAAATAAAATAAAATATCTACTATTAAGATATATCCTTCCCACTACACAAAACAGTTTCGGCGACAACTGCAAAGTGCGAACATCTGACATGTCTAACTTAGACGTCGGTAACGTGTTACCGATTAAGCACTAATGTACTATGTGTATTTCACTTTAAGTGCCTTTAATAAGTGAGCTTAGACGTCGCTATCTTGTTACCACGACATTACCTTGTTCGACAATCATTGCTTAGATTGATTTTAGGACTCGATAGGATAGGACTGTTATATATAGTTGACAATATCGTGGAGCAGTTAGATAGTGTTTGAATTATAATACTAAAAAAATATTAGATTAGAGGCCATCGCAGAGTGGTGATACAGAGAGTTAATTGTACACTCGATTGCATAACAAATTTGAATCATACTAGGATAGTCGGTACGTAGAAAAAAAACTTTAAGTGATGCCAACACAATTTTTTTTTTACTTTTATTTTGCATGGCAGTTTTGTTTATGACATTTACTATATCAGTCCCGTATAATCTATATATAATCTATATATATTATTTATGGCATTAATTTAACATTGCTTTGTGGTCCTGACACCAGCTTCGCTCAAAAAAGCGAAAAGCGTGAAGCTGAAAATATAATACATAAATATATTCAAAATGCAACTATCGCAAGCAGTTAGCGTTACTACAATACATTTTACATTAAAATGTATTTATTATAAAGATATAATATACTGTAGTATAGAATTGATATATGTTCGTAAAATATTTCAATTCTTTACTACAGTGGCTTAACAAAATGTAACCTTTGACTTTAGCGTGATTGCGTTTTGAATTCAGAACAGTATTGACATGTTATACAAACGTTCGAACTAACGAGAATTGACAGATATATGGTGTAATAAAATTAAATTGGAATAGAAACTTTTAATATACAAGTATACATATATATTTGAGCATAAAATAACATTAAATCACGATTCGGATTACGTAAGTTGAATTAAATAAAATAATATTTTTATTTGCTTTTGATATAAGTATCATGTGCAAAAATTGTATAATACTTTTTACACAAGTAAAATTGCGTGCATAATGTAGTATTATACAAAATATGGCGTAGTTGTATGTTTACAACAAAGCTATATTTTTTATATCTAATCAAATCAAGAATACAAATTATATTTTATTTTAAACATTACTTACCTGTGGTTTAACTTTCAAACAACTTAGATACTAATACTCCGAATATGCTACAATATATTATCAATATAACTAGAAAAAATTAAGATAATCAATAAACAAGACGTATTAATAAAGCACAAAGGACCGATGATTTAAAGAAGGTGGCTAGTGGGTAGGAGCGGATGGATGCGAGCTGCCCAGGATGACAGGATGGTTGGCGCTCTATGAGGGAGGCCTTCGTTCAGCAGTCGACGGCGATAGGCTGAAAAAACTGTATTACAGTAAAACTCAAGTAATAGGAAATTTTAAAACATACCAATTGTCTTTGTATTCATTACGTGGCTAGATCCTGTGATGCTTTATTTTTTTAACGTAGTAACTATATAATAGAGTATTTTGTATACAAAATTTATAATATACGTATCTCGATTACATCTTATCTCTGTTAGATTCGTTTGGTAAGAGAGAATGCCATTTATTAAAGATTTTTAGCATTTTTCGAGTATTATACACCACTTAGAAAACTAAAAAACTCTATAAAAACATATAAAAATTTGAACGCAGCGGGCTTCGAACCCGCGCCAATTGGATATCTGATTTTAATTCTACATTCTTTTTTAATAAATAAGTCTAGTTTGTCATTATTGTTACAAACAAAATACAAATTATCGAAATAATTAGCATCTAAACATTTCTATATGTGTACTCAAAACCATCGCAGCTAGACTCAGTTGAACTGAGCTATATTCATTTTATGGAAGCTGTATGCTTGTAATATATATAAATAATGACCGTAATTATATCATAGTTAAGACTTCGTACCTAATAGAGCTACGAGGTTTTTAAGGAAGATAAGGGTGCATGATTACTTCAAACCTCGTAGGCAAATGCATACTTTACTTAATCGTCATTTTGTCTGTATTTTTGCAAAAGTTTAGTTATAGAAATACAAATGTATAATTTATCCATATGTTTTTTTAAGTAACTCATATGTTTTCACCTTTATTATAACAAGCCTTGTTATAAAAAAGGTGAAAACATATGAGATGTCAGTCACAACATATGAGATGTCTAATAGAGATATAAACCCGCTACATTAGTTACATTGCATGATAAGTTGTCAAATCCAAAGTGGCTGCCGTTAAGTGGCAGAACTCAACGCTGTACTTTGTCTTACTTAGGGAAATGAAAATAATTCAGATATAATCATTCCCGTATGGGAATCGAACTGGCGGCCATTACGTTTACTGCTAACAGTCTAAGCGCTATCTCTCTGGCCTCATAACTGTATTTAGAACTTTATATTTCACGTAACGCCAGGTAAATGTATAAGTGGTTTACTTTGAACTCGTTCAGTCGTACAGTTCGTTCTAGCAAAGTGCAGTAAATCAGAAACCCGATACGGTAGTGTTGGCTCTAGCTCGTGTCCCGCGGAACATCGCACTGACGTATACCCTTACACGCCGCTCTAGAATGTTACAAGTACTATTGATACTATATAAAGATACCATGTTTTGGTCATATTTTAGTTTTTATATTTATATTTTGAGAACTTACAGTTAAATTGTAAGTATTGTAACTCGTCGATAGATTAAAAAAGTTATAGGCAATTTTTTCTTTAGTATTTTCCCAATACTGAATCATGAATGTTGTTCAATTGTCACCCACTCAGTAGAAAAGTTCAGTCAGAAAAAATATTTCGCAGCTTCACGGTTTTTCTCGCAGGAGCTTTTTGCCTGAATTCGAGACATTGAGTAATAAGTGGCGGACCTCAACGCCGCGGAAGAGATGTATTTAATTGCATCTCTATATGATTAGATCTAGCTTATATTATTACAATAAATAAATAACTCAATACACAATGTCTGGATTTCAGGCGAAAAGCGGCAAACGGAGTGTATTGACGCTAGGTTCTTTCTGACTACCGTGCTATGCGCGAAAAAGCTTAAAGCTGTATATAAAAAGATATATTTTATTCCTATAAGATTTCTTAATTTGAATGGATTTTATTATAACAAATATTATCTCATGTAATTAATAATGAACATTACAATTTTTTTAATAAACTACTGTCTTATAATATATAAATTATATTTACAGTACTTTAACAAATTACTTTTAATATTAAGCTAAATATAATTCAAAAAACATTTCTAAAAATCAACATTATAAAATTATTAACATTATACACTCTTTATTCCAATATTATATAATTATTACAAACATTTTTGAGTCATCACTTTACATAATAATGTCAGTATTGTCAGTCCTACTGGAAGCTCACAGCGGCTCAGAGGACTCAACAGTTGGTTTTTCAAATATAATTTTCTCATTAATTTAATTTCAAATATAATCATTGTTTTATCATATATTTATAAATAGTTTTGGAAACAAATCTTACAATCTTCAATTTAGCCGCTACTAGATTATTAGGAAAATTTAAATATGTATTTTTAATATGTAGAAATATGTAAAAAATCAAAACTCTCGGATTCATTAATATTTTTTCAGGTTCTCGCTTTTTCCCGGTAACAGATAACAAAAACAGAAAGAACTTACATGTAATAATATTTATCTTAGTAAACAATTATTTGTATATTTATTTATTTAATTTAGGTATATGTATTTTATATAAACTTAGGGCGTACTTAATATTAGCATTTAACTAAATTTATGTTTTATAGTGTACTATTTTGTATGTGTATCGATTATTTATTTTAGTTTGTAATATATACTTTTGCACATAAGTTTTTCACATGACATGTACTTTTTAGCGTTAAAACCGCATTTTGTGCATATTTATTGTCAATGGCGTGCGATAAAGACATTCCGTTCCCCACTCTCCATACGAATTCTATATATTGGATATTGAATGGTGTAACTCAACGCCGTGCTTAACTCTACAAGACAACCAGAGAGAAGAAATGAAAACGTATTTAATATAATTCTTCGAATGGGATCGGACCCACAACCAATCTTGTTTGTATCAAAATATTTATATTTTAATTTTTCAATATATATTAAATTTAGACACGAAAGCTGTACTCCTTAGTAATTTTACGCACATTTACCGTTAGCAGCCTAGTACTGGGGTAATAAACCCGCGCGATAAGATACTGCCAGATGCATAAATTTGTCTGTCACATGTCAACCCTCTGGCCTCGATCTTACAAGCTTATGTGTAGCCGATTGTAGGATGTGGATTGGAGTCTATATATATATTTCGTAAATCACAATTTATATTGTGAATTACTAAATTATAATATATAATAAATAAAAAATATTTTTTCTAAATCAAGCTGTTTTTATATTATTCTCAGCAAGCTCTTTCATTTAATATCTATAAGGTATAAGTGCATTTAAAACCCAATATGGTGGTACTTCGGTGTACCACCATATTGGGTTATGAAAGATGCCACATAGCTAACTATAAATAATAATTTAAATTAAACTTATAGACAAAATTTCAGATTAATCGGCCAACGATATACTTATGCTTCGAAATTTTGCAATTTAAATAAAAGCTTGCCATAAAAATTAAGGTTTTTATTGTTTCATACATTATATTTCCCCTTTCAAGAGTGATAGATATGGACAAAAATTTAGATGAGAAAGCCAATTAGCCGTTATCTACATGAAGTGCTGCGCCACGATGGCTAATAATAATATTTTTTATTGTATACAATATTTGTAATTTACGATAGAATTCATAGTTCAAAATACATGTACAGTGGATAAGTGATTTGGTGTGAAAATGACCAATGTACATCTAAAATACAAGATTTTTAATCATAAGAGAAGCAACTCTAAAGCGTTCCATTTCTGAGATGAAATTCCATTCTCAATTTTTTTAATTATCAATCAAATCCACACACACATATAAACAACTAATAATATATTTAATTAATCCATTTAAATTTAAAATGTATCACAAATAAGCAATCAAATGAGACATTTAAGTACCATATAAAATGCTATCAGTGTTATATTCGAGGAATACTCGTAGCTAAGTCAAAACGGGCATTACTGTAAAGGTGCGTGCACATGACTTAGTGTTGCATTAGTGTGGAGATACGATATCTTAACATAGCACCTTTAAAGTCCGCTCTGGACACAGTGAAATGCATAAACGAAACTTATTGCATATTGAATAACGCTATATATGTATAAATTGTTTTTCCGATTTATATAAACAATATGCACCATATTATGGCTGATACATCAAAATATGTGAAAAAAATAGTAAATTATGCATCTTCTTCGTCGTCAATTGCTGAAGGTCGCGCCTCAGTGTAGTTTATTCTTTTCGTTATGATTTGGTCACTCACAGGGTGGTATCCCAAGACAGATTTGTTGATGAAAGTCGACTCAGACAAAGCAACTCCGTTCCTGCCTTTATGATCTCCGGAAAAATAGACGGTGTGACCGGATTGGGTGTTATAAAATCCTGAGCCTTTTATATGGGTTTCTGTAAGACCTAATACATCTACATTACGTGCTTTTTTTGGATCCTCTTACATTCCACGTCGCCAGTAATTTTCTTTTAATTTTAAGGCATCCGGATTGAGTGATTTCGAGTCCGATACCCCTTTTCTCCTATCTGCTTATCGACCTACCTCTCCAAAGGGGTTGGTTATCACAATTTCGATGTAGGATTACATCAGGAGCGAGGATTGGAGCGGAATCGGCGAGGAGAGGCTTAGTGGCTACTCTTCCGTAGCAGTGAATTCAGTTATATATTGCGCGTCACTAGTCCTTGAACACCACCCTTGAATCTTCATAGATATCCTTTTAATACCCAATAATTATGGTAAAACATTAGGGTGTCCAATTATTCTACTTAATTTTCAGCTTTACGCTTTTTTCATATAATATTTCAGGGTAATTAGAGAGAACCAAGTGTCAAGATACTAAGTTCTCCACTTTCCGCCCGAAATTGAGACATTGCGTATTGAGTGGCGCTTCGCGCTTCACACTTGCTAGGCCTAAACCTCGTACACTGTAAAAGGAGAACCGCTAATTTGTGCAGAATTGCTCGAATTACACTGTTAACAATAATATTTCAAAACCTATTGTAGCTGAAGTCGTAAACTTGATGTGGACATTTCAACATAAAGGTGTAGATAGATTAACTGAAATAAAGTAGCTATTACTGTCTCGTGGGCCAAAAGCTAACATAAACATTGGCATTGTTCAAAACATCTGGCTAAAGCACTAGAGCATAAAATATTGATAAATATTTCATGTAATCGAACACACCTTAATGAGTTTGTAATTTGAAATATAATGTACATATTATAATGTAACTTTGGTGACTGCAGCTGCTGATTTCTTATGTATTATAAATATATTGGTTTATAGGAAATATGTTTAATAATAAAGTAAAGTTCGAGAATTTTCATTTGACATGTTTTTTTTTTAAATATTAAAATATCATTAGAGCTTAGCTTTTACGAAGTTGAAACACAATTATTCCATTAATAAGAGGTTTTTAATATAATTAAAATATATGCAATGATTGTGAGTCTAAATACCTGCTGATTTATATATAAAATTAACATTTTTCCTAACCATACAATTCCATTACACTAAATAGGAATAGCGTATCAACATGCCCCGAATAGTGGGTGCAATATATCGAAAAGCGCAAATAAAGTACCTAGGCCATGTTCTGAGGCCACTGTGCCACGATGGCCTTTAATTTTATATTATATACATTAATTACTAGAAAGGGGCAGTTTCGTCACATTGCCAGGACCAGAATGTTGGTACTTGTTCTATTAGATATTTAGTAGTACTTAAATGCAATTATCAATCTTTCACACTCAGCTAATGAACGCCGATAAGTTAACCTGTCCCTTTACCAAGTCATATTTAAATTAAGTAATGTCTAAGAATTACACTAGCTATTTTATTTAATACGAGTATAAGTATAGCTTTTGTAATTTTATTAAACGGCATATATTTACGTCTTGAATTGAATTCGGAGAGAAAGTGGAGAACGGAGTGTCTTGACACACTAGATTAAGTCTCGTACCATACTATGCGAGGTAAAGCTTGAAACTGGAATATTCCAACGTGGGGTAGGGGAGCAGTGGCGTGATTGGAGAACACTATGGTCGTGGGTTCGATGGAATGATCATATTTGTTTTTCGTTTATTTACCCGGTCTGGTAAATCAAATAGGTGTCGGCATTACGAAAGTGGTGATGAGAGTGCCTTAACACTTGGCTATCTCTGGCCGCCTTAATATTTATGAATTATTTGCGGGAGAGAAACATATATATAAATAATAAATAATATAATAAAAAAATATTGCTTTTACTCAAATATTCTTATATAAGGCATATTATTGAGACGACTCTGAATTTGATACTAAAACATTATTGTAAATGTTTTACTTGCAGTATAAGTGGACCTGGCTCTACACTACGATTGTGGGTTCATATCCCATTTAGAGCAAAGAATACATGGACTAGTAGCCCCGTTAACAGGTGGAATATGCGTTGTCTTGGCAACGTGTATATCACTTCATATAAAATTGTACGAGAAACACGTATTTGTTTTATTGATTTAGTATCATATTTCTAAAATAATGAGAAAATATTGCTTTTCTGTACTTCTTCTCTATATAAAGTTAAACTATACCCAATTTCAGAATCAGTTCAGTTCAGTTCTTTAATTATGGCGCGTTGAACGTCCCAGTAGAGCACAATTTCACGCAGTATGGACACACGAAGGAGATGGACCGATAAAATAGAGACTTACTTATAATACGATCGACTCCATGTTAAAAAGAGATCCAGTAACAATACAGCTACCTTCACCTATAATTATCTAATACTTACAATTGACATATAAAAAACATTAAGATTAAGATTTTTAACAGACAGAAACCGTTGAAACCGTTCAACCGTTGAATGCATGGCTTAGCGATCAGAGTACTTGAACAGTTTTCAAGAGGCGCGGGTTCAAACCCCGCAGCATTCAAATTTTTATACGTTTTCTAAATATGTCTTATTCAAAAACATTAAAGGTTAGTAAAACTAAGGGGTTTGTTCACAGTTAGATTTTACTAAATTTTGCGATGACTATTATATTTACATGAAAAGTTTGATTAAGGACTAAACACAAACATTAAACATTAATAAGACGGGGAACTTTATGAGAAAGAACATCATAGATAGGATGAATTAACGTAGGACAGGAGAAAAGGATTGGGGTTCCCGTGGCCTCAGCTAGTGGCGGTCGAGGAGCACCGTGAGGTTTTAGTTGGCCTATCTGACAGTCCGAAGTCCCACATAATCATGTCCCACTCCCCAATCGGGCTGGTATCCGTGAAGGATTGCCTCTGAGAAAAGGACGTAAGAGGGGCCACATTCGCTTCCACTGATTTTCAACAACTCCAAGGTCCTTGGGAGGGGTCCTTCCAATCATTGTAAATTGCTAGGGCCATTAACGTACCGTAGTGTATTAAGAACTGGGGCAACTATCCCAATGAGGCAACTATTCGGGTTTTATCCTGCTAATGATAATAAGATTTGTTTTTTAAGCTTCTTCTCTGTCTCAACGGGAAAATTGTATTTTCAAATATTTGAAAAATGTGCCGTTAACTTGTGCCTAATATATTTCAGTCATGTTTCTTATAAAATAAAAAAATCATAAACCATAAATACTGACATAGCCATTAAATTATTACCTCTTTATGTTCTTTTTACAGCATCACAATGAGTGTAGTCAGAGAGCAATTAGTATCAAGACCTACAACCTTGCATGTTGAGTGGCGGGACTCAACAATAATGAAAATAATTTAAGTATAACCATCAGAGTGGGAATCGAACCCGCAACCAATCACAATAACTGTCTATAGCTGTCCCACTGTGCCACGAAGGCATCATATATAATTATAATCTCACTTTTCCCATAACCAGACAGCTTCGCGATGTATATACAAAAACTGTAAGTTTTTTTCCACATTAAACGAGACGAGCTATTATGGTATAATGGCAGGATAATAGACCCTCCACGCTCCAGGTGTTATGTATGAATACCCCCTTAGTGCTAGTGTGAATGTGTTGGAAAGTTTTCAGCGTTTACGACTGAATAGTAAGTAAATGCACATTTCTGCCTTTTGTTTTATTTTAATAGGTTTTCGGTATCTTTTTTTATAGCGCTGTTTATGTTTAATAAATTTATTATACGTTTTCATATATATCTTCATAATTTTTATATAGAAAATTCAGTTGTTATTTGTTAGTATGTATGTAGTTAAGTACGATATAGAAATTTAAGTGTAAAATATAGCGTATATGGCGTAGTGTGATTGCGTGTGACTGTAAACGCTACTGGTTATGGGTTCGATTCCCACTGAATTATATATATATATTTTTTATTTTATGCAAATAAAGCAAAATTTTAGAACGATACTAACACTTGTCTTGTCTTTTCCTAGTTATAAATAAAAGAACATATTTTGAGCTACAATCTATAGAACAATTTGTATTGTATCTAACCTTAGAATCTCCTTATGAAAGCCTGAATAGTGTGAAAAACTCGCTAATGTATAATAAGAGCTTTTGTGATACATATTCAATAACAACTCAACAAAAATAACACAATTCGGATATAATCTGCTATTCACACACTGTGGGTAATTTCTCCACTTAGAAATATTACTGGTTATGGGTTCGATTCCCCATCGAGGGAATGATTACATTTAAAATATTCTTATATTTTTCGTTCTGATACATCAGACAAAGCACCAATCAACATGCGTGTTGTCTCGATTTCGTGCAGAGAGTCGATAATGGAGTGCCTTGACACTGGGTTCTCTCTATTTTTTTTTTATTATTAAACACACACATTTAGGAAATTGAAAAACATATTTTTAGACAACGTATAAAATTTTTAACGCTTGACAGTCTCCAAGAGGCGCGGGTCCGAATGCCGCTGCGTTCAATTTTTTATACGTTTTCTAAACATATCTTTCTCTCTGACTACCCTGTTGTGCGGAAAAAGCGTGAAACTACAAAAACTATAGTTTCTTAAGCCCAATCTTACAATATTCACATAAAATTATAATAAAATGAAAATTATATCATATTTTATATAGCAGGAAATTCACGTAACACTTATGCTGTTCAAAAGCATCTACAAATCCACTGAAAGCGTCGACGGTAGAATGAAGAAAGGAAAATATGTAATGTTTTAATATTCTCATCTGTTATGGCTATGGAAGGTGCAAACCATAGGCTTAGGGTTATCATATAATCTGTAAGCGTATATATAACAAAAGTATTTTTCACACACGGATGTAGAACGCATAGCTTAGCAGTCAGATCGCTGGGACGGTTTCTACGAGGTGCAGTGTCGAATCCCGCTGCGTTCACCAGAACGCATGGGTTAGCCGCAGAGTGCTTGGGCGGTTTCCAAGAGTCGTGGATTAAATCCCGCAGCGTTCAAAACTTTTATATGTTTTCTGAAAATGTTTTACGGATATATAATTACTATTTAATAGAATGGTGGTTACAGATTTCTTCTCATGTCGACAGCTAATACTTTGGTCAGTCTATATTGGTTATGAGGAGTTTCCGTCCCTTTATGTTTATCGATGTGAAAACTTGTCATTAACTTTTTATTTTATACTTCTTTTTTCCATCTTTGAAAAACTTACTATAAAGACACTTTACTAAATAATTATAAAGTTGTATTTTTACCTTTTTGAAAGTTATTGAAAACTTCTAAAATTAATAGTATACCATTTTGAGAAAAGAAAGAAATCTAACCAGATTTTGGACTTTAATATGTGTTGCAGTAGTTTTAATACGAAACATTTTATCTTTTTTAATAACTGAAAACACAAATTCACCGTAGTTATCATTCTATTAGAGCAATGCCTTTGCGTTACCCACAAAACTGATATTGCAAGTATAAAATAATATATTTCATTTGCAAATTAAAAATGACAATATTTCTCAAAAACAATATTAAAAAAAAATTAACATTTATACATTCAATACAAGCTTTTGGTAGAGCTTTTATCTTCATAAAAGCTCTACAAAAAGCTCGCCCAAGCCGACAACTTAGGCCACACAACAACTATGACGTGCGGACGTGTCATTAGTCGGTTGATGAATGCGGCGCGTTAATGTGCCTCCATTCAGATGCGCCTGACACTCGCCTCGTGTACTTATTATGCTCGCGTTTTTAAAATTCCGAATATGAAATTATATTTTTATATTTTTTCTGAAAGGTTTTCAAAATGCCGGTGGCAATATATTTTTAATATGTCATCGTTTTTTTTTTTAATATTTATTCCTTTACACGTTTCACACAGAGCGTGCCTTCAGATATATGATATACTAATAACAGAAAGGTTTATTAGGTTTTGTTCAGCTAACTATGGGCACGTGGAATGTACTTTATCCTAAGTATTATATTTTAAAACTGATGTATTAATATAACTTACTAAACCAATACGACTTTATTAACTTTATTTCGATGTGTTCCTTGAGAAACTTCGTTACTTTATAACTAACTTATATATCTAATTAATACAGGATATTTCGAATTAGAATTCCTTTCTACTAAAATTATACGAACCGTGGAGAATAAAAAGAAACAGAGGAAAAAGCCACAGTATTGGCTTGTAGTAATTAGATATTAATAAAATAAATATACACACACATATACTTTTGTATAAGGTTACATACAAGTTAATAAGAAAACGTATAATTTGCGCCTCAATGGTGCTTTTGAAAAATACATAAAACGACCTAAATGATAATAAATATGGGTCACGTATTCATTAGTTTTCTCATTTGTATAACATTTTTATTTATAGGACTTTATACATATTATGCATTCTAATTAAGTGTGTCATGCTTCAGTGAATTTTTAAAGCCATTTTGTATCGTATACTTTGAGTAAAGGAATGGGTAATGCAAAATATACTATTGATTTATACCTCCTCTATACGATAATAGTAGCAGCTTCATGCTTGTTCCCGCATAGTCGGGTAGCCAAATAGAGCCTAGTGTCTAGTCACTCCATTCTCCACTTTCTGTCCGAAATCGAGACATTCGTGTCGAGTGGAAGATTTAAACGCCAATCTTATTGTTTGGTGTCAAAGTAGAGCATAAAATAAATATTTTTTGGAAATATTTTAAATCGTTTCTACCGTTGGGAATCGAACCAACAATCAATCACGATTGCAGTCATATGCAGCACTGCCACTACATTAGGTAACTTCCATATTTAGAGAAATTGAAAATCTTTGTTTTTAATGGAAGTTGAAATTTCTGAGTACATATCGACAATAAACATTGAAATTACCACAAATATAAGTTGTAATAAGCGTATACGATACCAATATCGTAAATTTAATCGGTACATCCAAATGTAATCGGATGTACAACGCATGGCTTAGCAGTCAGAGCGCTTGGACGGTGTCCAGGAGGTGTGGATTCGAGTTCGAGTTCGAGTTCCACAACGTTAAAATTTTAATACGGTTTCTAAAAATGTTGAATTAAATTTATTAAAAACCCAATTACGCAGTATGGCAAAATATTTTTATTTGTGTTCAGCAAGTTTCATTTTGAGACCATGAAATTTATGTAAATTGAAGAATACATATGGAGGCGAACTGTCCAAGACCGGGATGGTTGGCGCTCTATGAGAGAGTTCTACGTTCAGAAATCGTCGACAGGTAAAAAAAAAATCACATCACGTTATATTATAATTACTATAAAGCAAATAATTATAAAGCCATAAAAAAAGGTTGCATCAGCTGCAAACGAAAGTATAGTTTAAGCCACAGTTCATATGTAGGGATTATTTCATTCATTTTAAACACCATACTTTTGCTGGGTCGGTTGACCAAGTTTAATTGTAAGGAACTAGATTGTGTGGACCTAGATAACATCTTATGAAGTAGTCTACTGAAATTTTTACCTAAACTCGTAGCTATTGTCTTAAGCCCAACTACTAAGACGTATATAAATACTCATTCAATAATTCTGATTAACAAAATTATTGAATAAATGAAAAAGAAATTCATATTCGTTTAAATATTTTTTTTACATTTTAAAGTGTTTATAGCACACTTAGGAAGTTGAAAAACATATTTAGAAAACGTATAAAATTTAAACGCAGTGGGATCCGAACCCACGCCTCTTGGAAGCTGTCCAAGCACTCTGACCGCTATGCGTTCGCATTTTTTATGGTTATTTTTTCTACGCTTTTTCCCACATACGGTAGTCAGAGAGAACCTAGTGTCATGACTCACCCTTCTCCATTTTCCGTCCGAAATCGAGACATTGTGTATTGAGTGGTAGTTCTCTACGCCCCGCTAATAATATTTTAACGAATTATTTTTACATTTGTAAAATATTGTTATATCGAAACACAATATTTTTCCTTCTTATAGCAAAATTCAATTTTCGTTGACTATTTTCATGAACAGATAGCATCTCCCCAACCCCAACCCCAACATATCACTTGAAGTATACTGATAATGTGTTACACGGTTGGGTATCCCGCGAGATTACCCTAATGTATGTAATTTGCGCTGTTAACAAATTTCCAGCTTAATTTTGTTTTATTCTTAAGTCTGATGTCTCGAAGTTTTTGATATCAATGTATTAATATATAAAAAAAACTGTCCTTTCAAAGAAAATTATGCAAATATAAAATTTGTCATATTTAAAATTTTGACAAAATGGAAATCTAGAAAGCCATTTTTTTATAATAGCATTAGAAATAGATCAAATATTACATATACACTACCGTGTACACTAAACTTTTACATATATAGACATACATATACGTTGTTTTAGTGTAAAATTAGTTGTTGCCTTCCTCCTTATGGTACACGTCGACAAGTCCACTAGTAAATTTAATAACATATATGACACCACAATCTTTTACGTACATTTTTCTCTTTATTAGACTATTTTGTAAATTATAGCCTAAGAAAAAATATATATTGCTGAAAATCAAACAATTTTTTTTAAAATGTTAATCGCACACTTAGGAAATTAAAAATACATATTTATAAAACGTATAAAAATTTGAACGCAGCGCGCTTGAACGATTTTCAAGAGGCGTGGGTTCAAATCCCGCTGCGTTCAAATTTTTATACGTTTTCTAAATATGTCTTAATCTGACAATAGTTTAAATTTTAAATAACCTAACAATTATCTCCAATACACTATAATATCTTACACTACAAAAACAATTCGTAAACAACTAACCCGCCCGTGGCTTTATTATGAAATTTATTCAAAGAGCTCATAAAACAAAAGTACGACATAAATTCCCCGGCATGGGCCCTAACACGCATTAGCCTCGGGATTTTCCACCATATGAGAAAACATTTTCCTGGTAATGCTTTCGTATTTATTTCTGCGAAGGATACTCTACTTTATATTTTATATTTTTCACTTATATTTGTATGTATATTTCATATAAAGCTGGATAGACGTTTAGAACTGCGTATTGTGACACTCCGTTCATTCCGTTCTATTTTTGCACCTTTTTGAACATAATGTGTATTTGGTAGAGGACAATACAACTGCTCAATTTGAAATTACATATTCTTATTTTTATATTATATATACAAATTAGATCATAAAGCTACTGTTATAAATATTTTTTGATTTTTATACACAAAATATAACTTGAAAATATATATATTTGTAAAAACTAAACACCAAAAAGAGCATACGTCAACCTAGAGCAGTTCTCCTCGCTTAACCCTACGGGCGGCCACCTGTTGCTTCCATACGACAAGCCATACACACTCGTGTACTCTACGGTACGACGAGTACGTTACGAAGCAACTCGGGAAAGAGATTTTGCCCCGTTCCAGAGGAAAATTAAGTTTATTTCGTATTTGACAACTCGTTTATTTGGCAAGGGTTATTTTGTTGACATATTACACGAAAATACCCACAGTATTTTACGTTTTGGTAAGGGAAGCTAATGTGAAGTGAATTTTTAACATAGGAGTGTATTATGTTAGTTGGCGATTTTATTTTACAGAATTCCTTTAAGATTTGTTATATTGTTTGCCATCAGTCAAAACGTTGTCTTGTTATAAGCGAAAATAAGCTTTTTATTGATATTTACTACTAAAAAATATAAATATTCAATTTTATATAGTCATTTGATTTTGATAACACATAGGATAAGGTACAAAATGTAAAAATTACCAATAATATACCATCTGGGTATTCAACGTTTCAGTAACTAAGTAATTTAAAATGAAAAGCAATAGATACATATATTTAATAATTGTTGCTTGAAATATTTAAGTTCTCTATTTATTATAGCATCTATATAACTAACACTTTGCTTCTATTACAATACATAAATGATATAATCATATTTTAAATTTGTATAATATATATTTTTGCACAAAAACTTTTTACCTGTTCTGCAGTAAAGTCTAATTCTTTTTGTATTTTATTTGCATTCTTTTCGTCGACCGTAACCAAATTTGTCTCATAATTTTGAAACACTTTAACTAACTTAGGTCAGATGTTCAGTGTCGGTACAGCGTATATAATTGAGTATAGAAATATAAAACAAGCTGGCTTACTTATGTTTTCATTTATATTTTTGTAAAGTAAATAAATAAATGTCTGCAAAATAATAAACTTAAAAGACCACTCTCAAAAAATATTTTACTTTAAAACTTAACTTCAATAACTCCTTGTTCTCGAGCCTTGAAAATAGTCGAAAAGCCTAATAATTAAATTAATTGTATTGATCAAGACTATAGTTGTAAATTTTCAACTCGCTTTTATTAAGTAAGAAAATGTTGTAATCTGAGGAAATTAAAAAACGCGAAAAGCACTCTGAACGCTAAGCCATGCGTTCATGCGTTGGATGGTTTCCAAGAGGCGCGGGTTCGAATCCCGCTGCGTTCAAATATTATACGTTTTCTACAAATATGTTTTTCAATGTCTATTTATATTTATTAAGGAATTTAGTCTTATTATAACATTTATAATCTAAATCAATTTTGTTCATAGATCATTCATATAGTTTCAAAGTGAGACAAATACTAATTTTTTATTTATGATTTCATTTTTTATCGCTACTGGATACTAAAATCCGGTAACGTGATGTCAGATCGCTTGACAATTACTCATACGGATCTAAGAGGACATTAAGTGCACCACACACGTTTCTGTTTCGTGACTTTTTGATACTTGCTGTATGGTGCAAGGTATGAGAATAAGCGATTTTTGTATAAGACGTGTCAGTTGTGAAGTTAAATTAGTAAACACGATAAGTTAAAGTATAGAAATGTTACTAATGGTATGCTCATTTTAAATACTAAATAAAATAAAACTGAATCTTATTTAGTATTAATTAGAGCCTAGATTTTAAAATTATCTTTTCATACGAGAGCTATAAATTATTTCAGGTTACAGTGTGTATATTATAGAAAAGTGGCTATAATATAATTGTATCAAGTGGCTATAATAAAATCTGTCTCTCAGCCTATCCACGCCCATTGCTGGACATAGGCCTCTTCCAAGGATTTCCACGACGATCGGTCCTGCGCTTCTGCATCCAGTGGCATCCAGCGATCTTGACCAGATCGTCAGTCCACCTGGTAGGGGGCCTGCCTACTAAGCGTCGTCCGGTTTGTAGTCACCACTCGAGGACCTTACTGCCCCAACGGCCATCTGTCTCCTGGCTATGTGTCCCGCCCACTGCCACTTCAGCTGGGCAATTCTTCGAGCAATGTCGCTTACTTTTGTTTACCTACGAATGTCATCATTTCTGATTTTATCACGTAGGGGTATTCCCCAAGTATTGCCCTCTCCATTGCCCACTGGGTGACATTGAGCCTACTAATAAGACACATAGTTAGCGACCACGTCTGCACGAGCTTTGGTTTTGTACTCGGACCGACGTAGATTTATTTACATACATTTAATCTTATTGTTCATTCATTCAGTAATTTGTTCTCTGTTAGTCAACATTGTCTAAATAAGATACATGCAGAAAATCTATCAAATCCCTTAATCGAACAAAATACTTAAAATTTAAATAAAACCCGAAGCTGAGTACACATATATTTTCAGTTTCACGCTTTTTCCCGCTTACAAGTATAGTCAGACTGAGCCTAGTGTTAAGACACTCCGTTCTCCACTTTCACTTTGTATATAAAGCTAAACTAACCTCGCGGTTAGAGTTACCAGAGCGAGTAAATGAAAAAAAATTAAATATTATTATTATTCCGGCTGGTAATAGAACTGACCACCAATTTACAGTCAGGCTTCTTGACGTGGGAACTACCACATAGTATAATTTATACATACTTGTATGCATCGATTTATCCTTAATTTTATTTATATATACTGGAATCCAATTGTCCGCACAGTTTCACCGCTTGAACCATCAAAACCGCTCTCTAGCCACGGACCGCACACGTCGTTTAGCGCACTAATTCTAATGACGTTTATAAGAGACGTGGATATATGCCACTAGCATAATATATGAGACGGCACTAATAAGATAGCGAGATTACTTTGGAACTTGACATTATAAACCAGCTAGCGACCTAAGCATGTAATTGAATATGAATATATTAGTTATATGGATTATACGGTTGGATTGATTTTTGTAGAAGCCATCTCATGTTAAAAAATTAGTTATTGCTTTAAAATATTTTCCTTTTAAACTTAACTGACTTCGAAAAGGGGGAAATTTTCAATTCGATTGTCGTTTTTTATGTGTGTTAGTTACCTTATAACTTTTTACTAGGTTGAACAATTTTCATTATAATTATTTTATGAGATGATCAGTGCTTCTCGTGAGTTCCTGTTTAATTTTTTTAAGATATGCTGAGAAATTTTTGTGTTATTTAATTAAATATAAGTTAATTGAAAGTCGTAGACACAAATTGAAGTCGTATTTTTTATTTGTTAAAATTTTCTTTATTAAGTGATAGAATTACTAAATTCGTAACAACTTGTTATATTACTTCTGTTAACAAGAATATATCAAAAATTAGAAAAATTAGAAAATCTGAAATTATTAGAATCACTATGTGTTTTTAGGAGATAACAATGTAAATAATGCTATTGCATGCTTATTAGACAAAAAAACATACAAATAATAGATTTGAATATCTTTTAATCATTTTCATATATTTCAAACTATATGCTTTTAATAACTAAATAACTTAACAATAAAATAATATTACCTTTGTATATAAATATACTAAACAAAAAATACACCAACCTGAAACAATGAAAAAAAAAAATACAAATATGTACAATAGCTTTATGATTCAGGATATAGATGCTATCTAAGTATCAGTCGTTGCTATGGAAGCCAAGCCACTGTCACCATTTCAACTATTCCCACAATCGATCACGCAACTATCCCGCATAAAAGCTTTATCTAACGCTTTATACCTACTTTATTATTATCCATACGCGCCCATTAAGCTGACAGCTACATACCATTGTCTTTAAATGTTTATAGTCAACGGACATGGTTAGATTAAAAATATCTCATAAGTTAAAAAACATTTAAGTAGCGGTCAAATATGTAGGATAGGTGAAGGATTAAGCTTTTGGAGCTTTCTAATATTTGTTCGGGCGAAAGCTTTTATTTGTATTCAGTAATGGTAACGTTATGTGCTTTAAATAAATTCAAAATTATAAGGAGATTAGGCTATTAATAGTAACCGTGTCAATTTTATAGACAGATGCACAATATTTTATATATATATAATATGCACATATATATATCTATAATATGCACATATAAAATCGATTTGGCACAGGGTATAATGTTCTGTATACACCTATAAATGTTGTGGGTTTAACGCTTGGGTTATATATAAAGAATTTTAATTTCTGTTAACTTTATTATTTTTGATATGCAAACTTGGTCTGGTACGATAAAACTTCGTAGACCAGGGAGTAGGAGAAGGCAGTATGCGTGACTCCAACTAGCCCTACCCTAGAGGAGCTACTGCGGGAGGGTTATGGTGATTGTCTTGCGAGTCATCGAGGCTGCGGGTGCTCTGGAAGAAACCCTGGAGCACCCTGAAGGTGAAGGTGGTACCGAGACGTCGTAGTAGCATGCGTAAGCGTTCCTGCAACGTCTCATGATGGTAGAGGGTTTCCGCTGGTTCTAGTGGGTAGTATTGGGGGTACGATCAAACGAGGTGCTGAGTTTTGCCACTTAATACGCAATGACCGAAAAATTAAGAGCAAAGTGTCTTGACACTAAGTACTTCTACATAACCTGTGGTAAACGCGGTAAAGGTAAAAACAGTAGTTAACACAAGTGAGAGCTGCGCGTAGAAAAAACAATGTAAGTAAAATAGTAAAAATAGAATGTTTGTACGCGCACATCTTCGAAACTACGGACGAATTTAAATGGAACCTTTTTTGTTATATAGCTTTTAAGCTTAAACTTGTGGTGGAAAGAGTCATTAAGTTCATACAAAACAAAGTTGCGGGCAGCTATATAACTACACATAGTGCGGCGTTGAGTTTCGCCAAGCAACACATGCAATGTTTCGATTTCGGGCGGAGAACGGATAACGGAGTGTCTTGGCCTTAGAGTCTCTCTAACTACCCTGCATTACGGAGAAAATCATTAAAGCCTGTTTATAAACAAGTATAAAATACATAGCATTCAATAGTCGTGTTAGTAGCTTGAATTGTAACAAATTACCGTGTATTGATCAAAGCGAAGCATGTTCTATAGATACAGCGCTACTTGATTAAGGATCATCAATTATAATGCGAGTATACCATCGTCTGATTCTATTTAAAATTAAAAAAAAACATTGAGAACAGCTTCACGTTTTTTATTACTAGTTTGAACCTAGTGTCAAGACACTCCGTTCTCCACTTCCGTTCCTAAATTCAAGACGTTGAGTGTTCAGTGGTGTAACTTAATACAGTGCTTTATCTTACCAGAGCGGAGAAATGGAGACACTCTAAAAATATGTTTTTTAAATTTCCTAAGTGTGTAATTAACATTTTTAAAAATGTTAAACATATTTAATGCGCATGGACGGTTTCTAAGAGGGGCGGGTTCGAATCCCGCTGCGTTCAAACTCTTATACGTTTTCCTAAAAATATATTTTTCTATTTCCTAATTGTATGTTTAACGCTTTAAAAAATGTTAAAAATGGAGGAAACTTAAATATAATTGTCACCCCAAGTCGGGATCAAATCCACAACCATCGTGTTTATAATTGCTATGTGACTCAACACACTATATCTTAAATTCTCATAGAGAATCTTAACACAAGTTACCTACCAACCTACCTGGCTTTGCTTGAAATCGTAAAACTGAAGCTCTATGATCTCTCATAATAAAGAGAAAAAAAACCTTTTATCCTGCAGAATAATTTGTAGAGTTCATATCATTAGCTAACCATTGGTAGTGACAAGCCAGATTGCATCTGAGATGTTGTGTAGGTCGATAAAATGTGATAAAATCTTTCGCATACTTTGAAGCTGAATGAAAATGATCAATGTAGTAGCTTGTATTCCAGAATTAGATATATAGAAATCGATTTTGGATTGTGATTTATGTAAACACGATTGGTTGTAGGTTCGATTCTCACTGGTAGAAATGGTTGTGGGTTCGATTCTCACTGGCAGAAATTATTATATTTAAAATAACTTTCATTATCCCGCTCTGGTGAGACAAAGTGCAACTCTGAGAATCAAAACTCAACATGCAATGTCTCGAATTCCAGCGAAAAGCAAATAGCTGAGAGTCTACTTATACTAAATATATGCAGAAATAGCGTGCAACTGTTTATAAAAAATAAAATAGTTCTATGAAAGGTAAGGTATTTCATGAAGTAAGGACAACTAGATTATGTACACATTTTAAAAATATGATTATTCATAGCAATTTAGTAACAAAATAAATACTTGTGTAATTGACAGCTTAAAAAAAAACTTTAAAAAGTTACATTTTCGTCAGTTCACATTCTCTTTTGTTTCCCTTTTTTTTGAACTTCACGCTTTTTAGTTCACGATTTCCCGATTTAACGTAGGCAGAGAGAATGACAGTGTTATGTCAGGGCAATGCGTTTGAATTTTGTTGTCACCAGTGCAGGGAAATGAAAATAATTTATATATAATCATTATACCGAGTATTCAGTAAGATACTAACAATCACTGTAATCTCTGTAAATCTGAAAACAACGATATTTTACTGTAAAAAAAATTTATTTCACCCCCACTTTTAAAGTAAAAACGAATATTTCTCAACCATATTCAAAGAGCTTGCTTACTTACGGCGCTGTATAACGGTAATAACTAAACTAGTTATAATGACCCAGTAAACTCCATAAACAAAGTGGCTACAAACATTATCGCTACAATTCAATGGTTCCCAAAATAGCATACAAATTAACGAACCCCTATTTGACAAGCAAATAGTGACGCCGATAACGCTAAGGTGGGTGTGCACTGTAGATATTTTTGATGAAAAATTTTTTTATCAATATATTTTTATAAATTATAAATAATTATTTTAAGCGTATAATAATTTATTTAAAATGAATGTTAATCAAATAGAAATACAAATTAAAAGTAAATTAATGCGATGATTGAGAGTTCAATTTTTATTCGGACATGTGTCGACTCTTTAGTCTGGTGACACAACGTGCGAGGCTAGCTTCCACCACTCAACGTTGCATATAAAAAGTGGGCAGAGAGTTTTGAGAGACTCGTATGTAAAAGAAGCTTTTGACTAAAAATATATATATATATATAATTATATAAGCAATATACTTCTGATTTACTCTTACTTAGAGCCTCACTTTGTGCTTACAAGAACAATAGATGTCTGTCTTACTTTGATATATTTAAAGGCCTTATATAAGTAATAATTTTTTTATTTCAAATAGTAGTAGTAATCCAGTGTAAAGGAAAAAAGGAAGGTAAAGAATAAGTTTCCAGGATACAACGTATTACTTACAACTCACTTAGGCTGTTTAAAAAAATATTTTGTTATGTTTACACAATTACAATATATTAACAAAAATGGAGGCTATCCTGGCGCAATGGAACGGCACCTGACTGTAAGCACGATTAGTTTGAAGTTCGATTGCTAGGCGAAGGAATAATAATATATATTGTTTTTATTCGTTTGCTGTGGTAAACAAAGCGCGGCGTTGAGTTCCGCCAAACAACACAGTGTCTCGATTTGGGGTGTAATGTGAAAAACGGAGTGTCTTGACACTAAGTTCTCTATGATATCCCTGTCATGCTGGAAAAATACGCGAAACGTAAAAGAACAATTATTATAGTATAAACAACTTAGCTGATCTATCTAACCTCTTCCTAACAAAGCTTATACCACGGTCATAACTCACGCGTGTTCCCGCAGCGTTTTGTTCCCCAATATACGGAAACAAGACGCCCTGTCTTGTTTCCGCCACACAATTTGTCGCCAAGTATCGCGACATATCGCGGTATATCGCGAAGTATTACGACGCTTTGAATACTAACACATGTCCTTTTATTATTTAAAGCTGGAAGTTGAAGCTATTTTATGTCACGAACTGATATGCATTTCTTAGAATCCTTTAAGTTATACTCTACATCTATATAAATATATAAAATTGGTGTCTGTTTATAATATAGAAATAAACATTTTTATTAAATATACGAAAAAATATATAAATTTTTGCCGGGCTATTTTTCTGGCAATCTTTAAAACGGCTGGACTCATTTTGATGGGACTTTGATTGGCTGATATCTGATGGAATAAGGATTAAATGAGGCTAATTATATTTTAGAATTCTACGCGGACGAAGTAGCGCAGTATGATTAAGATAACGGTGTGATTAAAATAACGGTGTTATTTTCTAGTTCTCTGTTAATTTGTAAGAGAAAGAGAGATATCGATAAAAGTAAGATCGTTATATCGAATGTCATACTTTAAACTATATATTATCATAGTCTGTAGCTTAGAGTGATTTGTCTGTAATAGAATTTTACAAATATATTACAGAAAAATCCTACCGACATTTAAATAAATATGTTTCAAAAAAAATATTGACAATAAATGTCTTACTATATTTTTCCTACTTTAGAAATAGAGAAACGAATTAAATAAGAAAAAACAAACTCACTGCATTCAAAAGTTTCAGATTGCTTCTAGTAAAAATTAGACTCAATCTTTAATAGCTTAAAATTTATATAATTTTTTAATATTTTTAAATTGTTATGCACAATATTTGTGGAAAACGTATAAAAGAATGTCGGTGTAGCTGGATGTAGAACGTATGGCTTAGCAGAGCGCTTAGACGGTTTTCAAGATACGCGGGTTCAAATCCCGCTACGTTCATATTTTTATACGTTTTCTAAAAATGTTTTATATGAATGAATATGAATAAGTTAATTATTACAGTTCGTAGCAATTATCTTATGACTTAAATACAATAATTAATTCAGAAATTAATTAAACCCACAAGTTATGCAATGTTGACTGCGGCAATTACCGGGCTTCAGTGGGTGGTACAAAATTATTCACCAATTAACTAATGTTACATTCTAGTTGTAGCCTGCCCGTATATGATTTAATATTTTTCTATACTTTTTATTAAAGAAAACTTTTTTGAAAATTTTACCTGGAATTTTTAAAATGTTATACCAAGTTTAACGAGTTGATAAGCAAAGAAGGGTCCCGCAAAACAAGATACTCAAAGAGAACCTAGTGTCAAAACACCCCGTTCTCCACTAGAGAGAGAGAGAAATTGCGTGTTAAGTGACGGACTTCAACGCTGCGCTATGTCTTAGGTACCAAAATGGAGACGCGACAATACTTTATATATCGTCGTTCCTCCAAGTGGGAAATGAGTCCACAACCAATGGCGTACAGTCATAAGTTGTCCCACTGCAACACGATGGCCGCTAATCGAATTGATATTAATTAATTGATGGTCTGCAAAGAATTTAAAATTAAAAACAAGACGACTTTTTTTTTAAATATTATTTTATTATCATGTCATGTCGGGACAGTTTCTGACCATTCAATACAATTGTTGTGGATTGGATCCGCACTCAGACAAATATATTTTGAAATATATATATATATTTTCAAATTATATTTTAGGGAAGTTTCCAAAGCTTTTTAAACCATATAATCTTTTAATTTATATCTATTAATTTATAGCATCTATGTATTTATATATATGTATCTATAGTTTCATATTTCTATTTATAAATCTAGATGTTAATTATGTTTAATTTTTGTTTTTCCAAAAGACCGCCTTTTGTACATTCCATTTTTGAATGTGTTTCGTACCTATTGTTTTTGTCAATTTAATGTGATGTGCAAATACAGTAATAATAATATAGCTTTGGTTTATATTAATAAAAAAAGGAATATGTCCCAAAAAGAAATACAAATTGTATAATCATAAGACTGGAATACATAGAAACTAATAATTGAGGTATTCTTCTTCTCTGGGAGCCTCTTCAATCCAGAAGGTTGGCCACTTGCTTCCTAAGCTCTGCTCTGTGCAATGCTAGACGTAATTCCCTGATGTGGTATCATCGTCAACCATGACTTTTTCCTTCAACTAGAGCGCCAATTGCCGCGATATAAAATTTAAATAAATACTATAGCTATAAAAGGGCTTGTGTCCATAGTAAATGAAAAAAAAAATGCTCAATCTTATTTTAGCATTATAAACGTAATATGACAATATGAATCGTCTATATCACTAAATATAACATATCGTAAATTTATTGTCAAAGGACATTTTATATGGCCGTAAGCGATTTCTAAGATATCTTATATCATTATCATAAATACAACATATGGAAATGCATAAATATGAGAAAGCTCTAAGCCTTCGCCGATATGTCGTACACGGTGCAGTATGGGACAATAGTCTTTATGACATGGGAATAAGAAAAGTTATCCTGACCACATTTTTCATGTTTATTGCAAACAAAAGCCAAGTATCGAATGCTAGCATTTATTGAAATATAGAGTAGTGTTGAATTTTAGATGTAAGTCTTTTTTGTTTTTAAATCTATTGAAATCTAACATTGTGGGGTTGTTTTAATAACAATTTATTTACTGAGTGTATATATAATATTTATTAAATAAGAAACTAGTAGACGCCCGCAACTTTGTACTCACCAAAATACCCATCACGCATCAACTTCTGAATAACATTTTTTAAGGTGCAATGTCCTTACACATGTAGTATAGCTAGTCTGTATAGCCTAAGTCCTGGCAAAGCTCAAAACTTTACAGAAAAGGTTACATTCAAATCCGTTCAGTAGTAACGATGATGTGCTGTAAACATTCAATTTTCACTTGTGCTAATTCACATTTGACATATTAATTCAGACATAGTATCAAAATATACTCTGACAATTTTAATAACATTCGCAGCTATACGTTTTTAATTTCACAACTAAGTACAAACGATAAATGCTTTAAATAAAAAGTTGTGTGTCATAAATTTATTTTTGTTCTAAATTTAAAATATATTTAACTATCAAGCAAACCGGATTATAATAAAAAAAAATAAACTAATAAATGAATAATAAAAGGAAATCTTTTTGGAAATATAAAATTAAAAAAAAATAATTTCCATCTGAAACTTTTATCTACACTACAATTTTATGCATGGGATATTGAATCTGTAAATTGTCATGCACACGCAAATAAACAATACTGTAGAGATAAGTTGTATAGTACAATAACATATTATTGTCGTAATCTGTTTTGTCCTTACAATAATCTATAATAACTGTAGCGTGGAGATAAAATTTCTCTTATAAACTCCTTGTACTATAATCTCAGTACTGTAAGCTCACGTCCGATTCTAATTTAATATACGTACGTTTGTATCTATTCTATATTATCAAGGTATTTATATTGTAGCAGCTAACACTTTAATTTAGGTATGGGATGGAGATTTTCCTACATCAGCTTGTCGTGGCTCAGTGGCATAGTGTTTGACTGACGAGGTTGGCTGTAGGTTCAGGTTCCACCGCTAGGAATGGATATTTAAATTATTTCCATTTCATCGCTGCTGTGGGACGAAAGTGTGGCATTGAGTTCCGTCACTCAATACGCAATGTTTCAAATTCGGGCGAAAAGTGGAGAAGAGTGTTTTGATACTCCTAGTCCTCTCAGCCTATTTAGCTTTGCGGAAAAAGCGTGAAGTCTTACTCATAATAAAGTTATTTTAATATTAGTAATAATCTGTGTGTTTTGCAACTGCAGTTAAACGATCAGAAGTGTATTTCAATTATATTATCTAAATCGATATATGTCTAAATCGATTTTGCAATAAGTATATGAATCATTTACTACGTACGGTTACACCCTGTAAAAAATCCATCTAATCAGAAATAATAAGATAGTACAGAAGGAAATACAGTTAAAATACCGCCTACTACACTCAACTGTGAGTTTATTATCAACACTCAGTTCTCTGAAGTACCTGATGGAGAGTGGAGAAAATAATAATATATCACTCGGTCCCCTATAATACTGATAATAGTAATAAAATAAAATAGCTAATAATAATATGTTCACACCTTTTCCCGCATAGCAGGATAATCTAGTGTATCAAGACACTTTGTTTTCCATTTTCCGCCCGAATTCAAGACATTGCGTGTTCAATGGCGCAATTCAACGCCGCACTTCGGCTTGTAACAAAAAAGAGATAATAACCTAAACACACGACCTCGCAGCCTTATTCGTGAACGCACTTAAAAGTCACTAAACCTATAAGGGACTAAACACACAATCCCAATTATCTATTCAATAGGCCAATTCTAATTTGAAATACTTTGCATGCCTTTATGTATCTATATATAATGCATATTATAAATTAGCTATCTGATAGCAAGATGACGCCGTGGCGCTGTGGGGCAATGTCAGATTGTATACGCAATGGTTGTGGATTCGATCCCCACTGCAGGAAATGATTATATCGAAAATTATGAGAATTTAACCTTTATGGTCATTAGTTACCGCTATTTATCAATCTATATCTGTATTTAATTTTTCAGCTTTACTCTTTTTCCCGCATAGGTGGGTAGTTAGAGAGAACTTATTGTCAAGACACTCCGTTCTCCATTTCTAAAACCGAGACATTGTTTGTTGAGTGGCGGAACTCAACGCCGCGTTTTTTCGTAGATTCCAGAGCGGAAAAATGAAAGTAATTTAAATAAAATCATTCCTTCGAGTGCGAATCAAAATGACCAATGAATCGCGTTTACTACAGACAGACACTGTACTACTCCGCCACAATATAATATATAGAAAACGGAGTGTTTTAACACCATATTCTTTCCGACTACCCTAATATACACTATAGTGAAAATAAAACAATGAAGCAAAATATAACAAACTGCTATACCTACAAAGATCTAGAACAATTCAGGCTGTACCTAGATCGGCTATCTACTATCAAAGTGTTCCGTTTAACTTCTATTGTTCGGAGCCACGACTTAACTAATTACTTAGTGCTAACAACATGTACATGTTGACATTTCGCATGTACGAGTAGAATGCATGGTCGCGGTTTTGTAATTCCACTCGTATTCGTAGTTTCAATACTAATTAGATTTCTATTCAATTTGATCGTTTGTATTGTTTAACCAATTTGTATAGGAAATTTGAAAAGTAAATGTTAGTATGTAAGTGTTTATATATACATTATTTTCATTTACGCGTGAATGCGACGCGAATTTAGGTGGAAAATAAATAGAGAACGGATGTTCCATCTTTGTATTCTTATAGATATACACAGATTAACTAAAATAATAAAAAAACACAGTATTTGTAGCCGGTACTGCTTACAAGAGGATCGTATTCAAAAAGTTTTTAAGACGTTTGAAATTATGTTTAGGCAATTTAGATAATATTTAAATAAATTACATGTAGACCACACGGCTTTAGAAATAGTAAATTATAAACAAAAAAAAAACAATTTAAATTTGGACCAAGCATGCGTACGCGCATGATTTTGTTACGACAAGAGAATAGAAATTTCAAATTACAAGACGGTAAGAGCCCATTTCGGTCGGTCACGTAGTATACAGATTATTATAATGTGACCTTTTGTTATATATATATTATGTATACGGTATTTGAAGAACTAAATATATTATGAATTTTATTTACTGCTTTCGATTTAGTTAATGCTCTACAAAAGCTTAGGTATATTGGTAGATAAAATTTATGTTACCTTAAATTTTAATGTTATGTTGCGTGGTAGGTGGAAAAAACCAAGTCACTACGAGAACCAAGTCACTAAGTCACTACTTTCTAATTTTTTGTTAAATTAAAATTTCTTTAGCCGTGTTAAGCACTTTTTTGTGAACAAAATTGACCCGAATGTCTAATGTTGAATATAGTTTTATGTCACTACACATAATAATGTCATTTATGTGAAATATGTGACCTTTGAATGTGCAATATTCAGACACAAGTGTACTTGCGCCAAAAACGTAAATTTAAGGAGTATGCAGTTTTTTGAAAATATCGAAATCATTCGTCCATACAAATTAGTAAAAGTGTATTTTGTGTAATATTAAAATAACCGCTATTTACTAAAAGCATAATATGTATGTATACAACGGTATATACCAAAATAACATTTATTGCACTTTTTATCTGTCTGTCTATATGTGTGTTTGTTCCAGCTAATCTCTGGAACGGCTGGACCGATTTTTACGGGACTTTTACTGGCAGATATCTGACGCAATCAGTAGTAATATTAGCTACTTTTGTTTTAGAATTCCACAGATGAAGTCGCGGGATTAGATAGTTAGTCATATAAATTCAATCAATATCATCGTTAAGCTAGCAAAATAACAAAAGTTGTAAAACAACCAATACCGCCTTTAGAGAGCGTTAATTTGTTTCTGTCAACTCGACATTGCCGATATATGTAGAGGGCATACCAAATTAAATTGTTCTTGTAGCAATTATAGTAACATGAAAAGCTTAGAAAGTTGAATATAGATGTATGGGGAACGAGAATTGCGCTTGTTGTGCGTGTTTATCAAACATTGTCGAGTTTAAAAGTTTTTTTATACTTGATTTTTTTGAATTTGAAACGTTATTATTCTCAATTTCGTTATACTAAAGTGGTATAATATTGAATGGTGTAATACCCCTATAGTGTGAAGACATTGTGGCGCAGTGGACAGCGTCTGGCTGCAAACGCCATTGGTTGTGAATTCAATCTCCACTCACCGCTCATTTGACCGCTCTAATAACAACACTTGGCGTTTAATTATGCCACTCAACACGTGATGTTTCAAATTTGAGGGGAAATTTGAGAATGGAATGTCTTGACACTAATAATAATAATAATATCCTTTTTTGTACACCACAAGTTTACAGAGAAAAACTAAAAAAAAATGGCAAAAGTAAATAAAATGTACAGCAGCCTTCGCTATAAGCCATCTCTGCTAGGCAACCTGCTAGGTACGAGTAGTAAAATCGTTTAACAGTTTACTTGCTTTATACATATCATTATAACTTATAAATACATAAGTATATACATATATGGAAACATAAATTCTATATTGTAAATAAATACGTAAAATAAATATATGGAAACAATTAAAATATATATATACATAAAAAATATGTAGATAAGACCCTAGGTTATTTCTGACTACCCTACTACTTATATATATAATCATATATACTTATATACAGTACTGTGTATATAAAAATAAAATAAAATAAAAAATTAATAAATTACCGTCAAATCGCGATGCCATGTCAAACAATTTGGAGACCCCACACTCTCGTACACAAGCACCTTATCAAAGTTGTCGCTAAACCAGTTAAGTATACCATTGAATCACCCAATAATGTGCAATACACTGTGTCACAATGTCACCCAAATTCCCCTTCCCCTCACACGAAAAAGCCTGTAAAGCATTAATATATACAATTTAAAATCAACCTTGTAGCTTTATTTTAAAGTGTAATTTCGAAAAACACAGACGAATGCAGCAATTTCTGAAAAAAATCGACGTACATTTTTCTATTCTTTCACATGTTAAAGAAGATTGTACTCTATAATTATGAAAATAAGGTGTTTTTTGCTTTAGTAATTAATGATTTATCTCGAGCAACAAGGGGAAAAGGGCAAACACCGTCATGTTAAGTGAGCACATGAGAGGGAAACGAAAATATGTGGGAAAAGCGGATATAGACGTTTAAGGTTGGATTTTTCGCGTGATTTACTCGCGACAAATCTGAGGGCTTAACGGGACCGGAATTTGTAGAGCTTTCATGCTATATATATTTTCACTTTAATACTCTGTTTTAATATGTAATTGAAGGGGTGTGGAAGGCCATGATATGCTGGTCATCCAATATTCACTAATATGCTGTTGACAGGAGGCCACGTTATTGCCGCTTTACGGCTAAGGGGATAACTTATTTTTTTTCTATTTGATATAATTTGTCGATACTAGGTTTGTTGGGTTGGTGACTTTTAACCTCACTTGTTACTATATATCACGATGAAAATTTATCAAAATATTTTAAATATTATAAATACAAATAATTTAAATTTTTACGTTCAATAGACATTTAATAAAATGTAATTTAGAGGCCACGGGTTCTAAGCGCGTTTTGTATACGGAATATATGGCGATATAATCAATATTGTCTTTTAATATTTTTGTACAGTAGTTGTACAGTAGTTGAATTTTGTAGTAAAGTTGAACGCATTGCTTAGCGGTCAGAGCGCTGGAACGGTTTTCAAGAAGTGCAGGTTTGAGGATCCGGAGGTTCAATCTTTTATAAGTTTTCTTTCTTCATCTTATCTTATATTGTCTTACCTAACCTTTTTTTTATTTATATTATTAAGACGAATAATATTGATTAAGAGGAATAATTACACTCGTTTCAGGATATGATAGAACCTAGCGCCAAGACAATCATTCTTCAGTTTCCGCCTGAATTTGAGAAGTTAGCAGTTGAGTGGCGGAACTCAAACCGCACTTTGTCTTGCCAGAAAGGTAGAATTACAATAATTTAAATACGAATATACTCATAGTCATTTCAGTAAGACACTGCGCCACAAAGTGATCTACTAAATTTAATTATAAGTCTTCCTATTTTATTGAAATATATTCTAAATTAAAACTTACATTTCAAATGATTGCAAAGTAAATTTTAAATGCTAAGGCTATAAATGGTACAACTTTCCCATATCAATTTCATCAAAGGGAACCTAATAGATAACTAATAATGGTTATAAAATCAATCACATGTGGCCTACAGCGTATATAGGAGTAAGTAAATGATGATACAGCCTCACAAGCAGTCAGAGGTAATAATTATCCGCTTATGATATACAGAAGTGGATGCCGACCTCGGGGTCTATATTTGTTAACGTGGGGTACAAATTACGCCGTCGTAGCGGAATTGGAACTAACTAAACAAATTCTTCTATAGAAATTGGTTTTGGGTTAGAAAACTCTCTTTCCATTAAGAAAATAGATTATGTGTGTATGAATGTAACAGGAATTGTAGGCTGAAATTACGTTTGAATGCACATTTTGGGCAATTGAAGCCAAAAAACTCATTTTTTTTCGGTAAGTTTACAAACTTCCCTCCTTCCGATTGTAAAACGTCTAATTCCAAAAATAAAAAAAAAATACTTCAATTGAAATTTATAAGCACATACATTTATTATGATATTATAATAGAAAGTATATGGATTACAAGTTTCGACCGTTTTATATTTCTCTTCAAAAAATTTAGAGACACAAAAGTTAAATACTTTTGAGTCTCTAAATTTTTTTGTGGATTCACCATAAATGTAAAAATAAATTATGTACGTTTAAATATATTTCTTTAAAATCTTTAAACTTTGTAAAGGTTTTTGTAGAGTGTAGAATAAAATTAATATAAATAAAAATTACCGAATATCAAACACGCTGTATTTTGTAACTTTAACCTGCGCAAGCGCAACTGCAGCCGTGCACTGTGCTCTATAATGGCTCTAAGACTTAATGGCTTTACGTTGTCAACCACTATGCTAATAAAATTAACTAGATTATGAGCTTTGAAATAATAATAATTTTTTAACACGACAAATGTCACATTATTCCCTGGACTCCTGCACACTATTGGAAGTTAAATTTTCTTACACAATTGGAATATTTATTTAATTTTTACGTATGTATTTCATTCAAGTTTATTTGTGTGCCCCTATTGAACAAATAAAATTCATTAATAAGGTAAATTACAAGACTAACTTGTAGTTAGAGATAACATATTAAAAAATAATTATTGATTATTTAACAAAAAAATACCCTATGAATATTTATCTTATATCACTCACTGAATTGAATTTAAATTGACTGATATGAATTTTAAGACTAATTGTGTGTGTTAAATTCGAAACTAGCATGTTGAGTAGAAGTTAAAATAAATTAAATATAAATATTTACTTAGTGGGAATCAAACCCACAACTATCTGTCCCACTGCGCCACGACGGCCTCGTGTAACTTAATTAATATATTAAATTACAATGTCTTAGTTGTACAGAAAATAATTTAGTTGTCTATATAAAAGGCATCCGATATTTTTAATTTATATACCTATGAGTTATAAATCATTTTTCAACCAGCTGCTGTATGTATTTCTTAGTTGAAGTCATATTTCATCAAAATTGGTTCTCACGACCAAATTGACTTATGGTTATAAATGCAAATTAAAGGCTAGTTTAGTCTAGATATTCTCACTAATGAAGCCACCGAGGTAAACAGCTACATGATATATGGTCCGAGTGATAAAACTTTTAACTGCTATGGAATTTTAAGATATATATTATATTATATAAGTATAATTATAATTGTTTTTTAATTTAATTTAAATTTAAATTTTTTTATAATATAAACTTTAAGCTAGAAGGAAATAAATCAATTGAAAGGTTGTATATTAAAGGTTATATTTTATATACCATACCATAATAGTATATCGCTTTGTAAAAATATTGTTCTTTGTATTTGGTATCAATGTGAAGCAGTATACGACAGTACAGCGTCTGACTACAAAACATCACGGTTACGGGTTCGATGCCTAATCGGAGGGATGATTTTTTTAAAATTTTGTTCTTATAAGCTACTGCATAGTGTTGCTTTGCACCATTCAATTCAGCCAACCTGCTATACGGGAAATACGTGAAGCTAATTTTTTTGTTTATTTATATACAAAAATTGTGTTAAATGATAAAATTGTAACTTTTGTATTTGAAAAGAGTAGTTGAGTTTCTCGCCGGCTCGTCTCAGCAGAACTGCCTTCCGAGCTTGGTAGCTTTATGTTCCTTCGACGATTCGAAAGTGCTTGCAAAAGACTATTTGAATAAAGGATATTATGAATTTGAATTTAAGGACCTAAATTGGTAAACGATTTTATTAAAAAGGATGTGAGCTAAAATATACTTTTATAAAAATTCACTCAAATGAATTAAGAAATTTGTATTTTGTTTTTGATTTGATGAATGAATTTATCAGTAAACATAAAATATATATTAGTATTATCTATATCATTTATTACCCAACGAAGCACAACAAAAGTTTATTTTTAAATTAAATAATATATTATTTTACTAGCGCCCGCTCACTGCTTCGCCTGCGTAAACTACATGACTATTTCGTGTTTTCGCCCGACCGCACTTACTTAAATCACAAACTTTGCTAAAGCTAAAAATTTAAATGGCTGTAACTTTTTTGTTTATGGACCGATTGAAATGAAATAAACACTAAATGTTAGTGGAAGTTTTACAATACAATGATTGATCCATAACTGAGATTAAACAAACAGAGAAACAGAAAAGAAAAATAATTATTTTGGGTTCTATTATAAATGTGCCTAATAATATTTTTTCTATATTTGTTCCATTTACAGACAGCGATCAGTTACGTTTTTATTATATGTATAGATAGAGGGTCTTGTATGATATCGTGTGGTATAAACAAATAATAACGTAATAGTAAATATACATCGGTTTGCACTCTTTACATAGGAAACAAATAATTCTAATAAGTACTCAGAAGCTGACCAGCGGTCACGAGTTTAGTTTTAATATATTATCTACCATAAACTTCCTGCAACGTTAGCGTGGTTTAGTGGCAAAACTCATGGCACACGGCCCACAATGGCTGTGGGTTCGATCATCACTGACTAAACGAATATATTTAAATTATTCTTATTTCCTCGGAATGAGAGACAAAGCGCAGCGTTGGGTTCCGCTATCCAGTTTAACATTTTTTAAAGTGTTTTAATCACACATTACATAAAATTTGAACGCAACGGAATTTGAAGCCGCGCCTCTTGAAAATCGTCCAAGCGCTCTCAGAGCGCTTGGACGCTTATTACAATTTATTAATAGCTAACAACAAAAATAATGTTTTCCGCTACCCACCATTATAAAGCGCATATTATGAAATGAAACTATTTTCATTGGTATTTAAAAATACATTTCGAACACTTTACAGTGCTCCGTGGTCACAGGTAGACTAAGGTGGCATTCGTCTGTCAGTTGATACAATTATTATATCAAACTACCGCCAACAATTTCTTAGTTGCCTCGCGTACCGTCCTGGATATGTGTAAAAATGTCGAAAAATTTCATAATCTAGTTTCTAGCGTAAATACCTATATACTTAAGAATTAACAAAGATACCCTGATAAAGTGAACGTGTCTGCATTCGTCGCAATCGTTGCAGCGATCGAACGCGTTCCGCAACAATGAGATCTTGTCATACAAGTGTATGAGAGAACTATTCTATGTTAGTCATTTATGGCGTTAAGACCATTATTCTAGATTAATTTCATTTCTGATGTAAAAAGTGGATTAATTTTATTCTAGATTAATTTTGAGATTGATTTTGGCACTGAACAGTTTCAATTCACTAAATCTCAATATTTTTTATTTTCAAAAGCAGCCTATGGTGTTTGCTATCTGTGGACTCAATATATACTCGTAATAACTACAGTTATAATTCAATTTATAGTCAATATACCATAATAAAAGGTCTTAATGTTTTGTTTAATTAGCCTTTTTTTGTATTATTTTGATTACGTATATTATAAAAGAAAGACATATTTAGAAAACGTATAAAAATTTGAACGCAGCGGGATTTGAACGATATATGAACGGTTTTCAAAAGCGCGGATTCTTTTTTAATTTCCAAAATGTGAGAATAACACTTTAAAAAAATGTTAAAAATACGTATATTATCTTTTATTTACGAGGAGTGGAACCTGAAGTGGAGCTATCACGCTACGGTCCCTGCATACTTCTTTCGCTTCCTCCACAGTCATCAACCTCTTCATACACGCCATCCGGGGGGTGCTCCTGATTTTTAAATTATCTACCTCCAGTATCATCAACAATGAATATATTGAGCTGTAAGAGAAGAAGCTACCTCTCTTTCATCACATATCCTTTTTTTATTCTTCATTATTACTATATCAAAAAAAAATTTCAAATACAAATGTGAGTAGCGATTGAACCTACAATTATCACATACAACTATTTCCCAACTGCTCCACGAACGATATGTTTCATCTAATTTCGTATACAAATATTTTATCGAGCACTTTCACAATAAGCACTGTACTGCACTTTCCACATTGTCCTATAAGCTTGTGCATTGAGACTATCTCTAATTGCCATCTGCTGTCATTTTACGGTTACGCATTAGTATTATTACGGACCACTATCGAGTGATCTCCTAATGTAATATAGTATAGAACTACTAGTGATGTAGTATAGAATTGTTTTGTATATTTACACCTAGTGTCTCTTGCCATTTACGGTTATGTGTACCGTGGAAACTTATCGGCTGCTTGCGATGTTTGTAGGTTTATACTCATTATTTTCTTTTACTGCTTTTATTAATTTGCGCATAACATCTATATCCATTTTTTCTTGTTCTCCTCGTTCTGTTTCCAATAATTTGTCTGTTTGTTGCTTATCACACCTAATTAGATTATTCATAACAATCATTCACAAAGTCATATGTCTGTCGATCAGGAATGATATGATGAAATATTATATAGATAAAAGAAACTAATTGTACTAGAGCCGTCAAAAATGTCTAGTCTAGATAAAATTTGGAATTCTTTTAGGTTCAGAGCCCAAATATTTAATTGGCAGTATCGATATTTTTTCTGTATACAGCAATATGCGAAAGGTAAAACGATACACATACCAAAATATATTGTGCATAGACAAAATTTAAGCCTAATTTATAGATATATGATAGTATATAATAAAAAAGTAAAAAAGTTGTGTCCGTAAATTTAACATATTTACGAAAAAATAATTTGGGGTGATGAAAATACAGTAATAGAAAATGAATATAATTAAAGATGTATGAGGAAACGGTAGGAGCAGTAGGAAGAGGCCTTAGTTTCAGCTGAGTTTGTATTCAATACAATAAATAGTCTCGATATAACTTGAAACGGAAAACAGAGGTAATTTTTATTAGCCGAGAGAAAAAGGTTAAGCTGACAAAAAATATCAAGTCAAGAATATCAGTCAGTCAAGAAACTACCACTTTAAAGTAAGTTATTATAATTATGAGTCTAAGATTTAATGTCTAAATGGGGTATGGCAGTGATATACCATGAAGTCCACGTAAACAGAGATGCGGGCATCAACATAGTGTTCAATAAACTTATATGTTGCCAGTCTTATTATATATATTTTTTAATTTTTCTTAAAAACATTTTTTTTTTATTTGCACTAACCCATATCAGTTAAGACCATGCTCTCACCAAGGGTTGTCTGACAGAGGTTGCTACCAGCAATAAGACCGACTTCGCACACTGTAATACTCATAAAATCTTGTGTACTGTTCCTTGTATTGGCTTTGTGTCGAATAAAGTATTTCTATCTAAATGATACGTCATATTTTTTCACAGAAGTCAATTCTATTAGCCCACTCTAATAGTTGATTTTAATAATAAAGAAAATTAAGTTAAAATATAAAGTAATACTCATAAGTACAGTGAGACAAAAAAATATACCTTTTACAACAGCAGTACAGTACAGTAGGTACTAGCAGCTACACGACTCAATTTTACAGCATAGAACTAAAAGGAAAAATATATTTTACAATTTACTGTGATACACAGGAGCGAAACCACAGGCGGTCGCTAGTATCTGAGATAAAGATGCAGTACACACTCACTGATGTTTATAACTACAAGAGCCTTGTATTTCATAGTATTTACACTTGGATTCAAAAGAAAAATGCTAAAAACTCCCTTATAGCTTTAGAAATAAGGAATTTAGTATTTTTGTTAATACAATTTGTAACTTTGTTAAGTAGAACGTGAAACTTATGTGAAATACGCTCGAAAAGTTTTATGGGGCTTAAAGTATCAGTTAAGAAAGTGTAAAGGGAATTTTTTATGCAGGCACTGCTCGTTTAGTGATTTTATTTACGTCATATTTCATAAATTTTGTTTTATTGATATTTTTATAAATCGCTGTGTTAGAGTTAAGTTATAGTAAATTTTAAGTTATGGGCTTAAAGTTTATTCGATATCGGTTCAAATTGAGCGGTTAGTGCACGATATAAATTTTTTGATTGATTGATTGATTGATTTTGACCCTTGTTCCCACATAGCAGGATAGTCAGAGAGAACCTCTTGTCACTTTCGTGTTGAATGGCGGAACCAGACCAGACCAGAGCGGTGAAATAATATTAATTAAAATTCATTTTGGAGTTAAAATCAAACCTACGAGCATTGCGTATACAGTTAGATGCGTCCCACACGGCACCAGGATGATCTATTATTTTTGAATAGAGATTCTAATATTAAAAAAAAACTTTATTTCACATTATTTGTTAATTACTGTTTAGATATACATTCTTTTTACATATATTCTTTTTATGAAAACGCATATACAAAATCATGACATTCAGGCCACAATTTTTTTAAATATGGTTGAAAAGAAAATTTTTGAAAACCAAGTTTGAGCTAACATTATACATTACATACATTTTCTTATATAAAATTTAAAATGAGTTTATTAATTCTGAATAATAATATAATTTCGAGACGGTACCAGTCGGCCTAGGCCATGCGTCATCGAGCCTAGCTGCTTCCAAGGTGCGCCACGTGGCCAAATACTGGTCAAGCATCATTTGAGAAACATTTTTCGCAAACGTTCAAAATTTAACGCAGCGGGATTCGAACCCTCACCTCTTGAAAACCATCCAATTCCAAATCCAACCGTGAACGCATGGCTTAGCGGTCAGAGCGCTTGGACGGTTCCCAAGAAGCGAGACTTCGAATCCCGCTCGTTCAATCATTTATACGTTTTATAGAATTTTGATATCTTAAATGTGTTAATTAAGAACAGTTTACAGATTTAAAAAACCATGTGAGAATTTAATTAAATTGACACAAACTAGAAAAAGAACTGTGATTTTCTAAATAATAGGCTGTGCGTTATCTGTATATATATATAAACTTTTAACACTACAATGTTTCTTAGCTTCAAGACTTTTCCCGCATAACAGGGTAGTCATAGAGAACCTAATGGCAAGACACACGATTTTCCACATTCCTCCGGAAATCAAGATTATGTTATAATTAATATATCGAAATACTATTGCATGTCCCTCGTGCAATTTCAAGTGCTTTAAATTCCCATGTATATGTATGAAAATAAATAAATAATATGAGGTAAGAAAATTATAAATAATGGTGGAGCATTCTGTTCGGACGTTTAAAAGCTCATGTAAAAGCAAATATTCCATCTCGGACATTCCCACAAGTACGCTCATTTAGGTACTACGTACGGACACGCGTGCACATTCACCAAAACAGAGCTCAATATCTATTAGAATGTATATTAATTATTATTTTTTTATTTTTTTTTTATTTTTAATTCTGTTACCGAAACATACATAAACTTTACCCATATAATAAGACAAATTACATAATGTGTAAATTAATAAAGTTTTCACTAAAAGTACTCATGTAAGGAGAGTTTTATAAAATTGACGTCGATGTGTCTGTGTTTCTGTCTGTGGCTCTCAAATGGATGGACCAATTTCGATGCGGTTTCTTTTATAAGAAAGCAAGTTTGCTTGTGGTCAAACTACTTAACAGTATTTATTGCGTAGAAGGTTTTTGTATTTTTTTTATTTATTGTGGCTTGTTTCAAATATTGCTGTAGAGATCATTTTAATATATATATATATATTTAATCCAAGGGCAGTAGTGTTCCGATCAAACACACATGCTTTATATATATGTTATATTAATGAATTAATAAAGGAATAACTAATCTATACAATAGTTCTACCTACGTTCAAATTATATACACACGTTAAAACAATACAGTATTGCGATATATCTCTTACGTTTTTATGGTGTACTCATTTAAGAACGAATTTCTTATACGAGGAAGAGATTTTGCGGTCAATGTGCGAAACTAATATTACTTTTTTTAATTGCCCTCTTGTCAACCCAAGCCAAGTATATAAGAAATGAATGCTATACGAATCGCCTACAATGAAGGTTGCTCCAACTGGGGAACACAAATTTAGCAAATAACTGTATAATAACAAAATTATTAATACAAAAATGAGCTGTTTTTACCCAAAAATTACATAAAATGAATTGCTTCTGGTATATCGTGAGATTGCGAACCCAACGACGGCCTACAATAGTTCCCTCTTCACCGGCGGCGCACGACCGCGCGCACGATTCAGATTAATCTATCGAAAATCGTTTTACAACATATTATTTATAGAGCGCATGCGCCGACTATGATCATCAGTCCGTGTGCTAGTGATGGGTATTCCGAATGCGAATTATCGATTAGACTTTATCGATTCAAGTATGTTGATGTTATGTGGCTGATTAGAGATGTTCGGATGATGTAGCGTTTGGTATGCGATTTTGAAATATAGTAGTCGATGCTAAGGAGAGCTTAAAAAGAGTGAACAAAAACTAGTTACCCATTGTAATTATTACCCCTGGAATTATTTAATTTAAATAGCTGATTCTCATATGGCAGAATATTTAAAGAGAGAGAGAGAACTTAGTGTCAAGTTTCTCTGTTCTTCACTTTCTGCGTGAAATCGACACACACATGGAATTTATATTATAATAACTAAAGTATTGTACAATTTTTAACTATAAAACCCTCAATCATAATACATAAATTAAAGGCAAATCTCTCATAACTGTTCATAACCAAAAATCACAAACTGTTTACAACCAAAATCAAAATAACCATAATATTTGACTCGTAAAAGTTGCGTCGTAAAACAAAAAGCGAAACTTAACAGTTAACCTCTAGTAATACTTCCTAGGTGGGGGACGAGCAATCGCGCTGCCTATTTCAAAGACATTGAATATTTAAGACGGCTAATTGAAATGAGGAGACACTTTGGAGTGTCGCCAGGATAATTATCTAGCTTTCAGATGAGATTTAACGTACCACGGTTAAATGGTTGGAGTTTTTAATTATTTTTAGGGTCTACGGAAACTTAGTTGGCTCGCAGGCCGTCTCAATTAGGACGGAACGAGCCACTTGATAATGTGGTAGACTTAAATACATTCGGATGCTCTTTCCTTCATAATATTAAATGCTGATGTACTAATAATTTTTTTATGGATTTCAAGTTGAAAATCATAGTAAAAAGAAAAGTTTTATCGTGGGAAATAATATTGTTTGTAAAAAAATCGTTAGCAAGTCATTTGTTGTATTAAATTTCCTTTATTAACTAGAATTAAGAAAAATATAACAAAGTTATTTTTATACAGTTTTGAAATGGTCTGCATACTTCCTTTTTTTAAATGTTACATTTGTGGGTATTTTGAGGAATTCAGTCACAAAGTATAAGGTCCCAGCAAGGCTAATATTAATTCTTAAAAAAAATATATCATTTCTAATTAAACAATAATTAATGTCTTTAAAGAGTTAGTATTATAAAAACTTACAAGACCAACTAGAAGGTTTACTAAATATTTCTTTAAACATTTTTTTAAAGTGTTATTCGCACACTTAGGAAATTACAAAGACATATTTAGAAAACGTATAAAACTTTGAATTCAAGTACTTAAATAGTTTTCCAGAGGCACGGGTTCAAATCCCGCTGCGTTAAAATTTTATACGTTTTTTAAACATGTCTTTTTATGGTTACTAAAGATATATAGAAATCGAATATATATATCACTCAAAACAATGTTTAAAATTCCAATAAACACACGTAAAATTAAGTGAAAATTTAAGAAAAATCAACTTCTATTTTACCATATATGGTAAATATCGATACAATAAAATCTCGTCTCTCAAGGCAGTGATGTCGAAGGTTGTACGGGCAATTCCACTCGGGCCCTTCCGCTAACGGACCGACCTAATGGACGAGGCTTTGTGTGTTCCTACACTTGATTGTTACAAATGTAATTGACTTGACTATTGACTGTCTCCTGATTTTTAGACATGCATTGATTTAAAACTTTCTTTTATATCTAAGCCTTTAACTTATATATAGGCCTTTAGATAATATAGACTTAATACACTCCGTTCTCCGTTTTCAGAATAATATAGAGGAATACATATTGTTTATTTGAACCGAACGCTACGTTTAGTTTCACATAATATGTTTTAAAATATAATTATATTAATATTTTTATAAATATACAAACAGACAAGCCCTTTGCTACAATATCATCACACTTTTAAGTGCTTAACAAATTGTAAAGTTTAAATTTAAGATTTTGTTTGCATGTATATATGTAAAAATCCACTTACACTAAGTTAGTGTAAAAAATAAACTCCCCGACAAGTATACTCATAAAATACGAATACATCTAAAAGAGCTAATATAAAAATACTCCCACACGCAGGAAATGAACCGGCGACCATCACGAATCAACAGAAGGTACCATACTTCTCTATAGAGGCAGCGTATATCACATCAACTGATCTAGTTATTAAATAAAATCGAATGCAACATTGAAATTTCGATACAAAACTCGTAAAACGTATCAATATCTATTTCAAAGGTGTTTATTTTGTTGTAACATATACAGCTCTTAAACTACCGTTACGGCGTTCTAGTTCACGTCCGTTCTAACATTCAAACATACAAATCGAGTGTTAAGGCATAATTGTTAATTTCAAGCAAAATGCTCGCAATAGCTTACGCGTTGCACTAACTAACGATCCCATTGCTGGATGCCTATCGGGTTTCTAGTAACCTGGGTGGCTGCTTAAGTGCGGTTGACCGTGGATTTAACTATGGTTTCGATATATTTTTTTAATAATACTGGTATGTGGAAAGCTATAACTAAGCTTTTCAGCAATGTTTTAAAACACACACACACACTTTATATTTGTTGATTCACTGTTAGAAATAATAATACATTGTTACAATAGTTTACACAAATATCCTAGATTCCCTATTAGGAAGACCCAGCGACTCAATTTGTTAAGGAACTTGGTGAATATATATTTCTTTTAAAACAAAATCATAAATTTTTAAAATATAATAAATACAAACAAACATACAGAAAACATACGGAAAACAAAGAACGAAGTGTCTGGTTACATTAGGTTTTCTCTTACTAACACGCTATGCGGGAAAAAGCGTGAAACTAATATTATTTGAAAGGGGGCAATTCAAATTAGTCACACTCGTATATATACATGCTGTTATTTTATCAAAGTCACTGATCTTAAGCGGTTTAAAGACTGTAGTGTAGACTAAAGATTAGACTATGGTTTTAAAAATCATGAGTTCGATTTTCGATTAAGTCTTTTTTTTCAATAATTGTTCCTTATAAGTTTCACTTTTCAAATTAAGTAAACTAAGATTGTATATTGTATTGTATTTTTTTGTATTTTGAGTACATGTAAAATATGATAATTGCCTTAAAATATTATATCATAATTGAGTTTACTTTACATTCAAATAAAACAAACATAAATGAAACCCTTCATACTATAATAAACTTTATTAAATTAGATACGTATATATGTATTGTTTTTAAGAGGCCATTGTGGCGCAGTGGGACTGCGTCTAACTGTAAAATCGATTGGTCGTGGGCTCGACTTTCCCACGGAGAAGTGACTATATTTAATCTCTTGATTTCAGGTTATCTTCGCCTACACAGCTTTTCATAAAAAACTGTGAAGCTAAAATAAAAAAAGAAAGTGTTCAAGAATATGTTATTAGTTATTAAAAGTGTAATAGTAGCTCTTCTATAATCATTTTTTTTATAAACATAAAAAACAAATATTGAATGTGAAACTCATGTCAAAATATTCATTACAGAGTATTACCGGCCCGTCCACGTATACGAACAATGCATGCGCGCACGCACGCCGCGACGCGCTCTCGGATCGATGAATCGTATCAATCTTCCCAGTCGTGATCGAAATTACGTTATTTTATTACGAAAGTAACGTTTACGTAAACTGGCCTTTTATTGTTTTAGTTTTGTGTCGCAAAATAAGTACGGTTTTAATCGCATTTGGGTGTGTTGCGTAGTTTATTTCAACAGTGTTTTTTGCCACTTTTGTTTTTTAAAATCGTTCTAGTATTCGTAATAATATGGTAGTGGTATTAAAGTAACCTTTAATACCAGTACCTACAAAATAATTACATATAATATAATTAATTAGTGTTAATACCTACATTACAATAGCTTGTAACGCAGTGGCATAGCAACTAAGCGCAATTGGTTGTGGGTTAGATTTCCACTCGGGGGAATTGTTTAATTTAAAATATTTTCATTTTTCTGCTCTAGTACCTAAGACAAAACGCGGCATCGAATTCCGCCACTCAACACACAATGTCTGACAAATTTAAAATTTTTTTTTATTTCGCTTTTTTTATTTAATGGTGTATCCATTATGTTTTTCTAAATATCTAGCATAATTATTTTACTATTTGAGTATAAATGGTTAAACCTTTATTTTATAAATGGTTGTAAAATATCACAACTATGGATAATATTTCACACAATCTTCCACTGTAATAGATTTATACTTGCAGTTCTTATTTGGATCAAACGAAAAAGAAAGGAAGCAAATCATTAGAAATTCTCATTTGAAATTTGAACTTGTCCAATGAAGTATTGTAACAGTTGCACTTTACTACCAAATTTTTAACAGATTCACACTTTTTTCCGCATAGCTCAGAAATAACCTAGTGTCAAGACACTACGTTCTCCACTTGTCGCCTGAATCCTAGACATTGCATGTTGAGTCGCTAACCTCAGCACTACGCTTTCTCTTGTTTACCAGAGCGAAGAAACGATAACATATAAATTATGATAATTATAAAACGTTTAAAACCTTGAATGCAGTTGGAATTCGATCTCGCGCCTCTTGGAAACCGTCGAAGCTCGAATAAGCTGCTGCTGCTGCGTTCAAGTTTTTATACATTTTGTAAAAATGATTTTAAATTTTCTATGTGGGTGAATAACATTTTAAAATTGTTAAAAAATCATTATGATCATTCCACCCAGTAGGAATCGAACCCACAACCAATCCCCATTACAATCAGACCTCACCCCACTGCACCTCATTAATCAAACTTATCAAATTTATTCCTAATCTCTTAATATAATAAATAACAAATCAATGTACAATTTAATAAAACTAAACAATTATATATTATATTAATACACAAAGAAAAGAGAACTATATCCATTAAATCTGGATAGGAAGCTGATGCAAATGACATGCCAAGCGTGAACCGGTACTAAGCGGGAGCTAATCGAGTAATTGACTTCCCACGAGCCCAAACAGTTTTTGCCGGCGGGCCGCGTGCCTGTGCCTACTGCACTGTGAAATGTATACATGTAACATCAATCGATAGGATTTGTTAAGTTATATTTGTTTTTGTTTTACTTATTTCCAATTCTATGGAAACCAAATAGTTTGATGATGCATTTAATACATATAAAGGCATATAGAGGCTATCGTAGCACAGTGGATCACTCGTCTGACTGCAAATGCGATTGGTTGTGGGTTCGATTGCCAATTGTGAAAGACAACTTAAAAAATATTAAATAGTTTTTCATTTCTCCGCTTATTTATGAGAAAGCGCGTCGAAAATGTCAGGCAACTGGAGAACGGAGTGTCTGATACTAGGTTAAAAAAAAAAGTGTAAAGCCACCGATATTTTGACTCAGAGAGGAAATTCTAATAAAAAACACATACCTATTAAATATTTTTAAAAATGAAATTTTAAACGTTTAATTATTGTAGTGAGTTAAGCTTATCTTAGCTGCTTTACTGCATCCATATAAGTTAATGTGAAGTAACTTATTGTCAGTTTTCTAAAATTTGTTTAAATATATATGGAGATTTTTTATATTTTATTTTTTATATAGTCGCAGATTTTGGCAAAATTTTCAATCTTTATAATATTTTAGTAGAATAGTACTCCTAGCCTTTTCAAATGTGAACTTCTGTATTACATGAACATTTTGACGCATATAACTCAAGTCTAGTTTAACTCCACTTATGATATGGCTATATATTTATATCAAGTTAGCTGGTTCCAAATGTATCGAAATAAGTGTAACTTTTATACACAAGCTGCTGAAATTTTTGGTTATGAAACTATTTTACAAAAAATTATTGAAAGAAACATCGATTATATGAAACTATATATTATCTTAAATAAATGTTATATTAAAAACGGCAGATATATCAATATTTATAGTATCTAATATTAACTCTCTTTTTTAGAGTAAATGGCAGGTACGTGTTATGCTAAAAAATCAATGCATAATGTTGTATAAAATGCGTATATAACATGTAACATATCTCAACACGTAAAATGGAGATTAAAGTGTCTTGACACTATGTTCTCGTTGCCTAGTGGCATCCTTATGAGGGGAAAAAACATAAATCGGAAAAAAGTACCGTACTGTAGCTGTATATAGTGTAAATTGTGATTAAAGAAATATTTTTCTCATTCGAATCCAAATGAAATAAAGGAAAAAGTACCAGCCTATGCGAAGCAAAACCTCGTTAATCACACAACATCTGGGAGCCTCAAGCGCTCCAATATCTCTTACGAACGTAGTGTAGCGACCAGCTTGTCCACTGCATCTCGAGGACGAATGTATACACACCTTTAAATTGACCTCACTTAAATATAAAACTTGTACCAATCAAATAGAACCCAATATACCTTACAACAAACTTGAACATAAAACGTTTTTAGAATTGACTCAGTAGAAAATGAATGCACGTAGCGTCAGACGGTCGAGAAAGGCGAGCACGTATTTGACGCGGTTCCATAGAAAAAATCTTATTTCATTCATAAAATGAGTCGCATTGAGACCAGGTGACTTTTTGGCCTTTTTCTTTCTTATTCATCGGTAGCCGTTGATCGACGTGAAATGATGTCAAGACTGGTTTTTTGTCATTTTAACACACTGTTTACACTCGACTGGGTCCGTCACGCCACGTTACAGTATATAGTTGGTTTCTCAAACGTCCACATACCTTTGACAGATGGATAGATAAAAAACTAGTGTCAAGACTCTCCTTTTTCTTTTCGCCTTTTGTAAAATATAGAGCATCAAATCTAAAGCATCTTCAGTATTGAATGGACTGCTACAACAGTTAATTTCATATAATATCAGTATAACGATTGACAGCGCGTTTTGCTTGCATTTAGTAGAAAAATGGATCGTATAATAATATGTTTATATATATTAAAATAAATATGAAAAGTTACCATATCGAGCACACGGTCGATATTCAATGAACAAGAATAATAAGATTTAATTATAAAATAAATAGTTTTAATTACTACATAAAGGAACAAGCCTAATATTAAAAAAGACATATTTAGAAAACGTATAAAAATTTGAACGCAGCGGGAATTAAACTTGAAAACCGTCCAACCGTTCAAAGGGAATAACACTTTAAAAAAAATATGTTAAAAAGCCTAATATTATTTTTGCATTTTTAAGCAAATTAAAAACTACAAGCAGTGGGTCAAAACTAGAGAGAGAGAGAGAGAGAGAGAGAATAAATACGGGTGAAACTAATAACAGCGTGTTGAAAATTAAAACGTTATTAAAACCAAAATATATTCAATAGACTATCGTGGTCATTCCATTTAACCAAACATTATATTAAAAATGGTTACTATAAAAATCAGCTTGTGCCAACGAGAACTTCAAAGAAATCCTTAATTCCAGGTATTAACTAGAGCGCTATATAAGTTTAACTATATATTAATTTTAATAAAATTTAATTAGCAATCGTGCGTGGCGCAGTGTGGCAGCGTTTGACTGTAAACGCGATTGGCTGTCGGCTCGATTCTCGGGGAATGATTAAATTACAAATATTTTCTTTCATTAATCCGCTCTGGTACATAAGACAAAGCGCGGCGTTGAGTTCTGCTACCTCAATACGCAATTTATTTCGGGCAGAAATTGTCTTGACACGCGGGTAGAAGCGTGAAGCTATAAAAAAAAGTATAATCAAAACCTATTATTATGAGTAGATTCAGTATATTTTTTTTCAAATTGACCAATCTTGAACTAATTAACTTTGTGAGTGACCAGTAATTGGGAATTACGTGAGTGCGATGGCTAACCGTATCTTATGCAACAATAGAAAGCTTTAACTCGATTCAGTAAAAACAAACGATATTTTATTAGTTTTTAAGATTTTGCGTAAACCAGGTATAATATATATTTTTTTATAATATTACTTAACGCAATGTTATTTTATAGTTTCGTTATAAATTTTATTTTTTTTAAATATTAGGATTAATATTGGAATAGTTCGTTCAAATCGTCATAAAAATATTGTTGCTTGTGTTATTTTTAGTATCAAGCACAGTATACAATAAATTCTAAATCTTATTATGAAATGAAACTATTTTTAACCGGATTATTCGCGTATATTATTGGTACTAGAAAATACATTTTACATATCTTAAATTTTATGAATGTTCTCGCAATTTTAATGATCTTCGAACGATCATTTTTTAACATTAATTAAGGTGTTAATCGCACACTTAGGAAATTGAAAAAGACATATTTAGAAAACGTATAAAAAATTTAACTCAGCGGGATTTGAACCCGTGCCTCTTGAAAACCGTTCAAGCGCTCTCACCACTAGCATGGCTTAGTTCCAACACGTTGAACGGTTTTCAAAAGGCGCGGGTTCAAATCCCGCTGCGTTCAAAATTGCTATACGTTTTCTAAATATGTCTTCTTAGAACGATTGTAATTACGTGAAGATAACCTAATATTAACGTGATATTCAGTAACTAAGTAGTAGCGTACACATTACATATACCTGTATATTTAATTTGAAATTGTATATATAAAAATGTATACGTAAAATACTAGCGACCTGCTCGCGGCTTTGCCTGCCTGAACTATAGCTGTTTCGTATTTTCTTCTGCCTTTACGAACTATAAGAGTGATTTTGTGAAAATGAATGTCTATCAATTTCATAATAAAAGTAAATAAAAGTCTGTATATATCACACAGCTGCTTATGCACATTCTGTGTGTAATGGTCATACGCGGGTGTAATACTAGCAGGTACATACTTTTTCTTTTAAGTCAAATATTTTTTAAATAACAATTTTCTTTATTACATTCCTATCCAGAAATTGTTTAGAACTATTACACTAATATGTAGTTATATGATACAAAAAATAGATTGATCTAAGCCACAACGAGCATGAAATAAACTTAGCTACCGCGTTACACGTTGCTTTTGTTAAAGCGAATCTAATTCCACAAGGGAAATTGAATTTTAATTTCTTGTAACGTTCTCTATGCGTACGAAATGAACAAATACATAACACAGAGAGTGTAATAAAAAAAGTGGTCAATAACACTTTTTAAAACAGAGAGTCAAATAAAAAAGTTGTCAATAACACACTTTAAAACAGAGAGTGTAATAAACAAGTTGTCAATAACACACCTGTGTTGACTTGTGTTTTAAATGGCGTCAAGTAAACCACACAAAATACCAATTTTTTTATTATACATCAATTCGTATAGCAAAAATAACTTAAACTTATGTTTTATATAAACTTATTTGATTATTTTTATATATTAGCAAGCTACATTATATTAGTTCGGTCAGCTCTGTAAGCCATGTGAACCGCTTCTTACCGAGAAATATATTATAACAGTTTAAGAAAGTAAACTATACAATCTAGCGTCCTCTATACCTACATATAATTATTTATACAACACAATACACAGTGCTGCCATTATTAGTCAACACATTTACCAATTATCAACGCTAGGCAAAACAGAAGTCAAATCAAAGCACAGTGCTGACATAACAAGTCAATCGACAAACTTATTAGTAACCTTAAATATATAATGTAATTATAACAAGTTAACACTTGTATTAACTATATATTTATCAATCTATCAATCAATCAATCCATCAAATGTTAAGAAAAGGTGAGTAGTAAGAACGGCAGTAGGAGGCTTCAGTTAACCTTCGAGAATACAGTATCGATGATATTGAAGAAAGCATGAGAACCCCCCGGAAGGCGTGTATTAAGAGGTTGATGACAGTGGACGAGGCCGAAGACGTATCGTTGGCATGGCAGGGACCGTATCGTTTGGTGCTCTGTGTTCTCTGACTACCCCGCTAGGGGTAAGGTGTGAAGCTAATAATAACTATCAAGCTATGTAAGAAAACTTTGAAACGTTATTTTGATCCTTTTCTTGCCATACAATTTCCTTCATGTTCAGGTCTAATTATAATACAGTATTTTTTAATAAACTGATGTCCTTGCCAGAATATCCAGGGTAACGAGACCATCATTTTAAGTGCATTTATTTTAGTTTTTTTTTCAATTAGTTTGTTATTTTTTTAAATTATTGTTTATTCAATCAATACACACACTATCTACTAGAATCAGCGGAAAGTGTAGGA